>JAWLRI010000249.1:512099-522520 GCA_034781795.1 Crypturellus tataupa
TTAGATCCCCTCTCAGCCTTCTCTTCTCCAGGCTGAACAGACCCAGCTCCCTCAGCCTCTCCTCATAGGGCAGATGTATACATAAGTATCTTCAAATGATTGTGATTTTAGCTGTGTGAAAATCAGCAAAATATTTTTTTTATTTTGTTCTCTCTTCATCGAACCTGTTCCCTACCTTTATGCCAAAGGGCTTAGGGACCAAAATCCTTTATGCCTTGCCTATTAGGGGGAAAAAAAATCTTGGCATAAAGCATGCTTGCAAAAAAGTTGTTCATATACTGTATTATGAATCTAGTTTCCTAGTCACTCAGTGGCAATATATTTGTTAAAATTGCACAAGAGTTAAACTGACAAATAATACCTAAAAGAAAGTTTAAGAATATCTCGCTTTTCCCCCAAAACAGATGGCAATATTTCAGAAAAATCCGTGGTTCTATGTGCTGACAGATCAACTCATTAAAAAGATTCATGGTAGTTTAATCTCTTTACATAGGTATTTCTCTGTATGGGCATGTGAACATCACAGAAGAATGTGCATCCAAAGAAATGCATTTCAAAGTAGATAGTGCCAAGTAAAAAAAACGCAGGACTCTAATTTGTAAGAAAAATCATCTTTTCCTTCTTCTGATAACTGTGATAACAGATGTGTATAGTTGCATCAATGCTTTTTGTGCCAGCATATCTACAGAATTGCTCACATATGAAAAAAAAATATTCTTCATATTTGCTAATTATTATTTCTTATTCAAGCTAGTCTAGTCTTCTGCACACCTAAAATATTCTTAGGTGATTAGGAAGTCGTAGAAAATATGTAAAAAAACCCCGAAATATCAAAGTACTATATACGTGCTTTTTCTAAAACTTGCGGCTGTCTCTAAATATTTTGGAGAACACCAGAGGGATTGTCCCTCCCAAGAGAATGAAAGCACAGCATGAAACAGAGCTTATATGGGATGTTACCTCGAGCAAGTGTACTAAGGATAACCTTTCTTTTAAGCATGAAGTTTGCTCTTACAATATCAGTGAACTTGTGTGTAAGCATTAATAATTGTTGTAGATACTGCTGTTGACTTCATACGAGAACTACTTGTGTAAATTTGTCGTTGCTCTTTTCAATTAAAAATCCTAATTTTAGATAAGGATTGCATGAAACATTTTCCCATTGCTTCTCATGTTGTGTGTTGAAATTTTCCAAACAATACATAGCATAGCTATTTCTTATCCTCAGCTTGAGAACTATCTAAGAGTTTGAGATGTTAAAAATGCCTCTAGGCACATTTTTAGTCTAGTTTCCTGAGGAAACAAGGCTTATGCAGTCAAGCTGTCTGTGTATCTGTCTGTCTCTCATTAGCATCCCAGATTTCTTCGGACACTTTTACCAAAACTTGACAGAGACATCAAGGTTTAAAAGATATTAAGCTTTTTCAACAGGCTTGCGTGAAACATTACCCAGGGGCCTCATTTAGGCTCCAGAGCTATTTGTACGATCCATTTGAGTTGAGTTGCTCTGCTTAGGCTCACCCAGAAGCTGAGAAACATCACCTGGATGGGAGCAGCAAAGAGATGGATAGGGATCCTCCTGTGTATGGACAGGATTGTGTAGAAGTTCTGCTATGGTAGTGCAGGGATGCAAGGATTCAACCATTAATTAAAAATATTAAATAATAATCAGAAAAACTTACATCTTAATCAGTCTTGTGTTTTAGAAGTATCTCCCAAATTGAAACAAAATACAGGGTTGAATGCTTGCTTTCTAACAACCAAATAGTAGACTTTTTCAAAACCATATGCACAATACATCTGTTAGGAAGCAAGCAAAAACTAAAAGCCACAGAAACAGACATACAAGCACAAAACACTTTAAAGTACATGTGTGTATGCACATGTAAATACTGAATGCACTCATCCTGGAATGCAGTGAAGTTGGTCAGTGTAAAAAATGCACAAAATTTTCTGCCTTGGCAGAAAATAGGCATTTGGCAACAGAGAAATTACTTATTAATTTACTCTTGGCTGGTGGCACAGAGTATTTAAGGACTAAGGGTCAGGTCCACCACTTTACTTCCTGGTTTGGCTTGTACAGATATCTTTTTGGGTTAAACTATGTTTGTCAGCCTCGCTTATATTATGTAATCATAATGTGAACTGCAAACAGGATCACAAGGGTGTTGGTGTCACAGAAACATGCTGGTAGTTCTACTAAGCTATTTTTTTTTCTTTTTACAAAAAAAAAGTCAAACTATTTCACAAATTTCTGTCACTGGCCAAAAATGTATCTTAAAATGTGTTAACCATTTGTCTTTACTCTTTACCATGAATTACTGTCTGCCTTTGGTTAAGAACCGTGGGATGGGAGCCAAATGTTTAAGGCATCAGTTTGTTATTTTGTTTTTATTTTGTGAAAAGTCCCTATTAAAAAAAGAAAAGTGAAGAGTGGGGGAGAAGGAGAAAGCATTTGGAGGGCACTGCAGAGTGGACAGCAAATGTCCCATAAGTAATGCCAGCAGGCAGGAAATAACATATATTAAATTCAAAGCAGCCATTCGTGTCTTCAGCCTCTCCAAGAATGCTAGTACAAATCCAGCTGGCACCTCAGGTAGGTTCTCCAGCCACATCTGCCTGACGCATTTGGCAGCGTCTGCTACTTTATTTTTTCTTCTTTCTTAAAGAGAGGTCTAAATGCTAAGAAAAGTATAATTCATTTATTTTAGGATTTCAAGGAACAGATAATCCACCACGTGGCAACATATCTCCTCATGAGCTTTTTCCTATCACTGCAATACTGAACAGGAATCACTGAAAGGCAAAGACTACCATACTGCATGTGATTTTGAATGACATGGCTGAATTTCCATTGCATCATGCACCATGGTCTTCCTTACCTAGCAAGATGGTAAGACACCACCTTGGAGAAATGCTGACTGCTTGCTGCTTCCCCTAAAACACTTTGCAGCAAAGTTAGTACATCAGCAAAAGAATAATTTCATTTGGACAATTAAAGTACTAGCTGGTTAACATCAAGTTGGTCCAAAATATCTTTAGAAGATCCTGGGAGGTATTTGATGTTGCAGATGGTTTGGCAAGATCTTTTATTTGTTTATGTTCACCTTTTTGCCTTAAAATTGAGCAGAATTTGGATATTCTGGCCAGAAACAGGATGTATTCTCAAAATGTGAATCCAAATTTTTCAAATACCTCTGACCTGGAAGTCGGGTTTGGCTAAAACCCACCTCTCCCTGTAACAGAAGGACAATGAAGGATTATGACACTCTAATTCCTTTTATTTTAGTCATCTGTTTTTCAGCTGATCAAAGCACTAGTGGAATTTGTCTACTCGAAGTAAGTGTCTTTTGGGTACATTTAATTGCAAACAAAGAAAAAAACAAACAAACAAACAAAAACAAACAAAAAAGGGCATTATTCAGTCTATTTCTTCTTCTGCACAGCATCAGGCAAGCAACCAGCTCTCAATAATTTGTAGGATAAACACAAAAAAGCAAACACAAGAGTAAAACTGAAATAATCAAAAGAAGGCTAAGTAATTTTGACTTTATAGATAAATTGACTTTAAAGAAGTGCTTACCTTGAGGGAACATGAGGGTAACCATCTGACATACGGACCTGCACTCAAGACTAATAGAACAAGAGGCTTTTGATGAAGCACTGCATTAATAATACTGTCAATGACATAGGATGACAAATTATGTTGTTCTGTAGATTATGTAGTGGTATTAACTTTTATAATCAGAATTATTAATAAAGACAATGACAAAGATCCAAATATAATGTTTTAGGATATAAAATAGAGCCAGGAAATCAAGACTTTCATGTAGAATATTACAGTGAGTGACTCATTGCAGCACAACTGGTCCAATTGTGTCTTGTGTTGTGTCAGTATTTCCATTATAAATCTTTTAAATCATTGTTTTCTGGACTTCCATCATTGGAAAATGGATTTTTTTAAAGATGGTATACAAAACACCACACCTGTAACACACATTTTTGATTAATGAAAGTGAAAGGTGTTTTTCTATGCAAAAGCAGATCATAATTACAGATACTCAAGACAAATTTGACTTTTTTTTCATAGAAAGAGTTAAAGCATATTAGCTATTGTGAATATAACAGGAAAGAAGTCTTTTTGAATGTATGTTCAGTTTATATACGTTTCTTTCTATCTCTCCCCTCTTTTTCCCCAGTCCTTTTTTTTTTTTTTTTTTTTTTTTACCATGGACACATTTTCTACAAGCTTTATTTATCTACGGCTTAGTTTAGCAGGAATATGTAGCCCCAGTGATCTTTGAAGGACCTGACTCTTTAGTCAAAAGCTGTAGATTTTTGGTTATGTATGTGATGTTTATAGTCCATTTCCTAAATGTTTCATATCAGGTATTATGTAAAACTGGGTTACAGATACAATGTCTTTAGTCTAAAGATTCAAATCAAACCCTTATGATCAGAACAAAATCTTTCTCATTAATGACAGTATGTGAATAGCTCTAGATTTTCGGAGTTGGATGATCTGACCCTCATCCAAATCAGTTTCATTTTTATGTGTCATTGGAATCATTGAGTTCAGGCAAACCTGAACCCCACAATTGGTTCTCAGTAACACTGCAGTAATGGAAGCTCTGTTCATGGTTAGGGATGGATAGATTAGACATTTCTGTTGCTATTTTGGCTTCTTATATGCACATATTTCACTGCAATAGGCACCTGCCCCCAGATCAGGCTTTCTCTGACTTAGCTTAAAGGCGAAAGGAATTTAGAAAGCACTGGAAAAACCAATACGAGTCATGTTCTACTAAGCATTGTTTCTTCCTTCCGCCAAGCATATACAGTAGTATAGTACTATTCTGTATTTAAAATATCCTGGATTAATTTTTGTTTGTTTGTTTTATTCTTTATGGTAAAATCCAGAAGAATTAGGTGAAGTTTAGAGGAAAAAAAAACACTAAAAGCTTACATAATTTTACTAAGATTAGGTCCCATTACTTAAGATGTTATGGTTCTTAGACTTCTTTTCTGTTTTCTTAGATATTCTGCCTTATTTTTACAGTCTCTGTTTATCATTGCCTTCAGTTGCCCAAATCTTTAGAACCAGTATTTTTTTACCAAAATGAAGAATTATCTTAAGGAGTAGTATTCCTCTGCCAAAATGAAGAATTATATTTTTATCCATGACCATATCTACTGTTATGGTAAATAACATTATCGCCAAATTGTTACAATAATGATCGAGAATAAGAGCATCACTCAAATTAGTATCATTATAAAAATGTAATTGGGGTAAAAATCTAAACTCTGAGCAGAAATAGTGAAGAAAGTATTACTTAAGACATTTCAAACTGGCTAATAAGTGCTGAGGTTAGGATTTAATACTGGTAGATTACTGATAGTGGAAGAACACTAAATAATACTTAAGTATGAAAAAGTCAGCTTAAAGAATTCAAATGCCAGTACATAAATCTGAGGAGTGAGTTTAATTCTGCAGTCCCACATAAAACCCACACAAAAAGTCAGCTTGCATGGGACTAGATATTCCAGTGTTTCTAAGCAATTAAAATAAGACTGAAAAGAATCCAAGAAGAATGATCTGTAATCTGACATTTCTTCTCCTACCCTGGTGTCATCTTGGAGCTATGAGAATGTGGACAATTATTCTTTTCTTATCTGATTTCTTAGCATTAAATGATACTTTTTAAAAAAACACTTACAGATGAAGTCAGCCTCAATCCTGTTGTGTGTGCCATCTGGCCCAACTTGACTTTCCTTTCAAGCTCTTCTCATCCTGCCTTTCTTAAAGAAAAGTCTTATAAATTTCTTCAACTGAAGCCAGTAGTAAAACACCCAATATTTTCAATGGGTCAATAGCAAGTACCTCTAAAAATCCAACCCTAAGCTTTTGTATACTAAGAAAATAACTTGCAAAATGACTATGTATCTGTGGTGACCTTACCTTTGTTCAACTTCATGGTCACCTGAAGTCATTTCCTCCAACAGTTGTCTACCATAACTCCTTCTATTGCAAAAAGATGTGCCTGTGAAATCCCACTAGAAACAACTGAGCTTAAAAATATACTGTAAACCTTATGGAGGATGCAGACAGATGCTTTGATCCTGTTTTGCAATCTTCTTTTTCCACTGTTAATTGGTAAGGGCTTCCTTAGGATAAGAATTGGGTACAGGTTGAAAAACTTGACAATCATCTTGTGCATCGAGTAAAATCTTATGACTCCTTTCTTAAGAGGCTAAGAATACCCCTAGTGACAAATCAATAATAGAACATTTACTTTATATAGTATTTATTTATGTATTCACTTAACAAATCTATCAACAGGCTCTTTGTGTTTTTTTTTTTTTTTTTTTTTTTTTTGGCAGTGAGAAGTAAGAAAGTTGACCAGCTTCAGTTCTTTTGGACCTTTCTATGATAACAATTTAGTTTGCATTCAGGTGTAGCTTGGTGCAATTCGCAACTGGATGCAAACAACTGTTTGTGCAGCTACATGCACAGCTTTTTATTTTATTTATTTTCTTATTTATTTTCCCACACAAAATTGAACACTGTCCCTTAAAAGACAATTTTGTAAGCTCTGGAAGTAGTATTTATTATAGGAGGTGTATAAAATTCATCATACTTCATTAATTTGAAACTGTAGTTTTTCCAACATTTCTTTTTTTTTCCCTTGTATTTTTTCCAAAGTGTTTTATATAAAACAAATAAGCTTCAGTTCCAAAGACGGAAGGCCATTACAGGCTGAAGAGAAATGCCAAATAGCCACCAGTGAATAGCTGTTTTCAGAGTGTTAATAAAAATATTGTTTTTAGTAATAAAAGGTATTCTGTTCTAAGACTCAGAAGATAAAGACCTTTTTTGTGGATGTGCTTTATTTATTTATTTATTTTGTTAACATGCTGAGATCCTATTTTCCCTTAGCTTTCTGGGCAAAAGCTTCTGTGGAGCTTGTCTGTCTTTCCTGTTCTGGCAAAAATGCAATTGTATGATTTCATATCTTAGCCTGGAAATACTCAGGGCAGAAGTTGGGAGTAGTTGTCGCCTTTCCATATTTTGGAGTGGAAAGTTACTGTCAACAGTGCACTACAACGACACCAGGACACCAGCCTGTACAACACAGGCAGGAGATACAAATGGGAATAAAGCTCATTAGCTTTTTTTTTTTTTTTTTGCCCTCAAAGATATGTGAGATCCTTACCCTCTAGGTGCAGCATCTAGACAATGTCTGGAGTTGGAAAGTGACTCTATAGCCAAACTTGAGGTGTGTTAGATTGTATTCATGGAGACCTATGTTTTTGTTGTTGTTTTGTTCTCTCCCTCAAGGGAAAATTAACATAGTTATTACCTCAAAGAATGACAATTTTGTTGCCAGATGGAGCTCAGGAATCTGCTAACATAAGAGATTGGAGCCTCTATTAGACATTTACATCACAGGCTGTAGGTGACGACTGATGGAGAAAATCTCCATGTGATAATCCCCAATGCAGACCTGTTACTTTACCTAGATCTCTTTCTTTCCTTGCTCATTCTAGAGGTTAATGAATTGCATTTGAAATGTTTGAAGAAGAAAAAAAAATCTTTTAACTTTAGCATTTTTTCCAATTTTTAAAGCTCTAGCATTGAACAAAAGCAGATTGGATATTGCTTTTCTCCCACTTGTTAAAAACAGAATAGAAGAAAAAGGCAAAAAAAATCAAGTAATTTATTAATTGTCTTGTGATTCATGGCAAGTATTATTTGACCTTAAGCTAACGAGAGTGGTGTTTTATATCCTTCTCTGACTAGAAATGGGTGAAAAACGAATCTTTTTTTGTCCTTGAAACCTCATTGTCAAAACTCTAGCACTAAAGATTTTGATGCATCAGATTTTTATGACTATGAGATTTTTTTTTCTACATGGGAAGTGTATTAGAAAGGAATTTGGGCTTTTTTTAAAACTACATAGCTTTTTATTCCCTGGAGCTGACTTTATAGCAGTTAAAGTACTGGGGATAACAAATGCAATGATGGAGTCTACCCACTAACCTAAACTTCAGACTCAAATGCAGAAAGTAGTTAATATATTCTTGTTATTATAATTGGGCTTTTCTTAACCTGTTTGTTCTGATGTGAAATGGTCATGTAAGCCCTCTTTTTTTAGAGATTTGTTTTTTCAAGCTGCAATGTCTTAGGCTTGTATGCTTGTATCTACCTTAAGAGTATTATACTGTCAAAATATGGCAATATAACTCTTCCAAGGAATGGAGCTCAATAAACCCTATGGACTAAAGGTCCCATTCCATATGTGTGTTAAGTTTGGATTTCTTTTTCTTTTGAATCTTGTTTTTTTATTTGTGCATATTTATTTTTATTTATTTTTGCCTTTTGAGGTTTAACTCTGACACCATACAGACCTTTAATTGGTGATGGCCTCCCTCCATCCCACCTCTGCTAGAAGCCTTTGAACTCAATTAATGTCTACAACCCTCCTTCCATTACAATAATGTCAAGATCTCTGCAAAGACCGACCTGTTTAATGTCCAGTCACCTAGTAAAATTCCACTGTTTGACATTTAGAATTATCTCTAATAGCTTTACCACTTTCATAGGGCCTTTGTGCCCATTCACCCTTGTCTTTGTCTAATCTCCACCATGTTCAAAACCAAATAACATGGCTGTTAAATAGAATTCAAAATTGTAAAATACTATATAAATATCAAGTCTCTGAAAACTTCAATTAGGTAATTTTGACTGTAAGGAAAAGAAAACAGATACTCTGCACTAAGCTATCTTAATCATAAACTTAGAAGATTAAAGAAAGGAGAAACCGTTTGCTGTTATTATTGCATCAGGATCACTTCCCTCAGTTTCCTTCCTTGTAAAATAGAATTTAAAAAAGAACTAAGCAGATTATTTCTAATGAAGATACTACTCTGTTGTTCTTGTTGTTAATGTACCCTTTCCCCAGTAAATTATGCTTTTCCCTTAAGATTCCATTGTAGTATAATGTTCAGTGAATAATTCTCAATATGTTACAGACTTGATAGTAATTAGTTAATAATTAATTTATCTGATATTCAGATACTGAACTTCAAGCTTTGGGACTGACCACTTGAATCACATGTTGAGTTTAGCTCTGCAACCTAGATGAAAGTATTTCTTGGACTCAAACTTCACTAGTTAGACTGTCATTAATTTGTAATAATGTTTTTTTATTTTTTTTTTCAGAATTGCTTGGCAAGACCATTTTGGCAGTTGGCCATAACCATTTTCCTTATAGAACAAACCTGCATCAAGATATATCCTTCCTCTGCCCTCACCTCCAAAGTACATTTCTTTTTTTGTATCACTGTGTCACCAAGTACTTGGTGCTCCTCTGCACTGCTTTGTGGAGTAACACTGAAAATAAGGTCAGTGGAATTATCTGTGTTGAAAGAGCAACAGATGAACATAAAAGACTCCTTTGTTAGGAAGGGTAACTCAAATCGTGGTAAGGGACTGGGCACTGGGGACTTTCTTGGCTTCTTGATATCATTTCCTCTAGGAGGAGCTGTGGAGGACACAGGTATCACCTCCAAGGATGGTGAAACCTGGAAGAGTTAGTGAAGCATTGATATGGTTTAGAAAGTTGCCGAGGATTAAAATGCAACAGAGAAATATTTGACTATGGAAGTGACCAAGAGAACAAAAATATACATCTAATAATTGATTTTTCTGATATGAATACAGAAACTCAAGTGAATAAACCTTATGATGGTTCACCGTCTGCATGCAGCATGGGGAAAAGCCACACATCCCTCCATCTGCTTCTAAATAACCTTGGCAATCCTTTGCTTTACAGAACTCTCCTGTTGGTCACCTTCTTCACTAAGGTAGAATATAAACACTGATTTCCACAGAAATCAGTTTCTTCAAACTAACATTTTCTTTAACAGCTGAACCTCTAAGGTTTGTGGTACAATGCTTTCCTACCAGCCCTGACAGAAATCTGTAGTTTTATTTGCACTTTTCTTGACAGCAGCATCTGTCTTTAAGAACAAAGTCATTTTCTAGCAGAGCCACTTGGACCTTATCATCAAGTCTGGAAGGTGATACTGATGGCCATAGTCAGAGTCAGGGACAAGAGCTTTCCCTCCCCCTACCACTGCAGTTCATCAAGAAGAGGACAAATACAAGCGATGAGCATAGCAGGTGACATTTCTATTGCAAATACTGTGCATGCCTAGTATTATAGTGGGCTCTGCTTAATTCATCTGAAGCACAGCTATGCCAGATCAGGCAATGCAGCATAATCCAGTGGATCAGGTACTAAAGATCATGGGCCCTTATGGGGAATCACAGAATCACAGAATGCCTAAGGTTGGAAGGGATCTCTAGAGGTCATCTAGTCCAACCCCCCTGCACATGCAGGGATACCCAGAGCACA
>JAWLRI010000249.1:522620-564549 GCA_034781795.1 Crypturellus tataupa
TTAACCCTTACCCACAAACTCTCAACACGCTCATCATCCACTCCCCGGTTGAGCTCCGTGCAGTCCAGTTGCTCTCTCACATAAAGAGCAACTCCACCCCCTCGCCTTCCCAGCCTGTCCTCCCTAAAGAGCACATGGCCTTCCATGGCAGCACTCCAGTCGTGTGAGCTTTCCCACCACGTCTCTGTGATTCCAATGAGATCATGACACTGGGACCGCACCCAGATCTCCAGTTCATCTTGCTTATTTTCCATGCTTTGTGCATAGGTGTACAGGCATTTCAGGGAAGTAACCAAGCCTGCAGGTTCCCCAGGAAGGGTGAAAGAGGGCCCTCTGTAATCATTTCCTATCCTCACTTCCCCACTTGACACCATCTGACCTTGGTTGTTTGGTACTGTTTGCTGTGTCTGTGTGAAAGTCTCCTTCCCCCTTCTCATCTAGTTTAAAGCCCTCCTAACCAGTTTGGCCAGCCTTTTGGCAAAGAGACATGTGCCTCTGTGACTACAAGGAGCGACTTGGCATGGGAGGGATGGATTGTACTTAAGCTATATATATATATCTTATATGTCTCATAACCTCTATGATTAAATCTACTTTTAGAAAACCCTGAAGACATACCAAGAATATAAACAAGGGAAATTCCCTTAAATGGCTGGCCAAAGTGTGGCTGGGTTCAGCATGGTAGAAGCCTGTGTGTGGCTGTGGAAGCTCTGGAGAATCTATTTTCAGTGGTCCTGCGGTGTGGAAGCTGGGCATTCTTTGCTTCAAGTCAAGCACTATATATGGCCTTTGACAGCAGTAAAAGAACAGAAATGGAAATCTTCAAAGTGTCTAAGAAGTGATCAAAAAGTAAGGGGGTGGAGGTGGGGGGCAAGGAGCATTGTAGAGGAGAAACAAAAGATGAATTAACACATTCTCTCCATCAAAGCTAAGAATGCTGGCATTGTAGTGCTGGGGTTCAATCCAGGACATGTGGTGTTAGTTACAGAAAAAATATCTATAGTATGTAGCAAAG
Organism: Crypturellus tataupa; assembly: GCA_034781795.1. Taxonomy (NCBI): domain Eukaryota; kingdom Metazoa; phylum Chordata; class Aves; order Tinamiformes; family Tinamidae; genus Crypturellus; species Crypturellus tataupa. The sequence goes on from JAWLRI010000249.1 coordinate 523,636, forward strand.
AAGCAAATGTAGCTGCTGCTGCTGCTATTCTCAAAGTGTGATTTGCATTTCTGGTCACTGTGCAGCACAGTAGGAAAAGTCTTGTGAAAAACCCAGTGGTGCTGTGTCAGGAAGCTGCCTTTAGGCCAGGTGAAGTGAGTGAATGCACAAGCACATACATTTATTATTGAAAAGGTATTGAAAGCGTCTATTCCACAGATGACTTCTTCCTTGTTTGCTTCCACATGGATAAACAATTGTGTATTTCTGTCTGTGGTATTTACTGCCCATTACTTGTATCAGCCTTGACAAGCAGGCACAGAGTGCAATGCAGTTAACATTACGCTTTTTATAAAATACTAGTACCTGTATGGAAATATGTAGCCTCCAATATAGGAACTGTAGCTTCCTATACAAGAAAACTGCAAAACAGAAATTGTGAAATAGGTAAGTCTGTGAAGCACAGTGTTGGTACGAGCTGGGTGTAGAGCAGCTGTGGACTGGCAGGGTCCACTTCTCTGTGGACCTTGGATTTTTCCCCTAAAGACATGTTGGAAGCTATTGTGTAAAAATGGTAAGTCAATCAAAATCATCAGAATTTTCAAATCTTACTTAGAAAACTGAACTGAAATAGAAAAACAGAAACCTACAGTTTTGATTGTAATACGCTTATGCAGGAGAAAAATGAATGAACAAAAACTTGTGTTAGGAAGAAGTGAAAATGAAGAAGTCCAAAAAAAACCAAACAAAGAAATGAGCAAACAAAAAGATCCAAAGGAAAACTAAACAGAAACAGCTTATAGACTGTATAAAGTATATAAAGTGTTCAGAGTTCTCCTGAAAAATAAAAGGAAACAGTAACAGGAATGTTACTGTTGTACGAATGCCGGACACATGTTCAGAAAAACAGTATAAAAAACAGTATAAAAAAGAATAGAATCGAGAAAATGTATATTCGAGGAGAAGATTAATGAGTAATTCAATGAAGAAAAAATTTTGCCAAATCAGAATCCCGTTTCTCTAAAACAGGCCAACCAAATCTGCTTATTTACTTATTCAATAGAGAAATTGCATCTTTTTTCTTTGCCTGTACTTGCAAACTGATGTCCGTGTAATTAATAGGACTCAATGCTAACGCTACAGTTACTTTCACCTAAGTTGAGAGTTGCTGGCCTTCACACAACAAAAGATGGTTTGTGGTTAAAAGGTTCAAGATTTAATATTTGCATCCTATTCCTTTCTTTTACATTCTTGTATCACATTAGAGAAAACCACTGAAAAGTCTTCAGGACTATTATTAATAATGCTTTATTGGAGATTAAACTGCAGATATGAACTACAGGTAATTAGCTGTTAGCATTTTTGTAAAATATAAAATGGCAGATGTGCTAATGTATTGCCTTTAGATTTACAATCCTAGCTTTGCTGAAAGCTGGAGTACAGTATTATTAACATACAGCTGGTGAAGTTATGGACACAAAATATTAAAAACTTACCAAAAGACTCTGAGTTTATTTTTAAAAGGTATAGTTCTATCAATATTATCCAGTGGGAATTACTGTCTAAAACCTTTGAAAAGCATCCAAAGGAAGTGCTCATTTTCAATAAATAAATAAATAAAATTACACACCTTAGGCTATGCAAGTCAATACTACATATCATTTTACATATATAAGTCACTACTAGAAATACTTTTTCTCCCATGAAACATTCAGGAATTTCTAAAATTTGTGCTTATTAATTCTTATAAGTGCAAGAACAGAAGAAACTGCTTTTTAAAGGTGGATGGAATAGATGGAATAGATGATGGAATCTATTATTCCAGTACTTCTAGATTTTTTTTCTTGCTTTTATGACTTATCATATGCAATACATAACTGGATCTGATTTCCTAGACATTTGCAAAGCTGCATAATTTGGATATCTCAGAATTATCTCCTTAGCATTGTATAAAATCAGTATTTTTAAACATGCAGCACTATAGGTGTGTGAAATATTAAGCCTTTTTAATATTTCTGTTTATGCAATTCCTCATAACAATGCATCAAAATTTATTACTGCTTCAATGTTTGCAGGTACTATCTTTTTTTTCACTTTCTGAATTGGTATTTTCAGAAAATGCATGCTGCATACACAGCATACGTTCAAGAGGTTAAACGGGAACCTACTAAATATATACTTTCAAACAGCACAGTTTGTACTTTTAATTGAATTTATGGGTATGCAAAGATAACCTTCCTACAAGACAGCTCTGAGGGTAAATAAATAAATAAATAAATAGGCAATTAATAGGCTTGTATCAGCACTGAACTTGGATCAGCTGTGAATAAGGAGCAAATAAATAACATATTAATATTCAGCTGTTTCTCTGTGAGAAGCTCCACTCCTTTTTGAGACCTATCTCTCTCTTCCACTCTGCAGCATGGCCGGTGGCCCTGAGAAACACTTATCCCTGCTGTCTCCATGTCCTTCTATCTCCACAGTCACTGGCTGGCAATTAATCACGAAAATCCTGGTTCTGTCTGGACACATTTATATTCCAGGTGTCCTGTAAATTTACACTGACAGGGAGATTACGTCTGCTTTTTTTTTTTTTTTTCCTGCTTTTTAATGTTTGCTGGGTTGGTTTTGTAGCACGGTACCCCCAAGTGACCTGTTTAAATCAGAGTTCAAACACCAAGGTTGGCTGATGACTTTTTAATGAACAAAGCTGAAACTGAACTCAGATTAAAAAAAAATAAAAGTAAGAGGCCTTCAGAGAGCCCTGTGTAAACAAAACTGCAGCTCTGTGACCACATTGGAGGAAATGACTGTTTTGGTTAAAATTAGGCAGACGGCAATCACCCAAATATTCCCTTTGCATCTTTTTCTTTTTTGGTGACCTGGCTCTTGGGTTTGCTTCAAGGAACTGTGGAGCAGTAATGCTCATCTTTTTGGAAGTCTTTTGGAATTTTTTGACCTGCTCTGAGGAGGTTTTCTGTGGTCCTTGGCCAAGGAAGGGGGTGGGAAGAGAGCTAAAACTCACTGTTGGAATCGTCACATCGTGCATAAAGTAGCAGGGCAGGTTGTAGACTGCCCACAGCGACACAGGAGAAGAGAGAAGGGGAAGGGGCACTTCCAGGAGACTTTTTTTGTTTTTTAAATCATACAAATCCTACATTTCCAGTGATATTTATTCATGACAGAAAACATGCCATTTTGTCCTGGCAGCTGCTGCTGCAGGTAGTGAGTGAGCCTGTTGCAGTCTGACTTCTTTGGATGCTTGTCATCACAAATCATTGATTATAATCATGTAATTTTAAACACTTACAGGGCCTCATTCTGTAAGTGACTTACTAATGTCCTGAGCTTAAAAGGAGGTTAAGCTGCATTGGTGTCAACCTTGTTTGCCTGAGCTCATCTAGTACTGAGAGTTGGAGAGGCTGGCTTAAAATTGCATGGAGAAGAGTGCGAAATGTTTTTTACTACAGCCTTTGCTCACAGCAGAGCACAAGGAAAAACTCTTAAGTCTGTTTGGCTTGTGTACAGTGATAAGGATGTTTGTATTTCATTTGTTCCCACCATAGGCATAATAGCCAAATGAAAGCTGCTTTATAGGGCAGATACCCTCTCCTTCATCAAGATGTGTTCGAATACCATGCCTTCAGCGGTGACTTACAGGACACATCCTCCTCCAAACAGTGCTAGCTGCTTCAGCTGGCAAAAGGGTAGGGTGGTAATGTGGCTGACACTGACCGAAGGGTTGGAAATAGTCTGATACCTTGAGGATTTTAACTTGTATGTTAAAATATAGGATATCTAGAAGTGCATGTGGTTAAGCTTTAGCATCAAAGGTAATGTTTATCTCCCCACATATACCAGCCGAATGTGACTGCCAACCTAAACAGCCATATGTTAAGACAAAGCGTGTATTTGCAGAATCCTCCTTGTGGTTTATACAAGAACTGATACGTTGGGTCAATATTGTTCTTTCAGATGCCAAGCCAGAAAGGGCTGGCTGGAACTACAGCAGCAGTAGTTACATGTGTTACCAGCAACTCATATACTTATTTATTTAAAAGCATCAAATAAGTCAATTTTGCACTGAAGGAAAAGGAAGGAAATAAGGAGTTGAAATTAAAATAGAAAAGTGAAGATGTGCAGCATTGCTGTTGGCATGCCTGAATGTTAACGGTCTTCTTTTAGGGGCTAAATTCAGTGAAAATCTATCATTTGCTTCACCACTGTGGAAGCTCAGCCATGACTCAGGCAGGGTGGCTTGCATGGGCTCCCCTTGCAGACATATGGTACAATTTTAGTGAATCTGGCTCAAGTTTGTAGAAAGGTGCATTAGTGCTGCCCATTTCAGATAACAGAAGCACCTACAGAACACTAAATTGCAAAAAAAAAAAAAAAAAAAAAAAAAAAAAAAAAAAAACATTAGGGAAGCTACAATTATCCTTTCCACTTCCTTTATTAATGATGTTGTGGCTTGGATGCTGCCAGCATGCATCTGAAAGGAGCTTCTCTACCCAAAGAACTTCAAATGCAAGGGCCTGATCTTGCATGCTAGCATATATGCAAGTAATCATACATGGGCACATATGTGCTAACTTGTTCTATGCTTTCCTGGTGCCCAAGATACTTAGAACTGCAATCTTCAAGACAATCTCCTACCTACATCAAAGGTTATTCTGATATACTTAGGAAGGTAAGCATTTTTGGAGTAATAGCCTGTATTAATAATTTTGAAAAAAAAATCATATGACAAATGCAATGATATACACTGTTTTTTAGGTTTATGTGTCTAAGAAAACAACAATTTATAATAAGTTTTGTGACTATTTATTTTAGCTATTTAGATAATTAATGTGCTTGTTTCCTAACTCTTTTGTTTTGCTTGTTTGTTAAGCTTCAGAATTCAGTTTTCATTTTATAGTTTCTACAGATTTCTAACATTATCCTTCCTGGCACTTGATCCTTTTCTCTCCAGAGGCAGTTCTATCAGTTCATCAAAAAAAGGGATGAAGTTCATAGTTGGTCAGTTGTTGGCTCTTCATCTTTACTACATTATTACAAATTTAAGGTATAAATTTTTATTTGTTTTGCTATATGAAATAACTGGACTTGTATAAGATATATTTATTGATCAGAACTAAAAATACACATCATTGCATTTCATTTTTTAAAAAAAATCCTGTAATTTTTGTAAAATTTCAGGGAAGTCCACTGCAGCCCTGTGGGTGGAATTTGGTGATTATTATTTGGTGAATAAAGAAATATTGCTGTTTCTTTAACACTCTAATGCAGATATGTACAAAGCAACTCTTTGGGCTCTTTCATTGTGTTGTTCAATGAAAACATAGGACTAAATGTTATTTAGCAGGTACAGCTAAGTCAGACCTTAGATGGGACTATACGATATTGGAGGTTAAAGACTTTGGGTTTCTGCAAGTCATAAATTGCTTTTGGGTAATTAACAGCAAAGACTGCATGTTCTGTCTTTATAAACTGCATGTTCTGTCTTTATAATCATGGAAGGAATAGCAGTTTTGTGGTGAATCTGTTTACTTGCTTTGTAGTAGTCTTTGTCTAAACTGCCAGACATGGTGGCAGATTCCTCAAATCTTTCTTAAGGACTATTTTATATGAGCTAGGAGCACAAAAGTGGAGAAAAGCAGCAGTGTCATGCAAGGTAGCTTGCATATTGCATAATACTGTTCTTCCAGACAGCCCTGCTTAAAACGACATGCTCCTGAGGTACGTCTTTTTATTCTTTGTAATTTTTACATTAACATCAAATAAATTCTTGTGGGTGATCTTGTTCCTCAGCCAAACAGTTCTATGTTCTCTCTGTCTTTTTTTTTTTTTTTCTGTAAATTCACTGCCTATAGATCTCTGCCTCTGTATGGCCTTATATTGACCTTCCCGTTTGCTGAAATCCTGCTGTGCATTAATCACTTCTTATCTGAACTATTGCTATTCCCTCTTTATAGTCTTCATAAATCCTTATTATCTAAACTTCGAGGGGACTCAAGTATCATAGCCAGACAATTCTCGCCATCCAGTAAATAGCACTATATCAGCTTCATCTTCCAGAGCATTCCTCAGTCTCTGTTTGGACTAATTGATGTTAAAAGAACATTTTTTCAAAATGTTGCACAAGTGAATTTTAATTTGCTTTATTAAATTACTCTTCAACAGCACATAATCTTGCTCTTCCAACTTGGTCTTTACCATTAAGGCCTCATCTCAGCCAAATGAGGGGTTTTCTTTTTTTTCTCTCTCTCTCAGTGACTGGTTGACTTTGGAATCTCACATTCCTTTTTAGCACAAGTTGCTTGATTTTTGTGCAAATCCTTGCTTTACCTAGAGTTGTATTACAGAATTTGTCAATATGATATTATAATATGAGACAAGAAGATAATCCGGTACCATTGAAAGTTTCTTTTGTCTCATAATGGAAAACATCCAGCATCTGTAATTTCAGCACAGCTTTTGCTTACATGGGTCTCTTAGAAACAGTCTTTCTTGCATAACATTTGTTCTTTCTAATCCCCCAAGCTAAAAAGGCAGTTTACATTAGTAAGATATATAAAAACTTCAGCTGCATGGTGGATTTCAAGATCTGTGAAGATATGAACAAGCACATTTTGAACGTATTTGCTGCACTTAATTTCTGTGCATTTAGACATAAAAAATGAAGATTTAGTAAGCAATTCTTATATATAATTCTGGAAACAAAGTTTTAAAATCCTTCGCTCAAAGTTCTTGGGTACAAAGCATAATAAGTTACAAGAAATCCTTTGTAGAAAGGGGGTTGTACTCAAAGAAAAGAATTGTCATAATTCTTTATCCCAATAATAAAATCAGTTTTTTTTCTTTCTAAAACAGAGAGTTTTGTGCTTATTTCTATTTTGAGATGAATAAACAACCAGAAATGACCATAAAAACAGCAAAACCTTGCAAGGCAATGGGAGCGTGACATTTTAGGACAGCCTGGAAGATAAACCTCAACAGAAGTGTAGATGGTCAAAACTGTCTCACACTGATTAACCCCTAAACTTATTCCCATCGTGTATATCTAGGCAAATGTGTACTGGGAGGCTCCCTTTATTGAGACTGGAAATGGTTATCCATACATTTGAAATATTTTTCTTTCATTCTTTCTATTGGCCATACTTTGCTATATAAAAACACACAAGAACTCGACTTAAGTATAGGTATTTTCTCTGAGTTCTCATCTGTGTCACAGGGGCTTAATTTATTAAGTGAGAGTCCTGTTTTCTTTCCTTTGTCAAATGTTGAATTGCAAACTGAAGTAGCAATAACTACACTACTGTAGGCACTTCCTGCGTTTTTAATGCCTTGCTTGTGTAGAGCAGTAGGATCCACCTTTTCACTTGATCAACTGAAGATTTTTTTTTTAATTAGGACATGAATTACCCTCTGAGTTACCTTGAAGAGCTATTCTGCATGGTCCAATTTAAAGTAATAAGGATGCTACAATCCAGGAAACAATACTTATGAAACACCCTGACTTTTCAGTGAGGTACAAAACATCACGTGATGTATGAAAGCTGCCAGTAGAAAAGTAATAGAGCGAAACAGAAAACAGGGACAAGGTCAAGTCTGGAATATTTCAGAAACTTAGCAAATGACACGTAACTCTGACAGAGGTATGAAGGCAAAGATACTTGGAAATATTTTTTTTTTATATTTAGAATAAGAGTCCCAAGTATCTTGTGGACACTCTTAAGCTACAGTTGGGCTGACAGCTTATGTAATTCTGTGTATTTGCTTTATATATGGCAAAGTCACCATAACTTCTCATTTTCAAATCATACTAAAGCAAGCTGAGCATAGCTGGCTGATCACCATTTCACTTGTTAACTCAGTCTCTCTCCACTGGGAGGTAGAAAGACAGACGCCAAGTACCTCATTGAAAGGAAAAGATTATCAGAAATGAGAATGATATAATTTCTTGCGAGATTCCATGGTAAACATTTAATGCCAGTGCCAATGCCAGTGGTTTGGTGAGAAGACTTTGCATATTTAATAACATCTTTTCTGCAGACTTAGAAAGGATTTCAATAAGGCTGTATGAATGCAGAAGAACTTCACTGGTAATCACCAGAGTAATTTTAGAATTACCCACATGGAAACATGTGAGTCATTTCCATAAATCTTAACCTGGTTTTCAAATTTACAAAAGAACTAGCATGAAACAGGCTTGTGAGTGTGGTGACAAGACAGCTCAAATGAAGGCTAAATAACCATTAACTTGATGAAGCTCATTGACTACCAGTTGCTGAGCAAAAGCTGAGCTATATCTTCAGGCTTTCCAGATTCCTGATCTGACTTTCGAGTGATCATACCTTGAATCTAGTTTTGAGTCTTAAGCTCTGGGGCATCCATGCAAGCATTTATTGGGCAATGTTGTCTTCTTGAGCTCAAGGATCATGCCCAAGAGCATGGTGCCGAACAGAAGAAAAGTTGCCTTCCCCCTGTATGCAAGCAGGATGGCAGAGATGCAACTCCGTGTTATACAAAGCTTTGCAGCAGAGAGACAGAGAGAGAGAGAGGAGAAACAACTTCTCTGAACACCCACACTTGTCCTGCAGGAAGCAGCTCCCTGGTCCTGAGAAAGCCAGCCTGCTTCCTCAGCCTCAGCACTGAGGGAGATTAGTGGAAGCATCACCAACAAAAGCAGCTACTCCACCATAGTTGAAGATGCAATTGCTTCTTAGACCATTCTTGATCTCAGTGATTAACAAGATTAGTCTGAACTACATAAGCAATTTTAAGCTTTTCGCACTGCATTGGGCAAGGAGAGCCTATCAAGGTGGTGATAGCACCATCTAAGGGTCAGGAAAAGCTCAGAAGTCATAGATTGCAATGGTCAAGATCCACCCTGCTGCCAAACTGAAGATTCTTGGAACAGAAAAATTATTGTGCAGAGAAACACATGAAAATTAAAAAAAAAAAAAAATGCTAGTTGAATGTAAGTCAGCATCTACAATAAAGGTGTGATCTGAAAATTAGAGTCAGGGGAACCACTGTCTTTCTTGACAGAGTGTGCAGTTCTGCACAGGTCTGTAGAGATGGTTTTCCATGCCATAAATATTCTCAAGTTTTTAACATTGCCTTTCAAATGGAAATTTAATATATACAGAATCGAAGCATTTGAAAATATTATTTAAAAACTATTAATCCCAAATAATTCCAGCTAAGAGATAGACAAAATACTCTGCTACCTGCCATTTTGTTCAATTTCTCATGCCAAAATAAAAAAAATATATATAGACCACCCATAGGGCCATTTACATTAATTAATCATTATTACTTGAGGCATTACTAAATGGTATGTTAAAACAGACATGAGCAAGTTCTTCCCTAATCATGAGCCAAATAGAAGCCATTTAACTGCTATTAGTATATCACACAGAGCAAGCTAATAAGTCTTGCTATGAAGGAGTGTGTATTATTTTAGGACTGATGTCATGCTGACATGGCATGGCTCATATTGCCCAGGAGTGTAAAAGAACAAGGCTACTTGTTAGCAAAAACCCATATAAACATAGCCGTAACCATGGCAAAAGATCCAGCTTGCTCAGGTACCTTAATTGTGTATCTCCAAATTGAAAATTTTCTAAAAGTATGGCCAGAGCCCCTCCTAAACGCAAGATGAATTATTGCTCATTTCTGCATAAAGTCAAGAAAGTTGGACAACACCAGTCACAATTAACCTATATATATATATCCTAATTTATTCAATGGTAGCCTACAATTTTTATCCCTTGTTAATTGGCTAGGCAAGATTTTGGATCCTTTGAAGAAGTGAGATGGGAAAACAAGTTAATCTGGTATTTTCCCCCTCCATTGAAATAATTAAGACCAGGAAAATATACTACAAATTTTACTTTGATAAAATGGCATGTTCTAAATTAAGATCAATATGTAAATAACGGTTTTATAACTAAATGCTTAGAAAACTCTGTGCCCAGAAAAATTGCAATTTTTACAAAAGTTTACACTGTAGAGGCTCTGTGTGGGGATTTAATGTATGTATATGCAAAGTATACTGGATTCATGATACTGAATGATACAGATCTTTAAAATTTTGTATCAGGTTATTGAAGAGCATCTTATTCTGTACCTACAAATAATGGATGCAAGAACATAACAAAAATAGGGATAGAGAGAAATGAGGTCAATATCTATAATTAATATTTGGCAAAATGATCTGAAGATACTGCTGTAGTTTCCCGTGTATGCTATAAATAAAAACTCAGATGGAACAGTCTGTCTTATCAACAGAAGTGGACTAGTTTCAGTGAAAAGTTGATTAAAAAAATGGTTTATTCATTAGAGATGGGTGACTTACATGCCTGAAGTAAACCTCCTGTTCCTAGAGTGCCTCTGAAGTGTACTAATCTTATTTTCCAGTGATATTTTTGTAGGAAAGCAAGGCAACTTTATTTTTCTCTCTAGGCATGGTATATCTAGCAGTGCTCACTGAGCATCAGTTCTGGTGGTGAAATTTGGATATAGAGATATACACTTTCCCACTTGTCCATCTGGAAAACTGCAGTCAAGTACCTTTATAAAAAGTGTGTAGAGATATTTGTATGCAGCACTATCAAATTACACTTTGGTATAAATCAACTGCAGTTATGATAGTTAATAGAAAACTGGATAACGCGTGCCTGTTGAAAAGTAATGCCAGATGAAATGAAGATTCATAAGAGTACAAAGAAACAAAAAAGTCAAACAAAATAATCAGTGATGTCATATAGCATCTGAAGAATTTCCCTACACTCAAATGAGCGTAGGGATATCTCAAATGAGACTACATTTTCCCATGGGCAGGAGGAAGACAATAGTAGCAGCTTACAGTAGGCTCCCCAAAACTTACCAGATATCAGCTGAAGAGAGTTAGCTCATCCCACACAAGCATCCTGCAAGAAGAAAGTAAAGAGGCAGCGGGAGCCTGTCCTTTGGTGTGAGATCATCTTGAACAGCTCCAGCAAGAGAGGACTATCGAGGGCTCAGCCCCACTGCCACGTGCAGTGCCCTGGGGAGCACCAGCCAAGGCAGTGGTGGTACTGGTGGGGAAGCCGCAGATGGAAGTCACTGCATAAGGCACATCATGGGCATACCAGAAGTACCTAAGGTGCTTCAAGCAGCACTTCCTTGTCAAATGCCTTGCCTTGCAGCACATCACATACATACCGTGTTATTTGTATTTTGCAGAGCTTGAAAGTTAGCAGTAGAGCCTAACTGTAGAGCCCTCCTCACATCAATTCTTATAAACTATTGGCAAATGCTTTTCCTCAGAACAGTAGTTTCCCTACAGCTGTTATCAATGACCTTGAATATTGCATATTACTTTTATTACTTTTTAGAGTCTAGATGTTCCATACATTCAGGAAGACATGTTTCATTTTGTGCCCCATAAAAATCTGGCTTTCAAAACCACAACTCTCCTACTACTGGGTTTTGCTAGTGCTGTCCCTAGGGCAGTCTGGACTACATTGTTTTGTTCTGCTTCTGTGCCCCTTTTGCCTGGCAGCTGGGGAACCACAGTATGTGCTTTTGTCTCCTTCAGGAGATGTGGCTATTCCCAGAGCAAAAGCTTCTTTAAGAAGAAACCTTATTTATTTTGTGGCCTCTCAGTTTGCAGTTCTCTTCTCAGTTGTTTCCACTCCATGAGGCTCCTTCATGAGATGTAACTGGTTATAAATACTGCAGCAATTATGTTTTCACTTGTTGTAATAGTGCTAAGAATCTATGTTGCATGTTCCTCTTGACAGTACTGTAGAAAATTTTTCTTAAAACAACACAAAAAACCCAAAACAAAATAGAAAAAACGGGTGACAAAAGTCTTATGAGACATATAAATCAATATTAAAAAGCAAGGAACTTTTGGGGCTATCATGTTAAGTTAATAGATTTTTGTATATGTATCTTTTATATATTTTTCAATATATACACATAAAGCTTTTTTTATAATATACTGAGCATGCTCAGATTCTTGCTTCTTCAGATAATATCTGTTTGTGAAACATGTTTGCTTTATTCCCTTAGAAGTAACTGAGTATATGAGCATGTGTTTTAAGCTTTGAGGTTCTTGCTTTTCATATGTCACATGACATGGCTGCCGCTCTGCAGCTGGGTGAACCCAAATCCAGAAAGTTGGAAAAAAAAATCCTGTCTTGAAGTCGTATCCAGGGGCTTGATTTTCTCAAAGAGATCAAATTCAGGGTTTTTGAAAAGGTGTAAGAGATAATCATGATTAGACTAATTTTTGCTCAGGTTCATGTAGACTTTGCTTAAAGCTATGTCCTTAAAAAAATGCTATGGTTATTTTCATATTTAATTCCATTTCAAGATAATTTTCCTCTAGCCAGACTTGCACAAAAGGGAAACACATGTCCATTTTGCCCAACTGCTGAAAAATACGGCCACCTTTGTCTAGTTTATTTAATTGCTTCCCTGCCCAGGACTGGGGGAAGTCTGTCTCTTTCCAAAATGGGTGTCCCATGCCGTTCAGAATACACCAAATGTTTTGAATTTACTGTGATCTGTGAATGTCTGTCCAACCCACAGCTATTGCCACTAAGGAGTTGCATGTGCTGTCTCTGCTGTGGCAGACTCAATCTGCAGTCTGTTTAAAATTTGAGTGTCTACCAAAGGCTGCTCATAACAGACTCCTCATGCATATTTGAGCTGTTATACATTGGTCTCCTCGTATTGAACTCAGATAAAGAGCCGTACGCATGGCTTGTGTTAATTTATTTTTAAATGGGGGGACATCCACAGAAAGTCCTAGCTCTGGTTTTGCAGTTAGAGTACGAAAGGATATATCCAGTTGAGACTGGATATAATGCACTGCAGGTTCTGAGATATCTCCAAAGAGTTGGTGAATGAGTGGATACATAAACACAGAAAGAAGGCTGATGTGAAAGGCAGCAGAATGTAATTAAAGAGTGACAAAGGCATGATAGGAGACCGTGAGGACCACATGCCATGCTAGTCACCCGCTGGAAGGATAAGTCAGCAGCCTCCATTCCCTTCTTGCGGAGGCGTCCTGTAGCAGATTAGTGGCAGAAAAGGAACTCTGGCCACCTTCTGGGAAGGTCCCTGAAACCCACAAGGTTTCACAAGGTTTTGTGGATCACTTGAACCTGGCTTAAGCCAGTTCTACTTGCAAGGGATGTGGAAGAGCAGTGTGAGAACTCTAGGACATTTGGGACATGAAGACCCAAGTGCTTTTTAATTATTAAAAAAGCTTAAATCTGATGCTCCTGAAAGGGAGGTGCCCATGGCGGGATATTGCCCCTACAGATGATGTGAATTTTAATCAGTCAGTGCTTAAACAATAATTGAAAATGTAAAGGGCTACACAAAGCAATACAGTCATTGCAAAGATGCCACAAGAGGTATAAAATAAAAGATCTCTCACTTCACTGGACTTGGGAATGATCCCATAAATAAACCTGGTTTTATCGCAAACAAGCCTTTCTGAATTTTAGACTGATGGATGAGCTTTGTTCCTAACATGGGCTTGAAAGGCTTTGGGTTTATCACAGAGCTATGTATTTACATCCCCCATTCTTCTCCACGCTCTTTGCAGCTCTAAATAGTTACGCAGTGTACAGTTTCTTTACCCCATGCACCTGCCAAATTGTGTGCTTGCTTGTGACATGATATGATTCATCACAGTGAAACAAGTCAGTAGAGCAGGGCTTATCCTACATTTTTTTTTCTAAGAGAAGCATAAAGTAAAAAGGGTAGATTTATTATAGAGAAATGGATTGTGGTTTAGCATGGCGTCCATCATTGTAAGTGATAATTCTATTTTGTTTTGCAGTAGAGCAGAAATAAAACGTTTAGTATACAGTAAATGTTGAAAGGGATATATGAGGCTATGCTGATGTTCAGTTCACTCATCAGAAAAATTAGATTAGCTTGTCCCATAAATCTTACTAACGAATAAAGCAACACAATGACTGTCATTTATCATTTCCGTTTTAAGCATACATCTTGCAAAAAAAAAAAAAAAGAAAAGAAAAAAACGTTTATATATGTTTGAAATTAGTCTTAAATTTATTGTTTTCTTTCCAAAGCAGCATATTTTACATGTTTTTTCAGTTCCAAAAGAAGAAAAAAAGCAAATTTATTTTGCAACAGAGATTTCTTTTTTTCTGCTTTTGAATATCTCTTCACATTTCTATGATCTGCTTGGCTGCTAAGAATGGGGAAGCCCTGTTTCTTTAGCAGGCATGGTTGAGAGCACAGCTGTCTTGAAATCCTGCACACAAATAACTATGTGCGGAGATCTTCTCAAAATGTGCACCAAGTTTTTACTATTCACACTGTTTCTTCACCACTGTCTCAGTGCCATACCCTGATAGAGGTGCCCTTTATACTTCCACCCACATATGGCTGTGTTTGAGTACTAAGGAGCTGAAGAAGATGGCTCAGGATGTGGGCAATGACATGAGCTGGGTGGGGAAAATGGCTGAGAGGGAATGATTTGGAGGTTAAGAGAAGTTGTGCGATAGGAACTGTTCTGTGTTGGTGTGTCTGCAGGGCAAGAGTGTTGAGAAAAGGATGCTGTGATGACCACAGCCAGCAGAAAGCTGGAAATGCTCAACATCTGGCAAGAAAGGACAGATATTTGCTGAAGCATTGCTCAATTTGAAAATTTCACATCTTAACAGTTATTGGTAATTTTGTGTTTTCTTGAGACTCCTGCTGATCAAAGGAATCTAAAGTCAAAGAAAACCAAAGATGGATAATACAGTCAAAACTTTTGTTAGCGTGTTCAAAAATCAGCAAACAGTTCACCAATATTACCATGTGGAAAACAATCTGATTACAGTTTGCTATTTTAGTTACAGAATGAATTCAGGCAGTGAAGTCTGCAAGAGCACTACTGTGCTGCTTTGAGTTTCATCTGCACGCAGTGTGAAAGGAGAATGTCTGAAGGAATGACTGAGGACCCTTCTTAGTTCTAGGGCAGAAAAAATACTCCAGTCCAGTCTAGGAAAATGGGAAGCCACACCATTCAGAGAGGCATTAGTAGCCACTATGGTCAAAACAGCAAACTTCGAACAACCAAGATCCAAAGAAAACATTCCAGCAGCTAGGAATTTGGATTTAATTCTTTAGATGTTCAGCATCCTCTCCTCCTCTTCCCTTCTCTTCCCTTTCTATTTTTTTGCTAAAGGGGCTGAGCAGGGTGGAGGGACCCTGCAGCCATGCAACATGAGGAATGATTGCGCTGACGGCACTGCTTGGTTTTTGTGGACATGCTAGAGCGGGAGCGTTTTCTCTATTCCCTCTGGAATGAGGAGGCTGTCAGTGGACTAACAGCTACAGAGCATAGTTAGTATTAGCCTGAATCTCAAATGAGGTCATAATAATAAATATTGTAATATTGATGGTTTGATCATTGTCTTTAACATCAATATCGCGCTTAGTATTTATGGCAATCATCATATGATGACACCAGAGAAGGATAAATATTTTTATTAATAAAATTTTTCTACTCTGCTTAAATCTTTCTCCTTCCCTAGCCCTACACTGACTCTCCAGATCTTTTTTCAAGTACATTGCTATTCAGACCCTTTCTATTAAATCCCTACTTCCTGCTAAGAAAATCTTATACAGAATAAGGGAGACCGCAATACAAGGCAGACACTGTTTTGCAGTAAAATTTCTTAGATTTCTGGCATAGCTATTTCTTTGCAGTAAATGTATGTTTTCCATCTGAATGTGAATACGTTCTACCATGTGGCCTAATCTTCTTGATATTTTGCCCAATATATTATGAGCTCAAGCTACTATTTCTTTCCTTTGTACAAGCCAATAATATAAATGCTGGAGCAAATGGTATAAACCCCAATGGAAAACACATATCTATTTCATTGGGGTTATTGGTTGCCAGTGGGAATAAACAGATTTCTGTCTTTGAAGAGCTCATTAGCTTTTAAGGAAAAAAATCAGAAAGAAAACCTTTCTAGCCTTACAAACCTACTGGGACCTGAAAACAAAATTTCATTTTGTATTTTTGGGAGCCTCTGCTGATCTTGGCTTTAGCAAATTTTGTGAGTTGTACTTTAGCCCACACAGCTTTGGATGGTTGCAGTTAATTTGGAAAATATTCATTAGTACTTGTGTCCAAACTGCAGAAGGGTGTTGGTTTGGAAAACAACTGCTTGAGCTTCCCTGTTGAACTCTTCTATTAGATCATCCCTGTCACCAGCTTTTCAGTACTATTTGAATGCTTACCTTTCCCTCGAGGTTGACCATGTGAGTTTCTTGCTGGGGCAAGACATCAATATCCTCTGAAAATTGTAGCCCTATACCCCAGTGCTGTGTACTGTTTAAGGGTATATGCTGTTACCTGCCTCGCTCATGTGCTTTCCATCTTTTGAAAAAGCAACTAGCAGGATATGTTGGGTAAAATATTGCGATTATTATTCTGTTACTCAAAAAAAATCCAAACCAAACTGCCACCACCCCCCTAAAAAGCATAATACCAGGAAATCCATCCTTTTTTCTTTTTTTTTTTCCCAGTCATATGCCACTAGTGATCTTGTCTGAAGAATGCATTTCTACAGGGAATTTAAATGACACTTTTAATCATAATTGCCTCAAAATACGAAACATTTTATAAGCTAAAGAAAGAGCGTATAAGTAAACAGCACATATCTGTAAAATGTGGAAAAATGAGCTTGTTTTGAATATAGTGCTACATCACGGCAAATTTCATTTGCAAATGGATTTAAAAATTCAGAAGGATGATTGACAATGCAGTTAAATCTGAATTAAACTTTCATAGTCTAGGCTAAAAATTATAATTTTTTAGTTGTACACGAGTAATATATTTGATATAAGGGACTTAGTACTGAAATATTCATGTTGTGTTGGAAGCCCTTAAAGAATAGAACAACTCTTTATGTATCAGATGAACTGGTCAGTGACTACAAGTACAAGGTTTTGTTGATACACAAAATATCCATATTTAGCATGACTATTAATTCACCACAGTAATCTTTGGACTCGTATTTCGATTACTGCCATCTCTGTGTCTTCGAGCTTGCATCTACCTTTCAATCTTGCTCTATTGACACTCTTCTTATATATAACTTTTAAAATTAAAACTTCTATTATGGAGAATCATAACCGCAGTCTTTCCTGCACTTCAACTTCTATTCATGAACTTGTTTGAATTTCTTGCCCACTCATTCTCCTGGCACAATCACTGAATATTTTTTAAGATAGGAAGACCTTATCTTTGCTGTGAAAATGACCTTCAGCTGCTGGGTATGTCAGCAGCTATTTCTTTCTCTGACCTACTGCCATCAGCTGTTATTAAGAGGACCTCAGCAGGAAGGACTAAGGGAATGAGCTCCCTCTCTATGGTAATAAAGGAAGAGAATTAGGGAGAATTTGCCTACCAGGTTTAAATCAGTTTTTTCAATACTTTTGATTTTTTTTTTCCCTTGATTTTCAGATTTTTTGACCCAGCTCACTGTCAGCTCTGGGTCATTAAGAAGTCTGAGCCTTGACCTTTTATTTGTTTGTAAAATGAATAATGATGACCAAGGATATGGTTTGTAGACTGAATATCTTATCACTTGCCTCTGTGAAAGGAAGAATAAAATACTCTTCAGAAAAATATTTAGTGTTTTCACAGCACTAGGTTCACCCTACAGCTTGTAAAAATCTTTGTGACATATGATTATAAATGATTACTTGCTTGCAGCTCTTCACAAAGGCTACTTGCCGTAGCACAAATATACCATAGTCTCGGAATTTATGTCTTCATTTGAAGCCGAAAACGGTCCAAGGACCTTGATGATTTTCTTTCTACGTTATGACTCTCCAAGTCCTGTGTTTTCTGGGCTATGGGGTTTTTTTTGCCTGCTGCAGACAAGTCAATCAGTGCATCTGTATGTTCTTTGCAATGACTCTTGCAAAGAGTCTATTCTTCATCATAGAAAAAAAAAAAAAAAAAGAAGATTTCTTAATTGAAGATTTTTGTAAAATCTGAAGGTTTATTCGGAAATATGGGATCTGAAATAATAAAAACAGTAAGGCTTAGTGAGAAAGTTTAGCCAGTACCTTGCTGACTCCATGACAGCTTGGTATTTGAAAGAAATGCCACAGTAAGATTTTCAATTATATGAGAATACACCTGTGATTGGCAGAGTTTTTTGGAAAGTGTTTGTTAAAGGCCAAAATATTAAAAAAACTACTTCTGAGGTATAGTAATCTCAATCAGGGGATCTCCAAAGCCTGTAGATTTAAGGATGCTTTCAGGTCCTTGTATCTTTCCTGGACCAGTTCATAATTTTGATTGTATATGCAATATTTATTTGCAAAATAACAAAAAAAAAGTTTGCAAAAACAACAAAAAATATTTTAAGGTACAGATATAAATGTGCTGCCTTGTTAAATAAATTTGCAATGGTGTCTAGTTAAAAAAGTAAACAAATTATCAAAAACAACGAAATAGCTGCAGCAAATGCATTAGCATTGACATTCTGATACAAGAATATGTCCTCAAACTGCATCAAAAACCTTCAGACTACTCCTTTTTCAATTTGAAGTATTTTTATAATCAAGCTGGGCTTTGCTTTTATAAAAACCTGACTAAAGTCTATAGCATAGTAGGAAATTCTCATCTTGTCTCCTGGAATGTTAAATTCCTTTCCTGAATCACATTCACTTATAGTGAGCTTATATAAACTTGACAATATGATTCAACAGTAGGTGGAGAGATTGAACATATATTCATTTTGTGTTATTTCTATACACACAAAGCTAAACCAATGGATCAGAACAAGCTTCAAGATTAACTTGGATTTGCTGTGCCACCCAGAGGATGGTATAGGGCTCATCTTGATTACATATATCTACTGTATCCCTGCTAATGCTAGAATAAGAAATAAATATCTTTCTCACTAGTTTAGCAACTGCAGGAATTTTGCTGAATTAGCCAAAAAATAAATACACATCATTTTTTTCCAGACAGTGTGAAGAATGGAAAGTGGCAGCCCTAACGTTGATTATTGCAGAAAACTTTGTGAATACAGTGATTTTTAAAATCTAAACTCCTTATGAAAACACAGTAACAGATATTGCTTGAGAAAAGCAATGGCCTTCTGTTGTCTTGGTCTAATCTAAGCATTATTGAAATCAATATCATTTCTAGGATCATTCAGGCAATATCACTGAGCTCAAAAGTGCATGAGGTGCTCAAAATTTTCTGAATAGCTACATACATATACCTAGGGTAAAAACAACTGTTAGATGGTCTAAAATTTAAGTAAATTAGGCAAAATATTGTATTTATTTGTAACCCTGTAATACAGTAACTCCTGTGAAAGTAACTTAGAGAATCTCCTACATGTTTATGGTTACTCGACTGTAATTCCATCTTCAGACTTTCTTCTTTTCTCTGAAATTAGAATGATTTGCAATATAACTTCCTAAAAAAAACAAGAATGTATAGTATTTGATGAGGTTGAAAATGTTATGTTTCATAGCAATATTTTAGTTATATACAGAAAATATTTTCCCTTGTGGAATTAAAAGAAATGTAAAAATATGAAGTCAATTGTTCCACATCAGTAAAAATGTATAGCTGAAGGTGTAATTTGTTTTCGCTGTCTACTTACAATCTGTTCTTTAACAAAAAGAAATTAAAAAAAAAAAAAGAGAGACGTACAAAAAAACAGAAATTTCATCCATACACTCCACAACAGTTAATCATAACCCTGTGATCACTCTGTAGGTACAAAGAGAATTGCATTCGTTTTTCTACAATAGCCTAATTGGTTTATAAAACCAAATTGAGATTACGTTTGATGTACATGTTAATGTTCAGGTATGCTAACCACAGATTGTATTAAAATTTTTGCTGCTTTTTGTGCTGCAGCTCCTTTTCCTGCAGGACTCCATTGTAGACAATGTTGATAGTAATCTCAAGCTGATAAACCCAGCAGAGTCTATTAACTCTGGTTCATCTCTGTGTGCACAGTTAATATTATTTGAATAGTTGGAAGCAGTCATACAGAGGTTTAATATAAAATTGCAGTATCAGCTGCAGTTTTTGAGCATTAATATTTGCACTACTGTTAGAGACAGGTATCACTTGTTATTCAGCAGCACGTTATAGGTACAACAGTTTCACTACCATAAATGCTTTTTTATCTGAGATGGCCTCAGCCTGGGAAGAATTGTCATGAAATATCCCTAGAATTTGCTCTTAACTTATGGCGCCATTTGTAGAAATGCTTAGTTTCTCTTAGTTTCTCTTAAGTTTCTCTTAATGTCTCTGGTTGCATGGCCTGCATTGTTGGTGGAAGATCTGACAAAGGAAATGACAATAAAATTTTCCTTGCTTCAAGAGATGACATAAGAGACTTTTATAAAGAGTGTTTCAATTTTTAAACTGCATAGTAATATACTAAATAGATAACTGTATACACTAACTTACATACACTAACTATATAAATTAATTTTGGGTATTTAACTAAATAGAATACTACAACTCTAGTACCCTTATGAATACTAGCTCCTCAGAAGATGTTTAGTAAATAGCACAAAAACAGCTAAAGATGATGGTCATCGATCCTGAATGTTTAGTGGCCATGTGCTGGATACTGGTCTGGATATAGCGAAAGAGTGTTATATAGAATCCATATTCTATATGAACTCAAGTTAGAAATAACCCTAATTCATTAGGATTGAGGATCTCCTTATTACAGGCTAGACTGATGGCTGATCCAGACTGGCTATAAATAGCTCCAAAGAGACATTTTCCAACCTATTAAATTATCGCTAAGCCCGTGTGTTCACAGTTACAGGCGCAATGCTGCCTCGTGATCCTTTTCAAGAGTTAGCATAGCAGTGTCCTAAAGTAACTATCACAGGAGATAACTAGAGTGTGAGGAAAAAAAACACTGGTAAAGACTTTGTTTTATGCCATGTCTGTTGAAGAAAAAACATAGGAGCTTTTTTTTTCCATGGCATCTGTAATATCTCTGTCAGTGACTGGTTCCAAGTAATTGTCTGCTTTTGGGGTTGGTTGAGTGTTTCATGATGAGGAATTTTTGTTATACTTGGATAAACTCACTAAAATTCAGAGTTCAGTTTTGGCTTGCAAAGAAAAAGACTGGTTTCATAAAGGACAAACTATTTTTTGGCTTGAGTTTTGGTCAACAGTATCTCTTGGTGAAACTCTGGAAACACTGAGGGAATTTCAAACTGAGATAACTGTCAAACACAAGTTACTTTGATCAGTGAAATTGTTGAGGGGGGAACAAGATACCCTTTTATTTGTACTTAAAACTGTTGAAATCCAGCTTAAGACCTTGTTCCTTTTGCACCAATAAATTCTCTAATTATCAACTCACTATCAAAAGTTGCTTCTGGGACAGCAGATGCAGTCAGAGCAAAGAAATCAAAATCCTAGTTATTCTCATGTTTTTATGGCTTTGTACGGCAAGAAACATAGTTACCTTCTAACAATACATGAGAATCTGTTGAAAAAATCTGATTAGCTCCACAAGTTACTGTTATTTGAACAAAAGGGGTTATATATAGGCCTTCATGACAAAGAATAATCTAGCTTGGAGTTTATCTTTTAACCATTCTTTATGTTTTATTCCTGTTCTTAAGTCAATGAGTGATGGTGGTTAAAAATAACAATAATACATGTGCCTATCACTCAGCTTTACATTTTCATTTCACTGGCTGTAATAGCACAAGCCCCCTTGTGTCTCTTGTCTGGGGCATTTACGCAGATAAAATCATAGTGAATGAGGTTATGCAAAAGAAAAGACATTGTAAAAGCTAGACACAAAAGCTGAGAGACTTCTGCCTTTTATTAGGAGGGTTCATAACAAATTTTCAGCTTGTAGGATTACAGGGGATCTTAGAAAGTGTTTTCACAAAAATCAAACTTTTGCCCTTTCAGTTCATTTCCAGGTGTAATACAAAATGTAGGTTTGGGGGTTTGTTCTTTTTTCTTTTTCTCTCCTCTTTAAACTTGTATCTCCTTAAGTTTCTTAGTTCCTTCAACCAACCTTCTCTCAGCAGGGAGCTACCATGGCTCCTGAGAGAACCTTAAGTAGTCAAGCTAATATTAGCTCTTTTATTCATGAGAAACTGGAAGCAAAGTCTTTTCAAATGAAGAGATTTTCAAAATTAAACATCCTAACTGCAGTTGCTGTAGTCTTTTGTGAAGATGCTAATTTAGTATATGTAAGATCCATTCAGAATGTTTTTTGTTTTTCATAAAACAAGCTCAAATTCAGCTCTCATAAACGGTCATTTTACTGGGGGTATTCTGGTGGACTTGACAGGATCCCAGTGGGCCTCTTGTCTGGGGTGCAAATAAATGATCACTGTCTTGTCTGTGCCATGCCTTCATTTATATTAAAGGAACTAAAAACTTTAACATAAGTTTTCTAATTTAGGGCTCAAGGAATTCTCCACGCCTTTTTTTTTTTTTTTTTTTTTTTTGGCCATACCTGTATCTTTTTGGATCAAATCCTTCTTGCCTCTCAGCTGTTTGGTATCTTCTAACACTGGGTATGCTTGTTCCAATTATTATCAGAATTTTTCCCTTGGTTTTGCTACAAGCACTGCTTTTTTGTGTGTGTTTTTTTCTCTCCTATGTTTTCCTCACTGTTAATGTCTCATGCTATCCAGGGAGTCCTACTTTCTTTGTCAAAGATAAATCTACATCTTACTCTTCTTCCTTTCCAACTTCTCTCTCAATTTCTTGCCTGATATTTTCCTGCTCATTGCTCCCAGGAAGCCTCAAAACATCCTTATTAATTATCCAATGCATTTATCAGTTGAGGAAGGGAAACGCAGATGCGGCATTTGCGTGCAGGCGTATCCAAGTGCAGTATGGAAGCTCCTTTTACCAAGGCCCTTTGGGTTTGTCCATACGCCTGGGCAGCATTCCCAAATTCCTCCGTGAATCAGAGGAAGGCAGAGCGTGGCTCTCTGCTCTTGTAGCCTCCTGGGAGTTGCATTGCAAGTCCATGACCTCAGTTTCTCCTGGTCTTCCTCCCCCTCACTCCCATAACCCATGGGTCTTCTTGCCCTATGGAAAATTCCTCTGCGTGCTCAAAGATAAAAGATCCTCTTCCTTCCTCTCAGCTGTAGGGCAGTGTAGGATGCCATGTATATCAGTTTGGTATGTTGTGCTCTTGGTCCAGGAGCTTTTCACAATCACTTATTAAAACCTATGGAAAGTTTTGTATTTGGGGGCGTGCCTGGGGAAAAGAATTTATGATCTCATCGGGTTTCAAATTTTTCTTAGTATCCTTGTTTTCCTTGACCTGTGTTTAAGGCAAGCTGCAAATGCTGTCTGTCCAGAACAAAACTGGACATTGAGCTCACTCTATCTTTTCTGGCACAAAGTCACTAACTTGTTATAGTAATTCACTGAAGGGGGGAAAAATGGCAATTTCCACAAACATCTTTCCATGCAGTAGAACCATACATCTGGACTGTTCCTGGTACTCCACAGCTGGAATCCTCAGTTCGTACTTGGAAAAATAGAAAACGTCTTGGTGGGCTTCTGCTCAGCATGCAAACACTCACTTCGTGTTCACTGCTGACTCCTGGGACTTTATATGGGTATTGGTTAAATGAAAACTGAATCTTTCTGGTATATCAGTGCCAGTTCACATCACCTAAAGGTGGTTAATGTCAACATTCATTGTCATCAAACCTAAAGGAAATACACTGTGCAAAGCAGAACTATAGTAAGGGGAATTGAAATAATAATTTCTGAAGTAAAATAACTTTATATCTGATTTAAGTGATCCTTCATTTTGAAGCAAATAATATGTAAAAACACACACACACACAAAGCAATCAAAAAAACATGGTTCTCCTGCTTTGGTTGATTTTGAAAGGAGACAGCAAATATCAGTATTCACTTATATATTAATATGTAAAAATGGCTGATTTAAGAGTATATTATAACCCATTCTTGTCACTTGCTGTCATAAACCTGAGAACTACACTTCTGAGAAAACTGTGGTGAGCAATAATGAGAAATTAGTTCTTAGGCAGTAACAGTGAATGAAATAAAATATATTCTCATGAAAAGGGAGGAGAAAAATCTTACAGATCTGAAATTTAATTAATGGAACACTGAAATAAAATATATACTAGTTCAGTAACTCTGACAGTAATGGACTCAGTGTAAAAAAAATGCTCAGAGGCTATCAGACTCTTGCTGGGTGCCCAAGTGTTTGGAATTATGGAAATGTAATGTGTGTATACAAATGATCTTGTTTATTGTCTAAATCTTGACCATGTGTGCTTTTTTCTGTTGTTCTTATTGAACTCTTTTTGTTAGTAAAACTCCTTTGTCTCTTTTCTGCAATATTATTTTGCAGACTACCTGGGCTTTCTGATAGGCAAAACTAGTGCTTGACTCAACAGCTATTGAAGGTAATGAAATATTCTACTATTTAAAAGATTATAGAGACATAAAACAAACTTTACTGCAAGGCCAATACAGAATTCTCATGGTCTGCATTATACCCATTATTTTGTTAAAACAATCGGCAATTCAGTTTTCTGTTTTCTCTTTTACTCCACTGACTTCCTGATGCTGGTATTAGTTAAGTTTTTGCTTTAAATAATCTTTTAAAATTTTCTTAGACCAGATAGTTTCCAAAATTTGAGTCTTGTTCTATCCTTAACAGAATGTATATCCTGCTGTATTTTCTTGATAGAGTGGGATTTCCAGGTTCTTTTTTAATATACTGTGTTTTTTTTTTTCTCTCTCTCCATGTTGTTCCCCTATGCATTCCTCCTGTGGCATTTTTAAGAAACCTCCATGCTGAGCTGAGTGATGGCAATTACTGATTTTCTGATGACATAATGGGAGGGCTCTAGCTACATCTTTCAAGTAATCTCTACCTGAGTACTCAAGTAATCACAAGTTATTTTTTTCTTTTCTCCAGTTAGCACACTTATTTATATTATGTACACTTTTCAAAGATACTCGCTCTGATCTTACAGCGCTGTGAGGTTACATAAATCTGCATTTCTGCAATAAAACATCTACTATGGTATCCCAGGAGCCTTGTCATTGTCTTTATTATCATACTTTTTTATTTTTGTCATGAAACAACATAAAAAGGGTCAAATCTCTCTGACTGTCATGTGCTCTAGCATTACAGTTTCACATACAGTTTAGAGCCTCTGTCTACTCTTTGATTCTAAGGCAGAATGCACATAATTCCTGTTTGCTGGTGAAAACATACCAACGAGTGTACTGCAAGCAGACAGCATACTTCTGCCCATATAAAGGGTACCAAACACTTTTCAGTCATGGGTCCCATTCTTAAATTCTTTATTTAACCACCATGGCACTGTTAGCTGTAACGGCACCAGGGAATGCAAAGGGGAAATGTGGAAACAGCGCAGCTGAGTGTAGCCTCGCTAAGGATTGTTGAGCCACCACTTGCACTAAGAATGGAAGAGAAATGAGGTTAGAGGCAAAAATTAAATGTAGAAATGTTTTGTATCTACCCTTGCAGAGTTCAAGCATCTGGCCTCTACCAAAATGCCTCACTGGCCTCCAGCGGTGGCTTGAGACAAGAAGCTTGCACTGTATTAACAAATTTTTGTCTCATCTTGATTACACAGCCCTAAGGTTGAGACAATCAGTGTAATCGCTGCTAAAGAAACTTAATTTGAGTTCCTTCTGCATGAGCATTGCAATGTCGTTACCAAAAAAGGTAACAATAAAAGTAATCATGGTGTTTTTGGAGGCAGGCATTTGGAGAACTCATTATATTTGCTTTTGATTAGATTAAGTTTGTTGAGATTATTAGAGAAAAAGGTGACTTTATATTTTGTAGTATATTTTGTGCTTTCTGCAGAACTATGTTCTTATTATTTATTTTTAAATTTTAAATTTAGTATATCATGATATAAGCTTCTAAAATGTTTGCTAAAATATTCCTGCCTGTTCCATAAGCATTTGAAATTTAGGGTTGTTGCAGGTTAGTAAAATGGCCACATAGATAAGCTTAACTCCTTGATCTGTGAATACAAAACCTCTGCAGAGAATAACAAATTACCATGTTTCTTAACACTGAATCTCAAAGACATGAAAAATCCTAAGGAGGCAGAAGACGTCTTATCAAGTACACCTTGGGGAAGTTTACATGCTGTTTATTCCAGCTAATACAAAGAATAAACCTCACCCAGGACGCTGAGAACTCTGTCATTACGTCTGCTCTAACAGCAGAGCATGGAAAATAAAAGTGCTATTTTTCCCTCACTGTTCTTTTGTAGATTAAAAAAAAATCATATGTCTATGTCTCTTTGCTTTGTTTATTTTAGAAAAAGAACTGCTGTATTGTCCTGGGATACAATGTACCAATACTGTCTTATATCACTAGGTCATTTTGGAATACATTTCCTATGAAATAACACAAGATAAATAGGTTGCACAGATAGTCGCTATCCTTACAAAGGCTTAAAGTCATGAGAGCTTTCTTGAGTGGGATTGGGACCAAATTCTACGTCAACAAATTTCCATAAGGATTGCTGGAAACATTCTTTTAAGTCTTAAAGAGTTGTGCTTGAAAAAAAAAAAAAAAAAAAAAAAAAAAAAGATTATTTTTAATAAATTTTGGTTTTAATGTGATGTTTATTAAGAAAACCACAATTAAATACTGAAAAACAACTGAACTGTGCTGAAAGAGCCTCCTGTTGAACAGGATTGCTCATCAATTGCACAAGTAGTAGAAAATAAATGGAAATGTGACCTGAATCAGCAGATGAACAAAGAGCAGAAATTAAGCCTGTTAGAAATACTTCCATCAGATATTTGGCATAGTTTGGTCTTTATATTAGATATCTAAAGTGCTATAGGTATATTCTCAAAATAATAATAATAATAATAAAACTGTAGTAGACATTAAGGCAATTCTTCTTGAAGAATCAATAGAAGTTAAATAGAAACCATCTGTTATGACGTTCAGACTCAAGAGGCCATTGTTTTAGCTGGTTATTTTGATCTTTTTTCTGTGATTTTTTTTCCTAAATAAGAAATTCTCTGTAAAAATGATCTCTTTAAATATGCTCAAAATAAGCATTTCTATATCTTGCCCTTTTAGGGTAGAAAAACTTTCTACTTCATTGGAGTTTTATTTACATTATAACTGCTTATGGGCCATCTCATTTATGGTAATAACCTCCTTTTGGAATAATTTGCAATATAATGAATTCTTCTGCTTTCTTTTAAGATTAATGTAAGTTGAAGTATGTATTAATATCCCATAATACTCAGCTTTTTCCTCCTTATTTTACATTGCGCTATACTGTCTACTCTGTGTGATGCATGTGGGAATGAGACACAGTCAGAAGTCTGCAGTGCGATAGAGCCCGTCTCTGCAGTTCTTGATAAATAAAATGGTTTCATCAAAGAAAAGCACTCGTAAAGCAACTCTTATCCTTTAACCACACACACAGCTTTGTGTTTTACTTTGTTTAGAGGGTGCCGTTGTGCATAGCACTGCAGTCTAGGATGAAATATTCTGAGATAACTTTAATTCATTTGGCTTCAGTTATACCAGCAGTAAAGCTGGAGAAACTAGAAAATTTAGCACAGGTGAAAAAGCAGAATATATTCATTTTCAAAACAGATTTTGCATTTGGGCCATTTTGAACGAGGCTGTTGTGCTGCTCTGACTCCTAGCAATGCCTCCACAGGCTGATGAAAAGCTAACTCTGGTGGGTCTACGTGAGAAACACTCACAGCAGTACGGAGGTACCTGTGCACTAAATGAAAGTGGTCCTGGACACCAAGGAGCTTGGATAAGTGCATGCTCTTTGGTTACGCTTAGCTGTGAAAATAGGACAGGAGATTATTCCTCATGATGTTGCACTGTAATAGCACTTCCATTTTAAGACACTGCTGTTCAAAGCAGGCTCCAATTTGATATAAAATAAATATGCTCATAGCAAAAGCTAATGCTTTATAGATGATTATTATCCAGATGCTGTGCTTGGATTGACACGCACATATTGCAATTTCAAGTTCATGTTAGTGTACTTTGATTTTTGTGTGGGTAGATGGTGAAATGCTTGCAGAGTTAAGTAAATATGTAGCTGTAGAGCTCCCTCTAGCAGAGTTTAGTTCTCTGCAAGCATTTTATATCTGGTGTGTTCCCTGAAATGGTTGTAAGGCTTGTCTTTTTTGATTTCTTGAAAAGTGGTGCTTTTTTATTTTTTTCCAGCAGTCAAGATTATGTATTCTGGGTAAACTTATTCTGAATACTATCAATATGATACAGGGATATTATTTTCCTCTGAAAGTAATCTGAAAGAGGAGAAAAAAATATTTCTGTCTTGAAAAGATTTGAAAAGATGTCAGAAGATCACTTCAAGATTACAGTCACCTAGTGATTGCATTAGCCTGGACAAAAAAATGACAACTACAATATTGACATGAAAAAATCATATAGTTCTTTTTGAAATTGGTAAATTGGTAACTGGAAGATATATTAACCTGAGAAAAGTGATCATTGTTTGTTTCCTATATAAGCTGGTCTTATATAAAACTAAGTAGATCTAACAAAATAATAAATTCATTTTTACTAAAGTGAAAATGCATAATCTCACCATGAAATGATTGTATTTCCCCTTACATTAAGTGATATTAGTTTTGTTCTTTTAATAAGCTTTTACTTACCTTGATTGTATCAATTCTTTTTCTTATTTATATTGATTAAAATATATTTTTATGTGAAACAATATTTTTACAATTGGTATTTGTTTGCTTCTGTATTTTATTTCATATATAATAAAAATATTTACTTTCTTAATGGCACATATTTATAAGGATATCTTATACTGAAGGTGTAGAAATAAATCCAGTAAATAATAGAAGGGTGATAAAAATGTTAAATTCACCAAAGTCATCCTGGACCTTTTAGGGATAGAAACTGAATATTGCCAATAATATGTGATGGCCTTCACTATGAACTGTAATGTCAAATACTTCACATTTGAATTAGAAGACAGGATATTTTTCTTCAAGATGGAGCCCCAGAAGGCCTAAATGTTTAGTATCTACATTTTTCTACTACAGCTGGCAGCATCTGCTGATATTCATCTGCTGAAGAAAGACAATGATGCCATTTGTTTTTTTTAAACAGCATAAATTACTAATAATGTTAGAAAATGAAACAGTGTAAATTACTGATAAGCATTGTATATTTCAAATCAGTCATTTAAAAGATGCAACTGGATTCAATGTTATTTGCTTCAGCTATTTAATGAGTGCCTCTTCTTTAATAGGAATACTGCTTGGGAAGAGAATTTTAAGAAGTTTGACTAGGGGAATGCCTTAAAATACTGTGCATTTTGCAAAGCTATGGAGGTTGCCAAAACAGGACCAAAATTTCAGCAGTCTTTGTGCTGGTATGTCAGTGAGCCACCAAAGGAACCTGGCAGTTTATGTAAACATTAAAGAGAAAACGATGTTCTCTCTCCCCTTCTCTTTATCATTCTCCTTTTGAAGCTGTTTGCTCATTCACTCATCAGTTTTTCTCGTGTTTATGAATCAAAGTTTGCAACGGAAGAGATACTTGGTTTGGTGTACTGGCAAATATTCAAGAAGGAAGAAAAGTAGGGAAAAATTACTAAGTGCTAATACGGGCAAAGTGACACTTTGCTGCCTGGCAGATCTGAACCGTACTTTAGTGCTGATTCAACAAATGGAGCTGATCTTCCATGTACTAAGGGCTGGGCAGTTTGCTACAAAGTGGTTTGCACTGCAGAAAAGAGGGGGAGCATGATTCTACCCTCCAAGTATGTCATTTTGAATGAGGCAGTGGTTCTTCTCACTAGTTTTTTTTCATAGGTCAAAAGGGAAAATAGGAGGAACAAGTTGCTCATTTGGCTTATATCCACGACTGAGATGGCCATTTCATAGGTCAGGAGGGACAGTCAGAGGAAGAGCTTGCTTATTTGGCCAATTTCCACATAATTTCCTGCAATCAAACCATAACTTTGTTTGCTTTTGCTTAGCCTTCCTCTGTTTTTTCTTTCCTTTCTTCCTAAAAGTCATACTAAATGTGAATGTCATCCGTACAATCCCCTAAGCCTGCAAGAACATGTGTGCTTCTTGCGTAGAATAGCTGGAAGGTCTCTATCTTCATGGCCTGAGGCGAGCAATGAAAAAAAACAGCTACTTATATATGAATTTCAAGTGCAAAACAGGTATCTATTACACTTTCAAATTCATTCTGAAGTAACACTGATAGCACATTTTGCATGTATGTTAAAAACAAACATATTTACCTTCCTTACGGCTGGGTTCCTGAATTTTGATTTCTTCTGAACGACCAGTGATTTAAAGTTGAATTAAGATTTTGGTTCGGAGTAAAACGCATGAGTCCCCCCTGTACATCTTACTGCATCCCCAACCTCTGTAGCCATAACTGAAGTCACAGGAGGCCATTTATCCTGAACACCCTTCCTTATAGCTCTGAAGAAGGAAATTATCAGCTAGTTCTCTGCAAGGCACCTCTCTTTCAAAACTTGCTCTCCTCTTTAATCTGTAATCAGCTGAATTTGTTAACTGATAGGTTGCATTATAAAGCCTTTTCCTCTCTTCTTCATTGCTTTGCAGAAATATTTTATTTGGCTCCTGGTAATATTTGAAAAACTTTTCCAGAAGAGATGTCTTTATTTCCAAAGATCAAAAGAAGTCATTAGGCTAATATCTGCAGACTGATGGATGAGGGGATAAAAATACAAGTAATGTACAAAGAAATTTCGTTACATTAAGAAGAAAACTATAGGTGCTGCTCTGGCACCAACTTGCACATATCAAATACAGGTTTCCTGAGGCAAAAAATATCACTAAAACTGTTCTGTATTATGTGAATGGCTACTTTTTCTAGCTAATTGGTAGATGAAAAGTCTTAAAAAAAAAAAAAGTACAGGCAAAATAGGCACTATAGTTTAGTTTAAAATAATCTCCCATTAAAGCAATCTTCTTAGAATATTTATGGACAACTTTGTACAACAGATTCAAGTCATGTACAGTTCACACTTGCACAGAAGTCTCATGTTCTCCACGGAGCAGCTATAATGCTGTCCAATTTTATTACCATATCTCTCTTTGCTTAAAAGAATAAGATAACTAATCAAGTTTATGTCTGTTCACAACATTATTTTGGTGTGAGAAGCTTCAAAAGCATAACTGAGGTTCTTCAGTTAGTTGTGAGACCTCCCTCAACCTTACTAGTACTCTTCTTAGAGTTATATTCTGATTCTGAAAGTAGAGAGTCCAAAACATCTCACATGGAAGCAGAGACTGGAGTAAGACCTTCAAAACCCACATAATAGTTGTTGCTCTCACTTATTCAGAAGTGGTGAGGTTTCAGCAAGAAGTTGTTTTGGATGATGAAGCTGGTTTGCATAATTGCCGTTTCCAGAAAGCCATGGGCCAGGAGGGGAGGGTCTACAGAAGAGCAGCAAGGGTCATCAGAGGTCTACAAAACAGGTCTAGCACCTTCGACCGGCAAGAAAGGCCTGTTTGCTCTTGAAAGAGGCCCTGGAGGGCAATGGTGCCTGTGCAAGAGGCTGCTGGTGGACAGGGGAGGGAAGCTAAAGTTCTTCACTCCTGTAGCTAAAGAAGTAATAGCTTAACAGAAAAATAAATATAATAGCGTATAGATTAGATATATAAACATAATAGCTTAACAGAAAAATAAATAAATAAATAAATAAATAAGACCCGTAGCAAAACATACTTTCTAATGGTTGTGATAGTTCAGTGTCAGAATCGATATCTCTCATAAAACAGGCATTCCTCCTCACACACAGAAGTTTTAACCTCCTGATGGATTTCATCAGCACCTGTCAGGTGGACTTCGGTATGTTGACAGCTTCTTGGGTAGGAAGATGGTAGGAAGACCCTGCTTCTCCCAACTTGATAAATCACCCTATAATTCAGCTTCTGCAGGAAGGGAAAAGGGAAACACATCTCAGCCTTTCTTTGTGACATCTTCTATCTTTTTACAGTTTCTTGAGCATGCGAGATACTGGAAAGTAAACTAATGGTTTGGACTGGTTTATGTTGGTTGCAACTTTTTGTTCTCCTCATAGAGGTGTTCAAAGGCCAAAAGATGTATGGAAGGAAATCAGAGTCAGGAAAAGCTGTGTAGAAATCAGGTCTCTGTGGGTCTCTGTGGCAGAACTGTTGTTTCTGTGTGAGCTTACTTCCACCTTATGAATGTAGTTGTCCCAAGAATGATTCCATGGAAGAAGAGCTGGATATCTGCAGGAAGAGACATTCCTTACAAAAGGAAAGAAATACTCTGAAAGTAGAAAGAAATACTATTTGTGTATAGGGAAGATAATATTTCATTGGCAAGTAAAAAAAAAAAAAAAAAAAAAAAAGGAAGTCCAGCTGAAAAGCTTAAAAGGTTGTTGGTGATATTTTGGTTGTTGGTGATATAGAACTAAGAGTTGAAATCCAGACCTAAAATCAGTAATAACCAAAAGTGAGAGGCAGTCAAATGATTATACACGTATATATTTTGTGGGTAGATGTATCCATGAAATGCAGCCATTTTGTCGAGTGCCCTGTCAAATCAGCCACCACCTCTACTGATATACTTCTAGGACCTGGTCCTCTCATTTTCTGTAAAGATGAATAAAGATAAAAATATCTTACTTTAAAATATGCTTTCCTATCTTATAGGCATATGAATAAAATAAAATCCTGTAAAATGTAAAAGGCAGTGATAGTAGGAGCTATGAGTTAAGTACCATATTATTTCATTTGTAATAGGTCCTTATGTTGTTGGCCTCTCAGAAATATTTCTCCTAATCAATTGCCATCTTTTCTGTTGTTTAGGCATACCTTTATTCTACCACCTCCAGATACTATACAGTATTTATTTTGACAAGTTAGAAATCGGTTTCTTTCACACTGATCGTGAAACAGTTTTGTGTTCATGGGTGAAACCCTTCGTAAACTTCACTCCCACACTGCCAGAAAAAGCAGGAGCAATCCTAGGTGAACCAGAGTTACATCAGCTGGTTCAAAAAAGATATTTGAAAGTGGTACCAAGGTTTTCTGATGATATACCTACTAGTTTCCTTTTTCTCAGAAGACACATTTTTTTGGACAAATTATCCTCCTCCAGCGAAGCTCTTTGAGCATTCTGGTGATGGATGCTTCCTGACTTTGGCTCCCAGGGATAGTTGTGCCACTTATCAGTCTGTTTATTTCTACAGACCTCACTTAAACACACCAACTTATGTGCTTTTATTCTCATCTATCTCAGTGTAACTGAAGAGAGATGGAGATAGGAGCTGCAAAGCAAAACCAAGAATATTTCTCATGACATCAGTACTTTTTTTCCACTTTAACTCAAGCAAAAGGTTTGAGGGAAAAAGTAATAATGATAATGATAATAAGAGTAGCTTGGAAACCTTTAGCCATGGCTCATGGCTTTTTGCCTATTTAAGAGTATTGCACAACCTGTGTTTTACATTCTGTTGCCTTAATTTCTCTATATTTTAGCCTGTCTCCTGGTGCCACTGTTTGCCATTGGCCTGCCTTCAAAGCAAGCGCCTGTGGGCAGTGCTCCTACAGCATGTAACATACCGTGCGCTTTGACAACTCATGTGGTCTTAATGGATTTCCCAGTTACAGAGGCTAAAAGAGCAAGGCCGTCTGTCCTGCAGGCTACCACAGAGCAGTTCTTATGAATAAATCCCATAGATAGGAAAAAAATAAATCATTTATGCAATGTTTGTTTTTTATCTGGTAGGTATAATGAAATCTTTCTCTCCTGCGGCAGAGGAAAGTGCAAATAGGATATCCCTGAAGCCATTTAAATGAATAATGACTTGGAGGCTAGCTAACTTCATTTCAGAAAGCCTCATGGTCTTCTCAGTATTTGCAGTTAGGTGACAAATTGAAGAGGGATGTTCAGAAATCAGTGATTATCTTTGTTCACCTATCCTACTGCCTGTTTTCTTTAAATCTACATGGATTCAGAAAACAAGGCTGTTGTTTGTTTGTAAGTCTCACCCTACAGAAGAGCAAGGTAATTAAATTTGCTGCATGGAACACTTCTTTGATTTATTTACAGCTTTTGAAGTTATATTTTCTTTTTAGCCACTCTTGTTTTTCTTGACCTCATTATCTCGTTCAGCTCAGTCACCTTTTTAGCAGGTCCTCCTGATCCTGCCTATGATCTTGTCCTACTTGCCTTTTTCTATGTGTACATTAACACTATAATGCATAAGTTTAGTTGTAAAATAAAAATAGCAACATATCTATAGTGATACTCTGGCACCTACACAGCAATTTATCTATCAGAATATCTGAAACTCTCTGAGTTTCCTAACCCTTTCTCAGAGCCATGTTTCACATTCTGCAAGATTTCCCTTTCATATTTCTCACACATTATCATTTCCAGTCTCTTTTTTATTATTATTTTCAAGTTTGTATGCTTTTGAATCATTCTTATTGACATTTTTTTTCTCTTCTCAGAAACCGTAACAGTGTAAGTACATTATGTAAGCACTAGTCAACTGTTTAAACCGCATATGTAAGTAAGTTAGGCAAAGATATTTTTTACCCACTATGTAGATCTAAATGTAATTGCCCCATTTTCCCTGCATAGGATTAGGATGAATTCAGAAAGAGACTGGTTGCCTGGTAGGGTTGGATTGAGGGCAGACTGCAGAACCTTCATCTCTAACTCTTACTAGTTTAAATAGAATAGATGTTTACATAGTGCTCACTAATAATCTAATCTATTTGTCATTTTTTCTGCTTTCACCATAAAACTGTGGATTTTAGAAGCCAGTCCCAGATGTTTGTTTTTGCTGCCAAACTCTTTCCTCTGCTCTATGATTTACACTTCTCTCTGCTGTCCCCACATCCTTTTAATGTGGGGACTTACAAGAGGGGAGAAGATGAAGTAACCTGCTGAAGTTCCTCAGCTTTCCTTCTGATGTAAATTAGAAACGGTTACAAAGTCTTTAAACACTAACGTTACGGTCCCTAATGGGATGAGAATAATTTCCTCGTGGGGAGCAGAACTCTATTTTTCCACCTTTTTTGATCATTTGAAATTCCTTTGATCTCCTAACTTACTCTTATGGCTTGGCAGACGGGTTAGTTTCACTGTCTTTATTTCAGAGAAAGGTTTCCCTCTGCTAAGAGAATTCAGAACTATCAAACTACTGTCAAAATAGCCTCCTCTGTTACTGCTCAGGCAGCAAATAAAGAAAGACAGCAGGGCTAAGGATTTGCCTCCTTATTTATAAATGATAATGCAATTAATCCACCTTTTTTTTCTTCCCACTACCTAATGTTTACTGCAATCCTCAAATAGGCATTTACAAAGTATAACATACTTGTAAGCAGCATTTATTCTAAATACAGTATTTGAATGCACACCTATTACATTATTTTAAAATATAGCCATCAAGAAGAACCATGCATGTCAATTAATTGTGTGAAAGAATTTCCCCAAAGTACTTTGTGTGATAGAAATCTCAGTCTACTGCTTCTGATGATTAAACTGCACATGGCATTGAATATAGGCAAGTTATAAAGACTGGAACAAGACTGCAATTGCATGCATCCTATGATAACAATTTTAGGCTTACACATTGACTTCAAAAGATTTACACACTTGGGTAAATTAATTTATGTAAATCAAGGAAATTCTGGGCCCTTAATTTTTACCTAGAGGGCCTAAATATTTACCAAAGTTTAATTCAAAACACCATATAAAGAGTTCTTACCAATTAGTGCTCTCACCTACTTTGCCTTTCAAGTGATACAGTTTTGAAATTATGAAAGATAATATTCTAAAGAATAGACTAATCATTGTTACTCTCTACAAAAATTATTTTTATCATGCAGATGTACTATGTTTTCTATTTTTTTCTACCTGAATATTTAAAACTGGGTAATTTATTTCTGAACAAAAGCAAGTATTTACTGTCAACAAAAGCAGTTTTTTTAAGACATTTCCAATGTCCTTCACTATCTTGCATTATTATTTTTGTATTTTCTCTTCTTGAAGATGGAACATTTTAGCTAGAATTTTTTATCTAATTTTGTCTGTTCTTCTCAGCATTTATTTAAATGCAAATTAAGCATTTCTTTACCCTCTTCTTAATCAGGAAGAAACTCATACTGAAACCCTGATTCACGCTCTTAAAAAATCACCAAATACACTTTCTTCTTTTGTTTAAGTAGTTCAAATTTGGAGAGAAGCTTGTAATTTTTATGGAGAGGAAAGGATCTCTTTTTGTCATAGAAGAAATCAAGGAGAGCTTTGAAATCCTTAATGGACAAAAGAAACAAATGTCCGCAGGCAGTGTTTTGAAGTCGAGGGACAGGCTCTGTATTGAGGCTTAAAAATATATATATATATTTATTTATTTATTATGTTGGTTTAACTTCCTTTTTTTATATTCGAAAGGGAGAGGCCAATTTCTGCTTCATGTAGAGAAGCAATCTTCCTAAATTAGTAAATTATTTTCTTCAACTGGTGACCTGAAGGAATTTGAAGCTTTTGTGACATTCCCCAAGGGAGAACTATTTGTTATGAGTGTTGCAGTGGCAAAACTGATGATTCTACAGAAACCTTTTTTTCTCCTGCAATTAATCAAGTTACTTGTGCGATAGACCACTTGTAGTATAGCAATTTGGAGGGAGACGGTGCAAGTTGTGGGGACTTTAGGTTCACAGTGAGCTTTGCTATCATTTATCTAAGTGTCTTCTGTGTGAGCAGAGCACTTCTTTGGCTCCTTTCACTGTGCAGACCAAATTTTCTTTGATGAAATTGTCAGTGCCAATCATCAGTTTTTCTGAGAAAAAAAGTTACCAAAGGACATAATGCAATGGGCTGCAAAAGTCAGCGACATGATAATTTTGCCAAACAGCCTATATAGATTTATAGAACACTGTAAAAGTATTTTTAATTACAGTAAAGTGTGTTCTTATTTTGTTTACTTTTACTTGCCTTGTACCACTGACAGAGATCCTGATTAATCTCCCAGAATGACTTTGTGAAATAGCTCACAAGCTAAGGACCATGACTTACACAAATTTAATTGAATTACCTAAATGCATGAGGGCCTACAAGAAATGGTGGAGGAATCTGATTTCATTTATCTATGAACTCGACTTTTTATACTTTTCAAATCTCTGTGATTTACACCACTGAAAGCAATACCGTGAATATAGAGTATTAAGCTCACAATAGTTTGACACATACCTTATTCCCTGAGTCATCTGATTGTACTACTGAGCTTAGATAGAAGTGTGAGATTTTCTCTAAAGCAAGATTTGCTCAAGAAAAATTGTTTGATACATACATACATACATTTTAAATAAACCCTTCATTTTGAGCATGTAAATAACAATATAGAATTACAAACTAAACATCCAGCATCTGTGAGCTAACAGGTAGTGGAAACAGTGTTTAGTTCATTGGACATGGGACAACATTCTCTAAAACAGGAAAAAGAAATCATTTTTTCATGCTTAAATTGAGAAAATTTGCATCTGTTCACATATATCTCACCTATTTTTTTAAAAAAGCATTTTGTTCAACCTGCATTTTGCACAAGTTTATTTGTACTGAGATAACATTTGCAAAGCACCCTAGAAACAGGAAGACATGAGTTTCTGTTTCTAATCTTGACAGTCATATGATACGTGGCCTTAAGGTAGTAAGCACCACTCAAAGCAGAACAGTTTCTTCCATTGATCTAGCATATTCTGTTAGGTTGTAAAAATTTGAAACGAATGTACCCAGAGACTAAAAAGAAGATGAAATCAATGAAAATCAATCATATATATATAAGTATATTCTCAAATAATTATCAACTAAATCCCTGTGAAGAAGATTAAAGTTTTTTTTTTGTAATAATTACTTGAGGCAAGTTTGTATACGCTGTAAAGCTGAGGTGGTTTTAATTCACTTTTGTATGCATAAGCTTGATAGCTTTTACAGCTAGATGATTAACTAAAGTCAAAAAAATAAACCATGAAAATTCCCTGATTGATTCTCTGTCTCCTTAGGAGCTGACATTTTAAATTCAAAAGTTTTTTTTTTTTTTTTTCCATACTGATCTTAGTCCCTGTAATTAAGTTGAAATAAATTTCCTGGGAGATGGGGAAAAAACTCTTTGCTAAGAGTTTGGCTACAGGTAAGACTGTAGGAGCAGGCCAGATTTAAGCAAACCCAAAGCGCCAAAGGGAGGCAGAGACCTTGTCTTTGAGAGAGCTCTGGAGCTACCTGTGGGACGTCACCCACATGGGATTCAGGCATTGACATGCAAGATTTCACCACATGATGAAATGAGATTTCTCTGTCCTTGGATGGACCAGGCAGCACCAAACGCGCAGTTGGTTCTGCAAATTCAGAGCACTAGGGGAGAGGCTACCACAGGGATATTGCCTTGATTCAAATGAAAAAAGACTGAACCAGGAAGGATGAACAAGTACACAATCTTTAGCTCCTTCTTGGCATATTTTTCCCCGGCAGTGAGACTGGATTGTTGTGAGACTTGGGCTTCTACAAGTCAACACATTCCTCTTATAATGTGCTTCTGATTCTACATGAGTCACTGCCAGTGCCAACAGGCAGAGACTCTTCAGATAGGGCGTGTGGCTTTAAGAACGTCCTGGAGCAAATGGAGCCTTTCTTTCATTTTTTGCTCTGTATTAAGTTAGAAGACAGTATTTCTTCTAATTTTACAAATGCACAGTGAATTTCTGTCAGCATGGAATACATGTAATAAAGGAAAAAATGCTTTTGGTGGCTTTGTGATTAATAAAATTAAAAGGAATTTTTTTTTGTACAGTACATGTAGCTACAACATTATTCTCTCTGCAAAATAATTGCAATAGGAAACCATTGGTTTACTCCTTTAATTTTTATTCTCTTGGATGTATACTCCAAGAGAAGTCTGTCAGTGATGACAGTTAGCATGTGGTGGGCTACGAGACGGTCTACCGGCATTAACCTATGACCAGACTCTTTGTTAAAACTAATGAACACCAGTGGGGGCTCTGTTTTACAGGGCAATTTCCCCAGACTTAAACATAGGAGAACTTCCCCCTATATTTTTACTTTAACTATTGAAACAATAACAAAAAAAGCATTAAATGGATTGAAGAAATTTGCTGTGTCCCCAAACATTGACTTTACCTTGCTTGGTCTTCCTATTTCAAGGCTAATTCAAAATGTTCCTTTCCTTTTTCTTAGCTGGTAACAAAGTCAAACATATTAAAGTCCTTCTCAATTGGCTTCCTACAGTGCTTTTACCCCCTGCAGCTTGTGTTGAAAGGGCCAAATTCTGCTTACCTTCCTAACAAAAGTAGTTCTTTTGTCTTTTAAGTATGAATATACATGT
This sequence comes from Crypturellus tataupa, assembly GCA_034781795.1. Classification (NCBI taxonomy): domain Eukaryota; kingdom Metazoa; phylum Chordata; class Aves; order Tinamiformes; family Tinamidae; genus Crypturellus; species Crypturellus tataupa. Next base: position 563,092 of record JAWLRI010000249.1, read on the forward strand.
GAACAAAAGAAGCAGAATTTGGTCCAAAGGAACTGACAACTTCAGCAGATTGAAAACAGTTACAGCAATTCAGTTTCAAAATGAGCAAACATGCATGTCACAACTATTTTCCCCCTTATTTCTGCTAGTTCTCAGTTGAAATCTTTTGGGATATATTGTATGCTGGGCAAGTGCAATCTTCCCTGTGGGTAGTGCAATCTTCCCTATGGGTGTATTTCCTTATCATGCCTATATCCCCTAGTTTGTTCTTTTTAAAAGAAAAGTGTAATCAAAAGTGGTGTTTAGCATTTACACTGCAGCTTAAGAGCTGCAACTTGTAGCATTTGCTTACTGGTTGTAAAGGGAACTTTAGCTGTCGGAAAGGCTGCAACATTGGGCCTACTCAATCCTCTGTAAATATGTACATATTTATTACTGTTATTTGGTTGAGAAACAAAGTTTCACTCAAAAGGCATTTTAAGGTCAGCTTGATAATCATGCAAATACTAGTTGCAGTCTCTGGAAAACTCTCTTCACCCTAAATCATTAAAGGTGAATCTCTTGTCTTTTTACTAACCTTCCCTCATTTTGTTAGCGGAAGTGGGCCTGGTTTCCAAGAAACGACCACTTTACAGTACCTTTTTCTCCCTGGAAAGCTAAAATACAACTAATCAAAAGTACAGTTTGGCAGTAGCTGTGCACACCCTTGCAGCACAACCCTCAAACAGCTATTGAAGACATTGGAGAGCAACCCCCAGGCTGCCTTTGACTCCCGTGGAGTCTAAACATGTTTCTTATTTGGGGTTAGAACACGTGATTTGTGTTTGTTTGCTGTTTTTCATGTCGAGCATCTAATGTGGAGGCAGCATCATCCATGTCCATGTCCACATCAGCTCTGCTGCTCACCTTGCCCGGTGGTCCCGTTGGCTTTTCCACGAGCCGGTTGCCCCACTTTGCCCCAAAGGCACAACAGGGACCTCGGAAAGAGGCAGCAGCAGGTCAAAGCAGTAAGAGCTTGGAAAAACGAGGCTGGAAACCCTCTGGCCAGAGAGGATTTCGTTGTTGCCCTCACTGTCCACTCACGGTTCTTTGGTGGCCCAGCCAGCTACGGTTTACCTGTTGTCCCCACGGTTTCTGAGGGCACCAAGGAGGGGTTTACCTGTTGACCCCACCATCACCCACGGCTTTTCACTGGATGCCCCCGGTCAGCCCCAAGCAGGGGCAGGGAGGCGATGGGTTTCCATTTCAGCGGGGCAAGAAGGGGGGCCGGTGCCAAGTTACACCAAATCACGTAGGAGCAGCCGCTCTCCGCTGCTCCTGGAGGAGAAACTCCAGCGGAGACAGGAGCTGGCAAAGGAACATTATAACAGATATAGACAGACAGATTTTTGTCCGCCCTCCCGCTGCCCCTTCGGAGGGTTTTTGGCGGGCGCGGGGCAGAGCCGGGGGCAGGCGGCGGCGCGCGGGGGGCCGCGCCCC
>JAWLRI010000249.1:588639-600177 GCA_034781795.1 Crypturellus tataupa
AGGGGGGTTGGACTAGATGACCTCTAGAGGTCCCTTCCAACCTTAGGCATTCTATGATTCTATGATTCTATGACAAATGTCTTCTGAATTCTATATTGTATTGTATATACACCTCCATGCACTCCTGATAAAATTAGAAGTAATTTCAATGGGTTAGAATATACCTAGAGCATCTGTTGTCCTGCAGAGGTGAAATTGAATGTGGCACAGAGGCAAGATACCACTGATGAGCAGAGCCTTGCATAGGGAAAGGAAAGCCTTGCATGTGGAGAATTGTGCTTCACATCACCTGGGAGAAATGTGGATATGCCACTTGCCCTTGAGGGGAGAGGCACCTTTCTGCTGTGGAGGCAGAGAAGCAAAGCATGGCTCATGGGGAGCGTAGGACATGGTAGGAATGGAGGTTTCGTTTTGAGATGGTGGGCAGGTTGATGAGGGAAGGCATTTGTGGGATGGAGAGGGAAGGACTGACGTATGCAAAGGGATTCCAGAGAGCAAGGTGCAAATGATTCCTCAGTTCAATGGGGAAAGTATAAATGCATCAAATTAGTTATCACTTCATCACTTAAATATTGCTTAAAGTTAAATAAGCCCTTGTCCACTAACTGAGGCTCTTTATTGACCCTTTTGCACTTCTTCTCTTATCATATTTTTTACTGATGGTGTTTATTCTTGAGAACTTGAAAGAAAGAAGTTTTATTTCCTATTTGGTCAGCTCTTTTTGGTTCTTTGAATACATAGTTGAATCATGTCTGCATGGCAAATAAAACTTCTAACAGTACCTTTTACTTGTATTCTTGAAAATGAACAAGAACAAGGCTAAGAAATTGTTATTTTTACTCCAGCTAAGCTTGTGCATACTGTAAAGCTACTGGTACTGATTGCTGAGCTTCAGTTTGCTGGAGGCAGGAAAGTATAAGCTATGTGATTGCTTTGTCATATTTTTGCTATGATCTGCTCATAAGCATTGTCAAGAAGAGGATAAAAGATGATAAACCTTTGGGTGTTCTGCCCCAGTCCAGTTCATCTAATGCAGATATTGATATGTTTTTTAATATTGTCAGTCGACAATTCTATCCGTGGTGCATATGACCAGCCTGCCTGTCAGAACAGGGTGAGGACCACTTTGCTGGAGGAAAGATTTTCTTGACAGCTTGTCAGAATTTAAAAAAGGATGAAATTCTGAAAAAAGAGATGCAAGTTATATATTTTTTTCCAAGAATTTCCCTGTAAAAATCTCTTGAGAAATGAAAGTATTTCAAATGTCTGCAAATATTTAAGGTTTGAATGCTAAAATCTATTTTAAATATATACATTAAGTGAGACTAACACTTGAAATATGGTAATATCTTGTGATGTATCTCAGATAAACATCTCTTAAAATAATTTATTGCACCTACACAACATTATTAAAACTTTTACTGCAGAGGTAGTCCATTTTACTGGGGAGCTAGAGGCTTACTCCTAAGAAGATGGTGATTTGTGTAGAATATTGGCAGTTTAAGCAGCACTTGTACTAAATACAGAAGTAATTTCCAATAATGTATTTATAGAGGGAGACTTAGGTCTAAAAAAAGGAAATATTTTATTTCTGGCTAGGAAACATGAAATTTGGAATCTGGAGGAAATGCCAAACATCTTAGGGTTTGGCTGGCAGTGAATTAATGGGGAAATGGAAGTTTGAGGGGGAACAACCACAGACTCCCTCCGGGCAGACCTGGCTTCTATAGTCCCTTTATCCACTGGGCTCCCTTACTTCATTTTCTTTTCAACAAACTGGATTCCTTTGGATTTGTGTCCTTTCTGTGAGCAATTTACACTTTGCTCTGCACTTTCAGCCTGAGAGAGTCTTTCTCTGCCGAGTAAGATGACGTGAGTGATCACACCCCTTTAAAAGTGCCATAATGTGCAAACCCTTCCACATTTTGCATACTTCACTATTCTGCTACTTCTTTCATGTCAAATAGAAATGAAGAAATTCCTTTGCATATGCAGCATCAGCTTGTTTTGATAAAACTAACCATCACATTAAACATTTTTGGAAGGAGAGTCCTATAAAGAATAATTCTCCTAGAGATTCATGGTAATGTATAAGTTAAACTCCTTTACTTCCAGTCTGGTTTATGAGAGTTTAAAAAGTCACGGAAAAAGATATTTTTACAGATCTTAAATTTTGGGACTGATACCCAAAAGCATGCTTTTAACTCAGTGGTCTCTGCATAGCAATCTAAATGCTATTCCTATGTCAGGGCAATAAGGTATGGAATTGTGCTTACACGCCTGCTTCCTTGGGGCAAAATCCTACCAGGAAAAAAAGACCAGAAAGGATTGGATTGAGTTTTATATTTGCAACCAAAAGCCTGTTAGGAGAGAGAAAACCTATCTGGCATATCCCAGCCCTAATACTTTACAGCAAAATAGAGAGAACAGGTAGACAGTGCAAACTTCTAGGAAAAACTACAATGTGTATACTGTGCTAGGTCAGGAAATACACTTAATTGAAGACAGAAGTTAGTGGTGCTTATGAATTGTTTCTTCTGCAATGAAGGTATTTAAAGAAATAAAGTTAGTGTGTTTGAATAACAAGAGCAGGTTCACTTCTTCCTGTGTTATTTACACAAGTTGTTTGAGATTACCTTGTTGCATTATTTCCTAGGAGAATAAATCTAAAATACAGGAACATTTTACAAAGACTTAAAAAAAACCCTTTAGGTTACTTAACTATGCTTTAGAACTAGTAAGTTAGAAATAAGAATTATCTTTTACACTGACCTTTGAAGAAAGCTTTTTGTCATTATGCTATTGATAGTGGTTTTGTGCTGAGGGTTGCAATGTGCATATTTATTGTGTATATCTAATATGAATGATTTTTTTTCCAGAGTAGTATTGCCATTTGTCTTAGACAGTATGGTGAGGTTATGAAGACGTGCAGCCAGTCTGTAAGCTGGAAGATCACAGGAAAAGCTGTATTCTGCTTATATCCTCTTCACAAAAACATGGCAAGGAGACCATGGGGAGAATTTTGTGGTAAAATGGCAACTTTATGTCTATTTATCACTGTAATCTAGCTTGAGATGCTATAGAATGGTTGCCGAGACAAAAGAGTAGCCAGCAAGCAAGAAGGATATAAGACAGTAAGCTATTTTCAGCTGAGAATTAGGAAATTGTGAATCTGCTACTTGTTTTGGGGGAAGACACCGTTATTAGATACATCTGTGTACATATAACCGTGCAGCTGATAGTAATAACTTGCAGAAGCCGGAAGAATGTGTAATTCTCTGTAGCTTTGTCTACAAATGCATTGTCAGTATGAGCAGTGTGATAGGCTTTTTTCTGCTGTTTTTCCTATTTTTTTAGGTTCTCCTTTTTTTTTTTTTTTTCTTTTATAGCAAATTATTTAGTGACTGAGGCAGTTTGGCTTGATATGTCAAGTCAGGAGGTTGGAAAACTTCTATGTTAGCACCTCATACTAAATTGTAGACCACTAGTGCTCTTCCTTTAGAGCTGGTAAAATGCATTGCTTTTAAGTGGAATGAAGAAAACCATACTGAAAAAAAAAGTCTTAGTCTGATATTTATTGAAATCTATGGTATGTCTACATTTATTATTGGATTTTAATACAGTGTTTTCCCTGAGTAAAACAAAGCAGCATATTATGAGAATGCTATTTCATCTTACCTATCTATCTGACATCTTTTTGATACAGAATTATCTCTGTATCCCTCTCTCTATGCTGGGTTATTTAATCAGGGATCCATTATATCTCTGAATGTCACATCTGCTTATGGACTTTTTTTTTATGTTATCCCATTTCCTCTTCTGTTTTCATGATGATAGGCCAAATATATATTTTTTTCTTTTGATTTCTTACCCAATCCTGCTCTTAGGGAAGTAATATATAGTGTTTTTATGTGTGTGACATACACTATTTTTCTTATGTTTCTTTGCTGCCTCATTTGTGTCCGTTTGTGTGAGAAACAGTATTATGTTCAAAATCTGCGGATACAGAATATCAAATGGTTATGTATATTCCAAACAGAATTCCAAACAGAAAATAAGAGAATGCTGTTCATTCCTACTTATATTTTATCATCTTTTGCTTAAAATATAACTAAGACCTGTACTTATCCAGAATAGATTATCCAGTTTAGATTTTTTTTTTTGTCTCTGATATAGGATATTTTTAATTAACTTCAAGAAAGAAAGGTGCATTTCAAAACAATTCTAGCAATTCCTCTCATAATCATCGGCATGTTTGAGATGTCATCTATTTTTGTTTTAGATAAAGCAGAAGATTAGCGAGCATCCAAGGCTTATTTTCAGGCTTGACTTTTTCAACATTGCTTTCTTTAAGAAAGTGAAAAAAAATGCTACAATACATTGCTACAACGAACATGATTGTACGTGACATGACATGATATAGAAAGACATTATTGTTAATGCTAAGTGTCTACTTAAAAAAAAATACTTGTGGTGCATATGTGTCCATTTCAGGGTGTACATGGCTCAGTGCAACATAATACTGTGTGTGCTCCTTAGATGAAGCCCATCTTGCACTTAAGCCTTCAGTTCATTGTATGTGGGTAGGAAAGAGGCAGGAGCCAGTATTAAATTCGCTGTTTTGCAGGAGGTCTGCAGAAGTCTTTGCCAAATTAAGTTGTCCTTGGCTTTATCTTCCCTTCTGTGAGTGTGTGCTATATTGACATGTTATTTTACTCCAGATAAGATACTTGGAAAAGCTAGAATACCTGCATGCAGGGGGAAAAAAGTTCATGTTCCTAGTAGTGCTAGCTTTTCAGTTGAAATAGGTGAGAGCTGGATCATTTCTCCAGAACTTACTTACAAGTTACGAAGATTTATTCCAGATGATCCAGATGATTTTTTTACCCTTTAAATATTTGGTTTATTTTTCATTCAACTGCATGAAACTTGACTCTGATCTATGTTTGTCCCTAGTTCAGAGTAAGTCTTATGTTTTGACGCATAGCTTTCTTCTTTTTATGTTTCAGGCTCATGGTACATGTTCCTAATACCCCTTAACCCCTGTAATGAAAAATCAGGAGCAACATTGGCAAGGATGGAGTTTCATCTTGCCTTCTCTATCCCTAAAATTGACCAAAAGATGGACAATTCTTTACTTGTTTCACTTTTATAACAGCAGTGGTGCTTTTTACAAAAGCAGGAAAAAGATCATGGGACTCACTTGGATATTCCGGCTTCTCCGAAATTTAGCCATTTGAATATATGTAGCTGATGTTAACGCTATTCAGTTCTTTTTTCATTTTTTCAGCTGTTTAACTTCTGCCTTAGGAGACTAAGAATAATTTTCAGAGTCTTCTGTCAGTAGATTGATGTTGAGTTTATGTAAGCAACAGATAGCCAGTATAAGACAAGTCAATGCTCCCAGCACAATTTCTCAGCAGAGTGTTTGCACTCTCTCAGCAAAGAGAATGAAGATGGACCAAATATGGCAAATGTGTGTCTTTATTCAAGATGTGCTAAGTCAATTTTTTTGTAGTTGGCCAGGGGAAATCTGCAGCCACCTGATGTGCTGCTAATCCTGTTCTGTTACAGAGCTAATCAGCTTCTTCCAGAGGCTAAATAATGATTGAAAAAAAGTTCATGGCTGGGTGAAATTTAGCACAATCGCACAAAAAGTACAATGCTAATGATGAACTTACAAGGACTGCTGAGGATTTTGTATATAGAGAACTGACTTAAAAATAAATAAATTTCATATTTATATATATTTACGTGTAAATGTATGTTTATACATTTATTTAATGTAATCATGGAAATTTTTTTATGTTTTTTATTTTTTTTAAAAAGGTAATGCCTCTGAGTAATGCATCTGTAGATCAGAAACAAGTTTTTTTTTGTGCAGAATTTATTTTTGAAGACATAGCCGTAAGTTAGGCAGGAGCCTTGATTTGCTAATGGTATCCACACAATTTCTGCAGAGAGATAATTCTTTTCTACCTCCGTCTATTCATACTGCATGAAGCTACAGAGAATAGCTCTTTGCTACACAAGATATGCCTTTTTGTTACCTGTTTTGTAGTAAAACTGTTTAATACATCTTAAGGTTTAGGGAATAGAAAAGTTAACTGTCAATCTGACTGCTGGCATTTATAGGAAAAAAAAAACCCTCACATTATCTATATGAATTGACAGTTTAACAATTTGAATTGAGCGTGAGTTGTGTGATCTTTATACAAATAGGTTTTAGACTTATTTTAACCTTGGGCACGCTTTTGTAGTATTAGATATGCATCTGCTTTTTATGTATTATGTGTGCATGAAAATATTGAAAGAAAAAAAATAGCCGACCGACTAAATAGCTGTAATACAGTATTTCTTTGTTCTAACTGCTTGTTACTGGGAAAGGATTGCTGTCTATTAAAAAAAAAAAAAAAAGAAAAGAAAAAGAAAATGTGCAAAAGCAGCATCAGTTGCAATCTTTTGCAACTTCATATTGTTCAGGACGTACATTCACGAAGTTATTCCTGATATTTCATTAAGTATATCGGTCAAAAAAAAAAATAGTGACAATACATGAAGTTGTAAAACTAGTGTATAGGCTTCTCTGTACATGTTGTACATATTTAAATGACCCATGGGTCTCCCAAAGCAAGCTTTTAACATTCCAGGTCTTTTACCATGCATCTGCTACTGGCATGTTGCCACCCACCCACACAGATTTAGTTGAAATAAATTAAATTTATTCTAGTTCACTAAAATACAAAAGTTTATAAAATATAAAGATAGTCACTTTGTTAGTAAGGTTACTTAAACAAAGGGTTTTCTTAAATAGAAGCTTTTTTTCCTTCTGTAGGATAATATGCACATTTATGTAGCTTCTTAAGTTCTTATATGTTCCTTTTGTTTTCCTTTGCAGATGGGGTTTATACAGATTAATGAGGACTTCATATTTATTGAGCCACTCAATCGCACTTTGGCTGTGACAGGTCATGCACACAGGGTGTACAGACGAAAAAGGTCCGTAGAGGAGAAAATTACTGAAAAACCAACTTCTCAAAATCAGTACTGTGGTGTTGTTACAGGTAATATACATATCTTGCTGAACAGATTTAATATAGCTGACATATTTATAAGGAATGTAGACAGTAATTTAAATACAACCCCCCAACATGAGCCTATCTTTTTCTTATTTTTTTTGGTGGTGTCGGAGGTGGAGGTGGTATTCCAAAACTGGACAGTTCCCTTTCTGATAGCACTGAGGAATAAATGCTGCTTCTTAAATGAGCAGTCTCTTAAAAAGCAGAAATTTTGGGGCTGTTTTTTGTTTTTTAACTTTAACCTAACAATTACAATGTCTTTCTTGTCCCTTTTTATTGTCCTGGCACTTTGCTCATTTACTTACTGCATGCAGTAGTTGCACTTCTCAAAGTACATCTCAAAACCATAGTCGCTTTCAATTGGGAGTGATGCTATGAATGTAAATGGTCTTATAACAGTGTTCTTGTTTTATGATTGACACTTAAAAGAACTGTGAGAAATAATCCAAAAGCATCTTCCTCAATGATGAGTTGCATAATCTATATAAATAAAAGAGTTTCAGAAAAAAAAAAAGACACTTACTGATTTGTTAGATTATTAATGTTCAACAGAGGTGGAGAAAGAAAGACTTCTGTGAAAGATGATAGTCTGTTGTTCCCGCTTCATCAGCAGCTTCTCTTCCTCTGTTTGAGAGAAGACATCTAAGTGTCCTACTTTCAGTTTAAGTTGGTAAGCTGAGGCTGTTTTTAATGCTGTTGCGAAAAATGTGTTTTCTCCAGCAGCTAAATAAGATTTTTTTTTCATATTTAAACAATATTTTTTCCACGTCTCTTAGCATCTTAGAAGAGAGATACTGGTAAACTGGGAAGAAAGAGCAGAGGAGAGCCACCAGGGTGGCTAGGGAGCATTTGAAGAGGGAACCAGGTTTATTTAAATGAGTGAGGGTAAAGAGGGCTACAACTCCAGTCTTCCAGTGCAGTAAGGGGTTGTAGAGAGAAGACTGAGACAGACTTTTTTGAGAGGAATGCCTTTATAGGATGAAAGGCAACAACTATAACTTGCCTCATGGGAAATTTCAGTTGGGCATAAGAAAAAAAAAAAGTAAGAGTGATCAAGTAGTGGCACAGGCTGCCTACAGTGGCTGTAGAGTCTCCATCCATAGAAACTCACAGAATGCGGCTGGACACAGCCGTGAGGAACCTGCTCCAGCTGCAATGTTAGCCCTGATTTGAGCAGGAGGTTGGCGTGGATGACCTGCAGGGGTCCCTTCCAGCCTACATTACTCTCTAGTTCTGTGGTTCTTTTTGAACAGTTGTACTGCTCTGTCGCATTTATATGGTAACAGAATAGGTGTGACTTTTTTTTTTTCTTCATTCTGGAAGTATTTGTTTTGTGTTTTTTTTTTTTTTTATTTATTTTTAGAATTCGACTTCTGTTCACAGGTTGAAATTTCAAGGTGATTCACAGGTGAATTAGCATGGGAAGACTTTCTGTGTGTCCTTAGTGTGCTTAGTCCCTTTTAGTACCTATAACTTCTCCAGCAGCCTTGGTGTTTCTCTTCTAAACAGTGCATCCCATTGCTGTTGCTTATTTAAAGAGGTCAGCTAAAATAATTCACTTCTAATAAAGCTGCTTACTCCTCCCCAGTTAGCAGTGATGAATGGGTTACAGCACACATCCCTGCATGTGTTTTAAGGGTGAAAGAAAGAGAAAAGAAGATGAGTGACATGTGCATGTGCATATATGGGTAAGGAAGAGAGAGGCACCTGGTAAATAGCCATAAATGTATGAAAATGATTAAAGATTCAAACTTTTGTGTAAGGACATAATTTCCTGTCATGTTCATTACATGTCAGAAAGTGTTCTCTTGTTCTTTTAGATGGACTAGTCAGCTTACTCTTTTCTAATAATCTTATGCCCAAGCCTCTGACTTGGTGCAAATAGCCTGTCAACAGAGATTCAATCATTTGTTTGAAATAAGTTTCATTATCTTTGCTACCAGCCCGGAATTTCAAAGTAACAAAGTAACTATGTATAATTGGATAGCGTCTGCTGGCAAAACTGTGCTGCTAGAAGAGAGTATATATCTGTGATTCCTACCTTATGTTGTTGTGCTTCCTCACTTTACCCTGGCAACTTATTTTACTAAATGGGGCTGCAATATATTAAGAGTTTTATATATATACTTGATGTGAAAAGCGTTGAGCTAGTGTCAACAAAACATTCATGATACGGGCACAACCTTAAAGGTGGAAAGAAACAATTAAAAAGACTTTTTAGCAGTAACTGATACTTCTAATCAAATCCCAAACAGGGTCAATTAATCAAGCTGCTATAAAGCAAGTTTAGTATGGTGTTCTTCAATATTGTCAAATTTTGCACTGCTGTTTTTGGTAGAGTTGTGGTTGTGTGACACTGAGAAATTACTGTCTTGGCACTTCTCAACGATGTGGTCCTGTCTTACAATAGGACCTCTTTCTTCTATAGTACTCGTGTGCATCAGAATAGGCATTTGGGGGCAGGTATTTATGCTGCTGGTTCTCAGCCAATTGATCTCAAAGACTGGCTGCATATCAAGCAAATGAAGCAAATGCATGTTGCCAGTGATGAATTATAATTATTAGAAGGAATGAATGTCTGTGCTGGAGGTGCTGAAGGATCACTGTTGGAACTAATAGCTTTGCATGCAGAACTAGAAGAGACGATCAAAGAAGGTATTGTTTGATATCCATGGCTGTTGTGGGCTGGATTGAAGGATGCTGCACAGCCAGGCTCATTTGGGAGAACAAAGAACCTGTTTTTCTGTGTTTTTTTTTTTTTCTTCTTTTCCTAGTAATGGGCAGGCGGGGAGTCACACGGAGGGAAACAGATGCTTTCTGGATATATAGAAGTAACGTGTGTGTGAGATAGATTTATGTGTGTGAGCCAGTTACACATACACAGACCTCACACCTCACACCTTTCTTAGCACATGGCCCATGAAACCTTCCAAAGAAACCAGTTCACAAGTCTGTTAAGAGAGAAAACACCAGAGAGATTTTTGTTGTTAGGGCAAAGGACCAGATTGCAAAACTCTCTTCGACTGAACTCTCTGCCATGCCTTATCTCAGGGCCCGTCTGAGGCCAGAGTTATCCACCCTTTGGACCAGTCCCATGGTAGTGCACAGGGTACTTGGTGATTCTTCTGCAGTCGGACTAGTGAGTATAAGCTCATGTCCACAGGGCAGTAGATCTGGATTTCTGAGGGACTTGTCCAGAGCACTGCGGTTACCTTATGGCTAGGGTATTTATGTGTTATATCTCCTGTGGAAATAAACAGTAGTTATGTGCTCTGAGATCTGGGCTTCACTGGGAGTGCAGGGGATTTATTCAAGGGCAGGTAAGCACTCAAGTGTCCCCTAGACTTAGTCTCTCTGGAGTGTTGACTCAGACATTTAAGGCAGCCTGTTTTTACAGCAGCTGAATTTTCAGCTCCTTAAGGGGAAATTTTATAACTTTTATTTTATTTTATCTCATTTTATCTCATTTTATCTCATTTTATTTTGTCAGTCTACTATTATTTTCTCTTTTTTCTTTTCTTTTTGTATGTTAAACTTGTATATTGCCTCTTCTGGGGCACGTATAATTGGGTACCTCAGTTAAAGGAGTGGATGGTTGGACTGAGGTATGATCAGCATGCTGAGGAACCCATACAGCAGTTACTCCTAAGCGGTCTGTTGAAAAAATGTCATAGAGTAACACACAAAGGTCTTTATTATTATTTATTTTAAGTCAGAGCATTTCTAGCCTTCATTTCTGTCACAAGTAGTGAGTCTGAGTAATAAACTGATATGATTTCTTTGTATTTTCTGAAAAAACTTACGAGCCTTGCTGCACAGAATCCTGCTGTATTATTAATTTTTACTTTGCCATTGTAATTAAGTTTTTAAACTGAACTTAGATATCTTTAATTCCAACAATCATTTTGATTTTTATGTTGGTAGCGCATGCATGACTGATAGAGGTGTGGTTTTTTTAGACATTATTGTTTCATATGCCTTGTATCTTCAATAGTGAGAAATTCTTTGTAATTTTGCCTAAATATGAAATGTAACATTGCATGTGTTTTGGCCTGTTATATGCAGTAAACTTGTCACTGACTCAAATGCCAGTGGTGTCAAAATTACTAATCCCATTTATTTAAAGGTCTTAGGGAAGAGCTGCAGTTTTCAGATAAATGAGCTTGCACGTGATGGGAAATCTTGCCAGCGATTTGGAAAAGGTCGACTGGCCAAGAACAAACTGTCCCCTCGCTTGTTAGCCCGGGAGAAGTCTGATGTGCCCAGCTGGTCTGCAGAGCACTGCAGGCTTCTCATCCCCCTGAATCCTAAGACTGTTTTTGAGCCTGCGGTGATTTTAATGTTTAGCGCAATGCTGTGTTTTATTGTGCACTGCTTACTGTCTGTTGTGGGCAAAATCGTACAGCTAGTTAAAGCTTTGACAAAATTATCCTAGTAGACTTTTTTTTTTTTCTTTCCT
>JAWLRI010000249.1:600187-615444 GCA_034781795.1 Crypturellus tataupa
CTTTCCTGAACAGTCCTGCTACTATTAAGTTAAAAAGTTCCTAACCAATAGCTGCTGTTTGCAACAAAGGAGCAAACAATGAATAAACTGAGTTGCTGGAAACTTCACTGGAATCAATCACCACTCCTCAGAGGATGGGGGGTTGACCAGATGGCTCATGAGAGATCTTTCCTAACGCAAATGAGTTTACTATTTAAACTTAGAGCTGTAGCCTACTCTTTCAGCATTAAATGCTTGTGTGGTAAGTCATAGTTGTATAGCTTTTAGGGTGTGTTTTTGGCCCAAATCTGGACACTAAAATTTCCCTTTAAAATGATTCTCAGAAGAGTGACAGAAATACACATTATGTTTCAGAAAGTTCAGTTTGCTTTAGGGAAAGCAAGTGTGTGAACAATGAGAACAAGAACCAGCATTTCATGTTACATAGCTTAGGCATTTGTCAGTTATTTATTTTCTATGCTAACAGGCACTGCATATTTTATTTATTTATGTAAGTAATATGCTTCTTTACTAAAATTGTATACTTATTGGTGTTTGTAAAATGACGTTTCTAACTTTACTGGAATCAATCAGCCTTTCTAAGATGTAGTGGGCTGGACTAAATTATCTTTTCACAAACTATATTAGAAGAATATTTTTTTAAAGCATGGGTACTTTATATTTCTTACCTAAAATTATAGACATATTAAATAAGAGATCCATTCTTCTATTGATATCCTTTAAAATTACTTTGTATGAGTGTGGTGATTTTTAAGATATATTTCCAGCACTTTCCTGAGAAATTACTGTTATCATTTGAAGAGTATTGTGTTATAAAGTGGAGTGCAGGAACTCTGCTGTTAGAGATGGGACTGATTAATTGCAAAACACGTCCTTCAAATTTATTATGTTCAAATATTTCCAGAACATGTGTTTATAATTGTCATCTTGAGCATCAGTGTTGCTGAAAAAGGAGAGCTGAATATTGTGTGATGAAAGTTGAAAAAAATTCAGTTGTTTCAGTTGCTTTGACAAGATAGTCAACAAAATTTTAGGTCCTCTGAGAGGATCTGATAGAGTTAGCTTGTCACAAGAGTAGATGCGGTGCTTAGGAACATGATTTAGCAGGCATGATGTTGAAGGGTTTATGATTGATCTTAAAGGTCTTTTCCAACCATAATGATTCTATGATTCTATAAGATGGATTTTTATTTAATTATTTTAAAAAATAAATAAATTATTTTATAGCGCATTATTAATTTTTACATTAAAAGATATCAGATAACTTTCTCATTCAAAATATTTCTGTGTCATAAACTATTTTGTCTTTTCTGGTATTTTCTGACGTGGTAATGGGGATCTTGTCATATTTTTGGAGAGGAAATTCTCCCAAACAATAAGGGTAACAAAGTTTTGATTTGGAGCTTTTTGTAGGTTTAGAAACTTGTAACCAGGGTTTGATTTTCTTTGGCTTTTTTTAACTGCATATAATGCAAACATCACTGACGTTGAAATCCTGATGGTAAAACACGAGGTTTTTTGACACAAACTTGTATGCTTGTAATTCTTTACATCATTTATCTGAAATAGTCTGATCTTTCCTCTGTACAATTCAGTTAATTGTTCCATGTATTTTTGTGTTGAAATCGTGTTGAATCCAAATTTATTTTCTTTTATGATAAAAGCCAATGATTTCATTGATGTGTTTTTTCTGTGTTTTCTTAAGATGAGCAGATAGTATTTCTACAGTCTCAGTGGGACTATTTTTGTGTCAAACCTAATATTAATTTAGTCTTCTCTCTCAAGCCAAAACAGGAGGCATTGCTCATTTATGGATATGCCAAATGAAAAGAAGCAAATAATCTGACTTGCTATATTTAAGCAAATTAATAAGATTCCTGCTTCACTGGTATGAACTAACATTTGCACATAGTCTGGACCTTCCATTGAGCCTGATTGCATTGGCAATGTGAGATAAGTATTTATCAGAGTTCATGGTTATTACATTCTGTGTAATCAGTTATGTCATTTTCATGGAAAGCAAATCCTAGAAGTACCAGAGTAAACTTGTGTCAAGTCAATACTGTGAAGGGTGTGTCCATTAAGCTTTTTTTTTATGTTTATGTTACAGATAAAAGAAAATCCAAGAATCAAAAAATACCAGAGAGTGGAAGAGGAAAAAGATACTCTTACAAATTACCTCAAGAGTACAATATAGAAACTGTTGTGGTTGCAGATCCAGCTATGGTTTCATATCATGGGACCGAAGCTGCCAGACGTTTTATTCTAACTATCTTAAACATGGTAGGAAATTTAAAATTCATTCTGACAACGATGCATGCACAGTGGACTGATTTCATAGCTTTTAATTATTTTGACTGAACATCTGCAAGGGGGCCATTGGTGGATATCAGCAGGCTGTCAGGGTTTAGCCTATACATTTTGAAACACAAAAACCCTGTGATGCTGCAGACTGGTCTATGTCATCTGGTTTAGTATCTTCAGTAGTAAAGCAGGAAAGTGAGAGATAGCCAAGATATTTTTTAGAAACCTTTTAGAAACTATTTTTGCTGTTTTTTGGAAAGTATGTGATCATCATAGTGGCCAAAGGAGAAAAGGGTAGTGTACAGAAGATTACACTCCTTCCCAGATGTGAAAGGGACAGGGATTCACTGTTTTGGTGCATATAGTAGTACAAAATAGCTCTGTAATACACAAGGAAAAGTAATTCAGCAGAGAAGAAGCATACAAGGAAGAATAAGTGAAAACTTACGCATGTGATTTATTGCATGTAAGTTATTGCCATGTGCTGCCTTGGCCTGCTTGGGCCATGATTCTGCATTTAACAGAGCAAGGATTTCCATGTGAACAGTGTTACATGCGTGTATAATTATTTAGAAAAAGAAGCTATAGTTTATAAAGTGATCACCGTTCATTAGAGTCCTTCTGTATACCCAGACCAAATACTTACTACTTAAACTCTATTATTTTCCTTCAGAAGACTAACACAATATAAGAGCCTTCAGGTTGTTATAGATTCATTTCAAATAATGCAAAATTAAAGCAGTCATGCCAAAATATCATAAAGCTGTGAGGTTCTTTGGATTGTGAATTTTGATATTGTTAGTCTACAGTGCTGTACTGTATGCAATACAAGCATCTGTTTATATTTGTGTTTTATCTTAGGTTTTTAACCTTTTCCAGCACAAGAGCCTTGGACTGCAGGTGAATCTTCGGGTGACTAAGCTTGTCCTGCTTCATGAGACCCCAGTAAGAACCTACTACCTTTGCCTTAGCCTGTAGAGGGCAATGCCACTTTACTCGCTGCCCATGAAGGCATACAATATTCCCTTTTCTTAGTTGGCTTCTTTGTGTATTATTTATTTGTTTACAATGATAAATTGTAAACAAATTTGTCAGCCAATCATTAGATAAACAGTGCTGTGACATAGCACTATTTTTGCATTGCAGAAATTTAAGGCAGCATTTCAAATCCTGTTCTTTTTGCTTTCTGAAGGCAGATGAGTCCAGCAGATATCTTGAATGACATTTTGTAGTGATGTATAGTTTGCTTATAGTATTTCAGCACACTATAATCTTCATTTTTTGTTGTTTCTATAAAACATTGTTGGAATCCTTACACATTTTAGTCGGTGATTGGGGAAAAAGGGTTGTCCACGTTTCTAATATGGCCATTTTAAAATTCTGCATTTCTTTTACTGAATAACAAAATAGCTCCTTTTTTTCTTTTCTTTTTTTTTAAATATTTTTCAGAAAGTCTCTTTTCTATTCAAATGGATCTTCACATCTTTTTTTTTCCTTTAAGAATAGTGGAAGAAAAAGCATATTGAAGGAGTGTATATAAGAACTTAAGTGAACAGATGCACTATGTGCATCTGAATATAATTTAATTACCAGCATCCTTGAAGTACTTGATTTTATGTACTGAATCACAATTCTAGCAAAATCAATTGTTTTTTATTTCTAGGCAGACATGTATATTGGACATCATGGGGAAAAAATGCTGGAAAGTTTTTGCAAATGGCAACATGAAGAGTTTGGTAAGAAGAACGATATACACTTAGAAATGTCAACCAGCTGGGGAGAAGACATGTCTTCAGTTGATGCAGCTATACTTATCACAAGGTACCATACTGAAGGATGAACATTAAAAAATAGGCAATGATAACGAGAAAATTATGGAATGAGAATAGCTCAAGTGTATTATGAGGTAATAGGTGACTAATATAGTCTGGATTTAGTTTGGCAATGGGAAAGTGTGTAACCAGATTTTACCAAAATTCTAGGATGGAATTTAATCTGAAGTCTTTTTAGAGAAGGAAGTGGTAAGAAAAACCAAGTGGTAAAGAGAATCAATCATTTGGAAATCATAAATTCCAGACGGCAAATGTGTGAAGTGGTCACCCCTTGTCTCTTCTTCAACTATATAGCTGTAGGTTAGATGGTTCTTTATATGTGTCTTCATTTAGTAAAAGACAGCACACATACATAGATACTTTTTAATTCAAAAGACAAAAGGATATTTAAACTTTTCACAACTTGTTTGACATGACCCTGCGTCACAACATGTCACTGCACGCAATGTGTGTCACAACACACTTTTTTTTGTCCATAAAATGAATGATATCACTTTCTTCTCCATGAGAATGATCATCTTTGAGATGTGAGCTTGCAAATGCTAGCTGCTCGTCTCGAAACTAAGGTTCTGGTGACTGATATGTTTTGTTGTGTGCTCAAGCAATGTAATGGTGCATAGTGTATTCTCTGCAGCCTTAGCGGTTTGGTCTTACGTCTCTAGTCCTTTGTAGCACTAAACATGAAGCCATGCCCACATTCAGAAGGAAACGTGCCTCCAGCTGGCTTCTTTCCTTCCAAGCAGGTGCTGCCATCATTTGGACTTGAAGTGATGGCACAGGGCAAGGCATCTGGATGTTCAGTCAGCAACTGACTCATTACCCATATATGTGTAAGAGGAAAGGACAGAACTGCAGTCTAGGATGGGGCTTAGTCCTCTTTTGAAGGAGAATTCGGAGGAACCTTCCAACCAAAATTTCTGTGATTCTGTAATTTAGGATACCATTGTACTCTTCCATGTTAGTTGGTCATGTGGAGTCCTACAACCAAAATTACATTACAGCCTTATAACACTTATTTGAGAGCAACCTCGCTTGGACTTATATATGTTTTGCAGTTAAAATTCGTTGTCATTCTAAATACAGCAATATTTATGATGTGCTTCAGTATTCTGAAGCAGAAAAATGTTTCCCTAAACGTCTCTGCTGCTTCTTTGGGAAGGTAAAAAGATAACAAACTCTGAAACGTTAAACTACTTTTCCCTATTTGCCAGACCTTTGCCATATTATGATAATTCTCAGGAAATTTTTGAAGTGGGAGAAGCTGAAGTCCATGTTATGTGCTTACAACTTTTTTGCTAATTACACTGTTTAATCCCTTTCTTTTCTTTAGAAATGCCTATTTACATTTACCTATTAGCTGAGCTGTAATCCTTCACTCAAGTTCCTCTGAACTACAGTTGTAGATAAAATTTATTATAATAAATTACCCTTCCAGTAGCAAATCATCAGGAACCTCCTTGACATGACAGAGTGCAAGCAGTTTGCCACGTTAAGTCCCGGATAGGATGTTAACAGCAGTGAGTGTATTGACAGAGGAAGATTCTAGATGGAGAAGAAGAGGTGTGATCAGTAGGAAAAAGTGAGTGAGGGGTAAGAGACATGATGAATTAATTACTGAGTATCATGGCACCAGGCTGATGAACAAAATTAAAGCGTAGAGCTTGTTGTATCTAGTTTCAGTTGTGAATATCGAAGAATAAATGAGTGACTATGGTGTGCTTAATTTATTTTTTATGAAGTGACCTCTCACTTATCCCCTGGTTCCCAAATCTGTAGAGACAATCAGCAATATCCACATTTTTGAGAGCTGCTTAGGAGACTTCAGACTTGTATCTCAGGATGCCAGAAGAGTGAGATTTAACCTTTGGTAGTTTCACAAGATTAGCCTTTCTTCACAAGTAATCTCCAGCTCTGGTGTCTCAGTTTAAAGGCCTTATGTTCTGGTCTGATGTTGCAGGCAGCACTTTGGCTTGTGAGGTGATGAGATACAGTGAAAAAAGCATGTAACACCTCTTTCCTCTGTTTTTCTGTCTTCTGCCTAAATCGTCCTGAGTTCTGAATTGATGCAAGTGAAGTGTTAGTTAAAAAAATGGGTGATGGTTGTCTGGAAAAGTTTTTAGCAGCTTCTGCATTCAGCCACAGAGCTTTCTGAATCTCAGGTAGCATTTCTAAGTGGTGAAAGGACTTCCAGATTTTGGAAAGCCTGCTCATACTTTTTGATATGATTTTCTGTTGTGTTTTTTGATTACTATTATTATTATTGTTATTAAAGTAAATACACTGCTCAGTTTCAATGACAGGGAAGTGACTGGCCAAAGGTCAGATACCAAGCCAGTGTTGAAATCAGAAATTAAAAATCTATTCTTCCGACTTTTTTTTCCAGTGATATTATTCTCTGGACTGTCTCCCATCTCAGAGCCTGTTCAGCTGCTAATAAATCATACCAGTGTGGTTTGCTGACTGTGGGAATGTTTTGCTAATCCAGGCAACCTCTGCACATCATCAGGTTTATGGTATAGCTAACCCCATGTGTGGCTACATTTGTGTGTTTTGTTAATTCAGATAGTCTTGCTCTGTTTTACAAACACAGAGCAGGCTCCCTTGTCAAAACTTACAAACAGCTTTGGACAGCAGACCTGCTTTATGGAGAGAAATAATTTTGTTTAGACAGATGAACACCAACTGCTTGATATTTTTAAAGCAAAAATGTAAAGTTTTGATTATCCAATGCATTCTGTGGCAGGTCTCCTAAAACTTAGCCACCCCTCCTTTTTGGGTGGCATGATAATGGAGCAGCAAGAGTGCGTTGAAAAGGCTGTACCATGCCTTCTCATGCCAAAAGAGTTAAAAACAAGGTATTAAATATCACTCTTCTTCTGAGCTCCTTTTAATGACTAGCTGTAAAGAACAAGATGTGCATGCAATAGCACTGTTATTCAACAATCAAAGAACTGTCTTATTTTTTTCATAAGAAAGGGTGCTTTTCAGGACTTATTTTTTTATTTGATACATAAAGCTGAGAGTAGTCCCACCCCACTGCCAAGTTTTACTTTCTATGATGCCAAAATGGGTTGTAGTGTTACCCATGACTATACTATCCATTTGATAATTTGACTTTACTTTGGTCCTACTTCAAACTGTCAGGTTTTTGTTTAATTTTCCTTTATGCTGATTTATTAATTCCAGTGAAATAATGACAAGTTTAAAATATGTCAGAAATAAGAAGTTTGTATAGTATGTTTAGAAAGGAGAATGTGAAAGCTAGGCCTTTCTAGGTAAAGCATCCTGATTCACAGTTTTAATTTAGCACTATTGCTTTAGATATGGTTGGGTTTGGAGGCACCTTTTGGAGATCATCTGGTACAAACATGGACCAAATATACTGGGAAGTATTTTCCTTTGTAGAAAAGTAAGCTTTGATACATCAACAGTGCCTCCTTGCGTAAAATGCAGCTGCGCAGAGGGAAGGCCCAGTTTTTGTGATTACTGAGAGGATACCTCTCCTTGTTATACAGGAGGATATCTGCAAAGATTGTCTGGTCTGAGAAGTGTAACAGAAAGTAAGGCAGAAAAGGCCCATGGCCACTACTGTCTGTTCATATATATGAGTTTTTACATAACCCCTCTTGCCATCAAGACAGTCAAGCCTTCTACGATTAGAAAAAAAAAAAAGGATATGAGAGTGATGCAGGACCTAAATGCAATTCAAAATCTATAATCACATCCAGTGATTATATCTTTTCCAGTCCACACTTACGGTACCACAGTGATTTTAGAAAAACATATGAATATTCCCATTAAAAAGTTTCAGTTGAATTCACTTTCTCCAAACTATCTTTTTACATGTGTTTGTTACAGCAAGATCTCTGTCTTAATATTCAACTGATATACCATGAAGATGCAGTATTACTGCATAAATCAGCAGATTATTTGCACTATTCTTCAGTATATGATGTACTTTGTTCCCTGCAAAATTCATGTAATTGAAACAAAGTTGTGAGGAATTTTCACTCTTAGAAATGATTGATTCCCTAGCAGTAGAAAATGATGTAAACAGTACTTAGATTGTCTAAATGTTATTTCATTTTTCAAACAGAATTCTCCCCAAAGCTAGAACAAGATTTTGTTAAGCCTTACTGTTATCTTCTAACAGACTAGAGGATTACCCTTCCTTACAGTTGTATAACACTGAGTTCAGACTCAGTTCTGACTTTGCTTTCCACTACCTTTCTGATAACGGTTTGCACCAAAAATCCCTCAAGTTCCAGAACGTGGGAGGTGGAAAGCTAGGAATGTTGTGACTCTCTGCTGCGCAGATGCTAGCATGACAGAGTCTCCCCAAAAGTTTGCTGAGTCTGGTTATCCAGCGTTGTTAAATATAAAAATGTGGACAATCCTGATGTAAAATTGAAAACTAAGAGGAGATGATTTGTCTTCTAATGTTAATTGCTGCTATGGTTAATTAGAATTCTTAATTCTGAAAATAACTTAGCCAATCTCAGCTTTTAGCCATGAATCTCTTTATACCCTTCACAGCTAAAGAGCTGTTAGAAAGCTCCTCCCTATGTAATTACTTGTAGGCTGCAATCAAGCTTTTAAGTCTGTTTTCCAGACATATAATCATTCTTATAGCTCTTTCCAGATTCTTTCCCTATTTTTCAAACTGTTTCTTTGAAGCTTAACACCAAAATTGGCCACAGCAGTATATGAACAGTTGTTTTAGCACTACTGCTATCAGTACTCGGCATCAGTATCCAAGGAGAATTTTCAAATGCTTATCTTCATTTTTTTTATATCCTTTTATGTCTATTGTCACACTGTTACAATATCTGATGTGGTTTGTGGGTCTAGTTCTAGCCATGGTAACATACAAGCTCTTAAATAAGCCATCTGAAAAAAAATCATTTGTCCTTATTACCATCTGCATTCTGGTAGTCTTCATTTCAGTTGCAAGTGTTCAAAAGTTGTGCTTTCCTGTTTTCTTTGAGATCACTGTTCGAGGCTAATACCAAGTCTAAATTCTGTAAGACTACATTCAAAAACATCTTCCTTGCCTTTCTAATTTGCATTCCTATTTTCTTTTTTGAGGTCTACTGCTCCCACAATCATTTCACTTACTGCTCTTGTGAGCTGTTATTTTTCTAACTATGCTGTTACAAGACCTTTAGAAGAAAACTCATTCATATCATCATTTTTAAATTTGGTTCAAGTTGAAGAAACAAAAATCTTCTGTTAGCTACTTAAAATATTTAATTATACTATTGCTGTATTTTTCTAAAATCTACAGTACATTTGAGATTTATACATGCAGTTTCTGAAATAGCAACTCTTTTAAGATTATTTGTTTATTTGAATTCTCAGCCTTCCAGTGTATAGTTTATCTCATGGCTGGCAACTTCCAAAATCAATTTCCATGTAACATACATATATTTTAGAATTGCATCCGTTGGTTAGCATGTTTCATGAACTCAGTGTATATTAAGTCGAACTTTCTTCAGAACATTCTGTAATATGAAAAGTCAAGTGCATTTACAGTGCTGTCATTTTTTCACTTAGTACAATCCAAATGAAAGCATTTTTATTATAGCTTTATATAGCTTTATTATATATTATAATGTTATTTGCCAAGGTTGGCCATTGTTCTACTTAAAACCCTTGTGATTTTTGAAAATTTGCTTGGTCATTAAACCCTGAATCTCTTACGCCTTAAAATAATTACATAACAGTTAGTAACTTAGACTTTGTGTCTATAACAGCACGAGGAATTTTGCTTGAAGCATGCCCCGTTTAAAACTATAGCATTACATTTTTCAAAGTTAACAACATTAGAGAAGTTAGGAAGCTGAAAATAGGATGAAAACTGAAATGACGATATAGTAGGCTGTTAAAATCCACTATCTGTTCCCCATGTTTCCATATGGAGGAAATGAAAAAACAGTTTGGACAGGAAAGAGATCTTTTGACTGGAATGCCTAAAATGGGTATTAAATTTATCTAAATGACCAATTGGTGCAAACTGTTCACAGAAAGTAAGTCTGATTTCTTCGTTATTCTTCTTTATACCTCCTCTACTGTTATGCATTCTGTTGTATATCCCATCTACATAATGAGATACCTTATATTTGGAAACTACATAGTTAATCTTTGTTTTATCCTGAAGATACTCTATAGGGCTGTAAGTAATTGTATTAAAAAATCACTAACTTAATGTGATTTCTTAAAACAGTGGAATAGTAGTTACACATTCTTGCTTATAATTCCTTTTGACTGTTAGCCAGTTTATTCAAGTTAGGAAATATGTCATAAATTTCATTAAAGCTCATCTTTTCTCTCATTTACATAAGGGCATGTTTTCCCTTTTGTGTGTGTACATGCTAAATAACCATTAAGAGTAAAGGAAGTCCATGTGTTTTAACTACAGCTTTGAATTTTAGATATCAGCTTCAGAATTATTTATTTGTGCCACATGTGCCATATTAACAAGAACGTCAATCTATCTAATGCAAAATAATAGGGTAAGGTCCTATTATTGGTAAGAAAAGGGATGAAAAGAGCTAAGGCAAATAACCTCAGTGGTTGGACTTCCTTTAAGGGTTTATAATGTGCTCTATTGCTCCTCTTGTACAATCTAATACTTTGGAAGTTTTAATATCCTCTCTTCTTTTGCATAGTTTCAGCATGCCAATTGAATCCAATGAATAATAGGCTATGAACTAGTGTGTTTTGTATCAGTAAAGTGCATTTAATAGTAGTGAGGGGGCGGAGGTAGGTATGAGTACATACATGTATTTATGTGTGTATACATATGCACACACATACATACACACTGGAGCCTAGGCATAATATGATATAGTTAAGTTTTGTAGGAGTTAGAGAAAAATTTCTGTGCAAGGCCTAGCTTGAGCTGTAAATCTTTACTAAGTAGCCTAATGTTATATGCATGTAATACATCTTCATAATTGGAAATTAAGCTATTCATAATTAATGAAGGTATTACATTTCTTTTCTCATAGTAAATAAGGAACTAAGACTATAGCATTTCCCTCGTGTCCCAACTCTGGGGTGCACAGTTTAACCAGAGGTGGAGTACACCAAGAAGGGAAAACAAAACAAAACCCGCTCAATATATGAGAAGGAAGGTAAAGCAGAAACCTCTTATACACTAGTACACTAGTACCTTCAAAATGTCAGATGGCCTCCCCTTAAATCTGAAGGCATGCCGTCTCTTTGTGACTTGTTGTGCTGGTTGGTATTTATGGTAGTTGTATGTGTGTACATGGGAGACCAGTCTGTGCCCTTGCATTGTCTCTACGCATGTTCTCTTGCTTCACCGCAAGTACCATATTTCTAATTGTTCTGTCATGTTGCTTAACAATACAATAAGTCCCTTGTGTGACAGCACAAAACAAAGACTCGGGTTACAACCCAGTGCATTAATGCAATTCATTGCAGGTCTGAAAAAAAATAAACAACTTCCTTCTGCATCTGATTATAGTTTTTTGTTCACCTCTTTTGGCTCCAGTGCTAAGGCTCATCTAAGTGGATTCCCGGCATTTCTTTATCATTTTATTCTGAGGATTAGTTTGTAGTGTTGTTGTTCTGCTTTTCTGCTTGGTAATTGTCTGGCGGTGGAGGCTGCAGAATCAAAAGCGCTAACGCTATATCTCTGGCTGTGTGGCCTTTAACAAGTGTCAAAAATTTGCCAGCCTCTGGAGATTGCTTCTGGGCCTAAGTCGCTATGTGGGAATAGTCTGTGGGAAACAAACAGAAAACAAAAGGCGCTTGGAGTAGTTGCGTTTGCAAAAACGGTAGGCATGGCCAGCCTGCTTAAGCACCAAACAGTTATTACAGATGCAGGTAAACATTTAGTTACCGAATGTTAACACCCATGTGAGAATTTTTAGAAAGAAAACTAGCTTTGATTATCCGATACTGTTCTGTAAAACAGGCAAAATTTGTGACGAAAATGTGAGATACAATCCTAATTCACGCTTCTTAACTGATTTCTAACTTCAGTGTTCTTCTGCAGCTGTAATTACCTGGTTGAATCTTAACCCTGCCTTGATAGGTTAAAAAGGGGTTAAGTTAAAGGGTTAACTGCGTGCACTATCCTCGGTTTAAGGGCTTTGGAGTGTTCTGGATAGAAAAATCAAGGAGCTTTACTCATGGAAGAATAAGTAATTCAACACTGGAAACAGAAAATCCATATATAGAGTAATTCTTTGTAGAATATTTCAGATATTAGGAAACTTACACACATCTATGCACACATATATATGTATCTAGCCAGATTCCACAGATGGAATAGAAAGATGTGTGTCTGGCTCATATGCCAAATTAAAAATAGAGAGCCTTATTCCTTGGTACAACAAACAGCAAGAGCTTCTTTGTTTGAGTGTAGCTCTGAATAAAATTTAGATGAATAGTGTTTTCCTTAGATGCAGTGCATTTTTTTGTTTTATGCATATCAGCAACCCTATCTTTTGTTTTAAAATAACATATTAATATGAGTTTTAAAATCATCATTCCATTAAAAGATGCTTTTCCTGTATTTTGATAACTTTCTCATTGGTTCAATAGATATGAAATTAAAATGGATCATGAGCAGATGTTGTTCAGCATAGGGATAAAATGTTTATTCTGACTGCTGCATTTAAACCATCTTATAAAGCTATAACGGACTAAAAACTGGGCCTTTGACTAATGAGCTGATTCATAAATTTTCTACTACAATAGAGTGGATGCCCTAGCAGAAATGCACATGCTTATACCATGTTTCCTTCTATCCTTTTTAGTATTTTTCTTATAAGGACAGAAAATACTTGTAATCTATACAGAGCAAAGGTTGTCAGTGTTGCTTTTGAATCTAATGTTAAACATTGCAGATGCTTTTGTTTCAAATGAGAGAAAGACTAACTTCTGCAAAGTTCTGAGGACTAAATATAGACTTACTACATTTCAAGAGAATTGGAGTGGGGAAAAAGCAGGACTTATGTACAATGCAACTTAAATATATGGTATATTTTTTGTCATCTGACTACTCATAAACATTTTCTGAGGTTAAAATAATGTTAAAGTGTTCTGATTAATCCTGACCTTCGCTTCCCCCTGGTCTTTGCGGAGATAATGGAGTTCTGTAGTTATTCATTGAGCCATACAAAATATTCGGAAATAGGTCACAGAGTCACTACCAATATGATCATTTGGCTTTCTTAACATTTTTCTTTTTCCCTTCCCCAATTCTAGGAAGGATTTCTGTGTGCATAAAGACGAACCATGTGATACTGTTGGTAAGTAAATCTTTGTGAGAGAGTGTTCATATAGACAGCTTCCTAAAATGATTGTTAAAGATAGGTGAAGCTAAAGGAATGCAACAGGAACTGTGTTGAATAGGGTTAACTAGCTAAAATGCAAAAGTTATCTAAAATCCACCACTACTTTGTTATATTCATATACATCACTAACAAAAGAGTGTGTGAGAGTGCTCATTCTTTTAACAAACCCTTTAAAGCTTTATTATTTCAAATCTCACTGAAGCTTTAATACTGAATGGTTTTAATGCTCTTAATATTAAACAAGGATCACAAGCTAAATGTTCATTATCTATTTAGCATGCAGTACATTTATCTTTTGGTCAGATTTTGCCTATGGTTTTGTTAAAAAATCCTGAGATT
Organism: Crypturellus tataupa; assembly: GCA_034781795.1. Taxonomy (NCBI): domain Eukaryota; kingdom Metazoa; phylum Chordata; class Aves; order Tinamiformes; family Tinamidae; genus Crypturellus; species Crypturellus tataupa. Next base: position 613,998 of record JAWLRI010000249.1, read on the forward strand.
ATAATGTAATGCAATGGAGTAATACAGATTTTATTAACTATGTAACTTTTCAGACTCATTAGGATGTAAACTGTTATAGAGGCAATTCTGGCAGCCACAATTCAGTGAATCTAGTTGCACAGGCTATATCTATGAATTGTCATTAATTTAGTTCACACCCTTGGGAGGACAGCTTTCCAGTATAAGGTCCAGGAGGAGAGACAGAGTTGTCATGTTGAGCATGAAGGATTCAAACGTATTTTTCAGAGTCAGAATTGATAAAACTTTTATTCATTCAGTGTCATGGCATGTTTTTGTACCTTCATTTGCCTGATGGCAACTTGTGACAGTTCTTTAAGGAAATACAAGTTTTCAGAAACTAGTTTCAGCAAGATTAGGACTTCAATCATGGATTGCCTAACTACTGTAGTCCATAGTCAGAGATTTTCTTTCTTTTTTCCTTTTTTTTTTTCTTTTAACTGGTTTTGTATCAGCAGCAAAGATTTAAAAAGCATTTTGATATAAACTGCATTACTTTTCCTTTTTCCTGGTTCACTTAAGCATATCAAGACTATGTGAGCAGTTCTGAGGAGGATATCAAAACAAAGACCTTTTAAATGAAGAATATTTTTAAGTGGAATGTTTTTTATAGTAGTTAGTGATTCAAAATGAAGAAATTTTTTCCACTAATTGGTGCCTTATTCTTAGATGAATTTTGTATACGTGTTCACACGTTGTCTTGTGATGGGAAAAATCTCATAAAGCATTTTCACCTGCTGGGGAAAAGGGGAAGAGATCTGAGAAGAAACACCTTTGACAATCTGATGCAGTGTTTAAGTTGAAGATCAGAACAGGCAATATAGATCCATGTAGACCTTAGAATGGGAAAGATTGCAGGAAAGATGTAGATTGTCTGGATTTTGAAGATTCTCAAAGCAGTGATTCTTGTGAATAATACGACCCAAAAAGATCAGAGCCATCTGGATGTTGGGTCAGGATTCAATAATGGATTTCTTAGAACAGTTTGGTATCTGGGTTTCCTAGGTTAAGTGAATGAATTCAAAGGATTTTCCCTGAAAAATGCTTTATCCTTAGTTGAACTTGAGAGAGCAGAATGACTATTCACTGCCAAGTTTCCCTCTGGAGTGTGATAAGTGAGGTAGGAAGATGAACCAGCTGAAGTGTCAGTCAATAATATTCTATCCAGAACTATGTGTCTGGATGGTTTGAGATTTTTGTGGGGTGACTTCCCCACAATGGGTATAATCGGTTAATGTTTTCATAAGGACTTGAAAGATACTTCGAAGTACCTTTGTGTAATTCTGCCCATGTAACTAGAATTGTGGAGAAAAATCCAAGACCATTTGTTTCCTATTGTTACAATAGATACTGTATCATAGAATCATAGAATCATAGAATGCCTAAGGTTGGAAGGGACCTCTAGAGGTCATCTAGTCCAACCCCCCTG
>JAWLRI010000249.1:616025-629881 GCA_034781795.1 Crypturellus tataupa
TGCAGTCTCAGATTAACAATTCCAAGCTGTCCAAACCTTGCCAAAAAAAAAAAAAAAAAAAGAAAGAAAAAAAAAAAGGATTCACCACAGTATAGACTTTTGGTTAAAGTGAAGAATAAAGCAGTTCTCTGAAATGTTAATGTAACTGTCCATGTACGTGATACAGTCAAGGTGTTCTTTGTAGTACATGACACAATCCAGAAATGAAAGTCACAAGAAAGAAACAAATATTACAGGATAGGTTTCATTATTAGAAAGGATAGTCATGTTGGATCATAGTTCTTCTCAAAGATGGATACTACACAGACAATTAGTAGATTTAGTGTTTACTCATTAAATGCCAAGAATCACAGTTTTCAGACTGAACATGAGAACCCGCTTAAGCCAGTTGGACTATGTGCCTATGTGTGGACTATGTGTGTATTCAGTTACATAGAAAATTTTTGGTGTATTTAGGTAGCAAATAACACTTTTTTCTATGTTTCATTTTATGTTCAAAGTACATGGTTGTGCATGCTTCAATTAGTACTTTTTTCATTGCATCTTAGAATAGCAGAGTGGTTTATATGATGATTTAATGGCTTAAGTTAACATTAACCAAGAATTTTGTCAACCAAAAAAGTTTTCTCAAAATCAAAAACATATGCTGAAATACCCTTCAAAGATATGTTTTTTTCTTGATTTTGAAACAAAATAGCTGATACCAGTCTTCCAAATATTTCTGCCCATGGTCTTTTAGTGGACTTTTTTTTTACATACTGATGGAAGGAATATTTTAAGGTGTTTGTGCAGAGAAAGCAACCCAAAAGAATAAATTTGTACTTTCCTGGTGTTCAAACAAAAATGGCATTAACATTTCATTTTTTTCTGGTTTTGAAAAGTAGGCAGAAATACAGTATTTAAATGACATTTAATTTCCTGAAGCATTTTGAAGTTTAGAAAGTATATAAATACATATTTTATTTTATGCTTTTTAGAGTTGTAGTGAATGTTATGCTACCACTAGAAGCTTTTGGAAAGTCATACCGTGGGCATGTGAGTGTTGTGGGGCTAGCTTCTTAGTTCACACTGTGTAAATCCAATGCAGCTCCAATTAGTTCCTTCTTTGACTAATCACACATTTCTGTAAAGCAGTAAGCCAGATTCTCATGTGGCATAAATCAGCACAGGTCCATTACTTTCAGCTGAGCTAAGTTGGTTTCAGTGTTTTCAGTTGTCACTGCCCCCGTCAGTCCTTTGGGCTGGTATATCTCAAAGCTATTGCATTGGGATCAAAATTGACCCGGCTTAAGTGTTTTTTTTGCTTCCTATGTTAGTTTGACCACAAGATTCTTCTCTTCCTCTGTCGTCTTACCGCTTACTGCCTCACAGAGATGAGGTCCTTCTGCTCCACCCTGATGATCATGACTCTTCTGTAACATAATAAGCATTTTCTGACCTTACTTTATTATTCAAACATTAGTCACATATAGTGTTTTAAATAAAAAAAAAAATGTAGGTTTAGACTAGTAAGCATCAAGGATTCTTCTTTTGCAGTTAATGGATTTTGGGGATCATGGTGTATCTGCGTTGGTGGGTTAGTCAAAAACTATCTCATGCTTCAGATTTTGGAATAACTCGCTCCCCTGCAGGCTATGTTTTATAGTGATATTTTATATTGAGGGTAGTCTGGGTGGCTTTATTTTTATTTTTATTTTTATTTTTGATAGATAAAATTCTGAGTGAATTAGTTTTTTCCTCTAATTATTTCTTAGATTTTATTAAATGCATTTAGATGTCAAAATTTAAATAATTAAGCCTGTACTAAAAGTAAAAGCATAAAGTCATTGTAAACTGCAGCATAGTATATGCTGTACTATTTTTATGTGTACATCTTTTGATATTCTAATACTTACATAATTGAAAAGAGAAATGATGTATAGTGCAAATGGGTGATGGTCATTACACAAAAGTATTAAGCCTAGTATATGGAAATTAATAGATATTTTCTCACTCACTTCAAGTATTATGCTTATTCAAACATAATATCATGCAAACAAGTGCGTGCATGTAGGAGTTTCCCTGCCCTGTGCACTCTCCCACTGCAGTGATTCATGTTGAGTGGACCTTCTAAGCTGATTGGGAGAAGCTGAGGGAATGATAGTTTCTAAGGGAGTCTGCAGCCTTTCAGGAGCTGCCCCTCTTGGAGGCTGGGCACTGCGTTGGTTTAGCATTCCAATGCCTGCTTCTCTCTTCTGCCCTTGTGATGGCGAGAGGTTTCAGCAGATCCCAGGACAAATATGTAGTTGCATTGTTTGGTGGATGTTATGGTTGTGTACTTAGCTAGTTGCTTAGTTTTCTTTGTTGTTTCCATCTAGCTCAAGATTTGCTTCAAAGCTAGGAATTTTGACTGATGGATGCTAGCATGCTGATGCTGGGAAGGATTGCTCTGGGACACATAATGCTGTTCTCAAAGCAGTAACTTCTCAAAATAGTTTTCAAAAGGCATAAGAAAGAGTGTAATTTCTATAGCTGGAAATACTGACAGGCTGAATGACCTGCACAAGATCAATGAGGTAGGAAGTGACAGAATCAGGAAGGGAGCCCAGCATGTTCTTCCTCTCCATTCAATCCATTAGATTGAATTTCTACTGCATATAATGTGACGGTTAAGAAAGTACAAATGTTAGTACACTGTCATAATGCTGTAAATTGGAAAGACTCAAAGTAAACTTATCCTTAAGGAACATACAGACTTTGCAAGAATTTTTTAAAATTCTTCCATTCTACAGTTTTCAAGCTGTTGCTTTGCTGATACTATACCGTAGCAAATAGTAATTAAATTTCCTCTGTAGTTATTTTCTTATTAAAGAGAAACTGTTACAAATGTCAGACACTAAGCACTTGAACCCTTTCATTAGAGCATGCAGGATGTTATCTGATTGTTAGGTAATATCTTCTCTCATCCCTTAACAGAAATTCACAGGTGTACAACACATGTGCTATATAAAATGTTGTGACCACAGTTAATGTTTTGAAAGATTTATGATAGCTAGTAAAATGTCCTAGTAACACTGACTGCAACAAATGGAAAACAAAAATTGGTATTTCCAAGTTTAGTTTGCTTAAACCTCTTACTACACTTAGCTAAAAAGTCTGCCCCTGTCAAAGAAAGGTCAACAATTTTCTTGGCATGTATAAATTGAGTTCCATTTTGTCTAATATGTCAGAATTATTAGTCATTTTAGAGATAGCTTTTGCCTTAAATAGTGTGACTTCAGTTGAATATCCCAGTAATACCTTCTTGTTGTATTGGGATCAGTTTTTTTTTTAAATATATCTCATGTTGACACACTTATACAATCCATACAAACAAGATCCTTTTAAAACTGGTACCATTTGCTTGTAAATTTGGTGCTGGTTAAGATTCTCAAGTAATGAGATGTCACAGAAATAGTAAATTCTGTTCTGAGGCCTTATGTAAGACAAGGTTACCAGCAGTTTACTGATCTCAGAGGAGTGTGAGTGCAATGTTTTGATAGCTTGATAGCTCCAAGGTCTTCTGGAGAGAAAGCAATTAGATGCTGTTTTTGAACTATTTTGTTGCATGTTTTCCCAGTTTCATTATCTGATGGTATTGCAAAAGAGCAAGGTTTTCTTTTTTTTTAAATATGCTACCATATTTAATTTGTACCATTTAATATGTACATATATTAATATGTACCATTCAATGCAGTATTCTCAGATCTGTTTTTAGTAAATCCTCAGCTATAATGATGTTGTTTCCCAAGACATGCTGTCCCAAATGAGGCTTCCACCTCATTTGTTTACTATGAAATATTTTCTAATAAAATACTGACATGACAGTCTATGAATAGAACTCCCTTGAAATGTTTGTCACATTATTTTAGGGAGATGGTGCAAAATTACTGTGTTATAAATATTATAAATCATATCATACAAATCATATAAGTGTGTTATGTTATATATTACTAACTTTGTTAACAACCAGCTTTGCAGAGATTAAAAACAACAGTGGAAAATGTGGGCCCCATCAGGTCTTCATTTTGTTGCAAAGGATGTAAATAGCATGGATACAAATAATGACTGGTAATGAATCAAACAAACATCTACACAATAAAGACCACAAAACAAAATTAAGTGAAAGAACATGTCTTCCATCCAACTTAGCAAAATGCCAAAGATGGATTTAGTTATTTTTCTTTTATAATTTGAAAGTTGTAGATCTTTACACAAAGTACTTGGCCTGTTCTTACAGCACTTTTCTCAAGGGACAGACATTTAGCCCAACTCTATGCATTAAGAGATATAACAAAAGTAGCAAATTAGGTAGGCTGTCATTGTCCAATGGAGGTTAATGCCACATACATTGGAGTTCAGTGCTTATCACCTATTACTACCAAAAAGGTTCCCCAGAAGATGGGCATCAGCACTGCAGAAGTATATTTTAAAAAGCTCTTTCCTTTACTTTTCTTGCATGTACCATCCATTGTCCTTTGTCTTTTCCAAAAAATCTGTGTAGTATTCTCATGCAGCCAGCTAGAGAAATGGTAAGAGATTGCTGAGAAGTATAGTAAGTCACCTCGTATGAGTCATATGCTTCTGTGGCAGAATTGCTATTTGGGCTTGATATTGCTGATTTAAAACCAGCTCAAATATCTGGGTGCAGCAGAACAGGAACCCTTAGGACGTAAGTCTTGTAGGCAAGGATAATATTACTGAATATCTCTAGCTGGATTGCTGCATGAGTGTCCCATGCTGTGGGAGCCAGGGAAATTTCTAGTCAGCCACCACCAAAGAGGAAAGTCTTCAGGCCTGTCATTTACAGTGTGTCACAACTTCGAGGTACATTTCTCATTGCTCAAGAAGGCAGGTAAAGCTCAAGGCTGGAGGGCGGTCTTGATCCGGTTCTCCAAAGAACCAAGTGTGAGTGCGAGTGAGAAGTCCTGCCAGACATGCAGAGGGAAATGGAACAATCAGTGGAGGATAAATCAACGCAGGGCAGAAAAAGGAGTTTTGTAAGAGCTGGTTGTGTGGGGTTTTTTTGTAACATTATAGCACTGAAAACTGTCAGATTGGATATCCTCGTAAAAAGCATCCAGTTAGGTTTCAGTAAAGAAAGGGCATTTCAGGTTACTTCTTTTAGTTTAAAAGATGAGTCATCAAAGTTGCTACCACCTGGATGTGTACACCTAGTCATGAGAAATACAGCTGACTCCTGTGGCCAGAATGTTTTCTCTGGAATTCCCCGGCACTGCAGATTTTTTTCTCTTGTTGTTAACACTGCTTGCTGAATACTATACGGAAATGAGAGTGGGAATACAAGAAGGCATGCAGACTACATGAGGAGATGAACTAAATCAGGTTACTCTTCAGCAGAATGAGGACTTTTTTGTAAGTCACAAACATTCTCTGACATGTCTCCAGACTTGCTGCTCTACAAAATTCGCAGACTTGGCAGTTTTCTTAGCTTTGGATTTTTGCCCCATGCATTGGGCTTACCTGAGAAATATAAAGCAGAAGACTGAGCAGAAGACCCTCTAAATGTACCCCAGGTAAAGGCAAGATTGCTGCAGGTAAGAGTATTGGCATTCAGAGAACTTACATTCACTGTTTAACCTGTAAAACCTTTTAGGATATTTCCAGTATGCTACTTAACCCAAATCACTCTCAGTTTTGCTTTGTGCAATGGGTTTATAACAATATCCTCTTTCACAACAAAGTCATGATCCTAAGTTCACTGATGTATTTATAAATAAGCACTTCATACTGTGGGAGGAGGAGCCTCTTTTAAGTGATTTGGGGAAAAGCTAGCCTTAGACATCTCAGTCAATTTCTTTCTGTGAGTATTTATTTTTCTGAAAGGTACCTGCTGTAATTCAGAAGCATATACAGGAGCTGCAAATGCTGACATAAATGGTCAAATTGGGTCTTTGAACACCAGTGTCTTCTATGACCTGGCTAAGAAGTTTTATGTAATATAATTTGAACTATGTAGAAGTATAGAAGTACAGAAGTTACCATCCTGCCTTATGGTACAGTGCTTCCAATATACAAATATCTTTAATACATAGGGTCTCTCAAAAGGTGGAAGAAACTTACATTTCTTTAGAATACACAATAAAAGTCCTATTTTTAGGAGTTCAATTGATGTGAATTCCAAATAGATGTGGAAGAAAAAAAAAATTATTATAACAGTGTCATAAAACTGGATTAATTACTGCAGGGTTGTTGCAGTTTTATAAAACAAACAGAAGAACACAAACTGCAATATATGTCAAAAATTATCACATTTAGATTTCTATTGCTGCAAGCCACCACTATTTTATTCCTCCTGTAAATATTTTAAAGTCTATCTTAAAATTGCTTGATTTCTTTCTTTATATGAACCTCTGAGATAAATTTCAACCTTAGTCTATCTCCTGTTTTCTTGTTTTAGTGGCAATATTTTTTCCAAGAACTGTGAACTAGATTTTCATATGCAGAGGTGAATATTTGTTTTCATATTGTGTTGTATTCAGATACAAAATATGTTACAACCTGTGAGGTTTTGTTTTATTTCTGTGTTTTAAGTGTTTGAAACATAATTAATCTGAACAGTAGTAGTGTAACACAGAATAAATCTCTCCGAATAGAGTTTTGATGGCACTTTCATAATTGCTGAGCTTAACTAAATTTAGGATGCCTAAAAAAAAGAGCAAGTCTTTTCTGATTTAAACAATTGATCAAGGACTTGTGGCCCCAGGCAATTCCTTCTCATCCTTTATTTTTAATTTATTTTAATTCGAAGCAGTTAGCCAATAGCAGTTAGCCAATATATTTTAGAAAGTTGAATTTGAAGAAAAAGAATTTTTCATTACATTTCAAGATTTTTTAATTATGTTGTAGAAATTGTATATTGTTTTTTACTAAATCTTTTTTTGCTAATATCATTTAGGAGGCAGTAGGGCTTTGAACATGTTTAGGAAGGCTGCAAGGTTAATTTTGGTGTTTACATCCAGTTTTGTAATCTTACAATTTTGAATAGAATTTACAAATCCATGATTGAACTTCATTTAATCTGTGTGTGTTTCTGAAAATTAAATAGCTTTCCAATTAATCAACATGTAAATAACTGGATATGCTATATAACTTTGTTTATTTGTTTATAAAATTGGGAGTAATGATATTTATTTGTATAATAAAAATATAGGATAGATACAAGATAATGAGATAAAATCAAAGGTAGTGTTACAGGCTATTTACTGAATAAAAATATTTTTATCAGATACTGTGGTTATTTTTAAATATTTCTATACTAAATTATTTTTATGCTTTAATAATACTTATCATACCTATTCAGAGCCATGACTAGTTCTTGTACATTGAAGTTCAAATATACTGAGACATGTTCTTTCTCTTTTAGACCATACTCTGTTGTTGTTCTTAGCATATACTTATATCCCAGCACAGTCAAGTATGTGCTGAACTGCTGAATCTGCCTCTTGACCTCAGTAAACTGCCCCGTAATGCCCCGCAGTACCATCCATAGTTTTCTGTAGCTTCTTGTGTAACCATATCCCTTGTTGTGTGTGTGTGAAAATGTAATGCAACAGTCTCTTCTGCAGCTTATATTACTTCATTTCTTCGTAAATTTTTGTATTCATTTTCAGTGCTTAGTCTCAACTTACCTGGGGCATTTAAAATCCCGTCTTAAAAAGCTCTTAAAATATAGAGAGACATAATACATCTAAACAACTTTTAATAATATTTTATTAGCAATTTCAAGATTTGTGCTTGGAACCAGAACTTGCATTTCTTTAATGGACAAAGCTCCTATGTCTGTCAGAAAAAGGAATTCTTAAAGAATGCCTTAAGAATCATTTTGTAATATATGAGTGTATATTTGTTTTGTCTTGAAATAAAAGGAAAATTAAAGATAATTGTTGTAATTAGTATTTATCTTGTAAGTAATATGTGCTTTCTACCTTCTATACGAATCCCTTCTTAGTTACATTTATTAGAGTCAAGTATTTTGAAATATTAGGGTTACATAAAACATATAGTGGTAAATTGTACTCCAGTAAAAGGTCTACTAGAAAGAATACTTTGCAGCAAAGTGCCTGTTACTGTACAGACCCAGGCTGTAATTACTGTTTAAATACTGAGAATGTTTCAGTTTGGTAGAAGTGCAAGTAGGATTCCTTGTTACTGTCTGCTGCCTTGCATTTTAATGGATTTTTCTTTTTGACTTGCCATTGAGATTACATTGTTGTGTTATAAAAGCAAGGGAGTAATAGTATGATTTATATGCTAACAGGACAATTCTAAGCTTTTCCAGCTGAATCCTCAACTTGTGTCATGAAAGTCTGTCATTGTGCTTCATCCCATCTCAGTCTGCAAAGCTGTTTTCTAACATCCATGAGGGATGAGATCACCAAATAAACCTTCCCTGAACTAAGGAAACCGAAGTTGTAATCTGCAATGATGTATTCATATTTTAATTTACCTTTTGTAATGAAAACAATGGTAGAGATGGGATAGGGATTTCTTACCCTGTGTGTTATGAAAGATGGGAACAACTAAGTTCCTTTTCTTTGCTGTTGGAGTGCAGAGTAGCCTACATCCGCCAAAGGCTCTCAGAGGAGCCCTACTCATCTGTGGTAGAAATACTTTAGTAGGAAAAAATATGTGTTCCTACCATGCGAGGCGCTGCAGGCACCGCAGGCACCACAGGCTTCTTCTCCATTGCGCCAATATGAGCATTGTACGCAGAGAGGGTCGTGTCCAAGGGTAGGGTGACAAGGCACCTTGCTGGGAGAGCAGTGGGCTACTCTGCTCAGCTTTTTTTCTGGGAAAAAAATCTTACACCATGAGAAAAGGCCCAGTTTTATCTATCAGATTGCAAGAGAAATAAAAATGATTTTGTGCCCCACGCACTGTATTGAACAGTGAATTACGTCCTGACTGCTTTTGTCTGTTGAACTGTTTTGTCTTTGAAGTATTGAAAAACAAAGTCAAGTCCCAGCTGATAGGAGCTTTTAAACATATCTTCTTTTCCTGAATTTTACAACCTTAATATCTATCTTTTATAGTATTTGTTTATATGGAAAACAGTTAGATAAAATACATAATGAAATTGTGAAAATTGACAAAATAATAAATAATTCTATGCCTATAGTCAATTATTCTCTATATACTCTATGACACTAATACATGCTCTGTGTTATTTTATATAAGGAATTGCTATATAGTAATTTTTAAAATTATTTTATAACTTTAGATTATATATACAATTAAATTTTAAAAACAAAATATTTGATGTCAATTTTAGTAAAAAATAGATGGCTATAAAATGAGACATGCGTGTTCGCTAGCTGCCTAAGGATTTCTCCATTTAATCCTTATTTTTTTTATCTGTTGTTGAATATGCTTGTTTTATATACTTTACTATACTATATACTTTAAGATGAAATGTTTTTAAAAAAATGTTTGAGTACTCACCTTTGTGTAATATTTCACGTAGAAAAATCCAACAGTGTTTTACTAGTTTTTTTTTTCCTGGAAAAAAAAAAAAAAGAGAGGCCAAATAAGTAGGTAAATCACTATCTGTGTACATAGATACACCGGTACATTGGTTAGCTAATGGAAAAAATGATGTGTGTTGCAATTACAAAGATTTCTGAGTAAACGCATTACTTTTCTTTGTAGTGAAGAATGTGTAACCAGTGATATGTGGGTCCTTTATTTAAGGAGGAAAGGAAAAGGACTCCACATGCGTAGAAAGCACTGAAAATGTTCTGTGCGACTTTACCTAACTTTTTCAAACACCGTGAGGAATCTGCCCCACAAATTCAAGCAGAAAGGAACTGGTACCCTTCCATGAATGGAATGTGGTTTTGCCATCAAAAGAAAAAAGTCACCTCTTACTCAAATTGCTCAATCAGGGAAATAGCTAGGACCAAGCCGTGCACATCTTAGATACAGGAGGCTTCTCCAGTTCTTCATGACCTTGTATCTGGCAGGCTTTCAAAGGGAATTGAATAATGGATTCCCTGAGGGAGGAAAGACCTGATGCCCAGTCTTTCAGCTTCCTTTCACAGAGACTAAACTCTATCTGAAGACCATCCACACAACGTTTGATTTGGAAACAGTTTGCAAGAACATTGAAACATGGTCTTACAGAAAATCCTCCAGTGCAAGCTCAACTTGGGCTCTGCTCAGTTAGCACTGACTTTTATTTAGGAGGCATAACTGTTTTCATCTGGTATCTATATATCACAATTATCTAGGCTTAGAGACTTGCCTCTAATGACTTTATTATACATTTTACTCTGTAATGCTAATTTATGTTAACCTAAGTGTACAGAAATGGAGGCCTTTAGTATTTAGAAGTGAAAACACCCTTTATAACAATGAAAGCGGTTTTTGACAATTAGCAGGATCTTCAGATTTTCTTAGGAGCAAAAGAGGCAGTCAGTGTTTGCATTAAAATATGAGTGCAATATTTTTTTTTTCTGACTTCTTCTTTGGCAAATGATAGAAAGCATTTAATCCTGTCAAAATGATGCATATGCTCAAGTTTTAAAATCAACAGTTCTTTTTTTAAGGTTGTATAATTATGTAAATTTCCATTTAGAAAACAAAGGTTAGTTTAGAATAATCCATCAAAGCAGAAAAAATATAAAATATCTGTATCTGTATATGTTTATTTACTGGAATTCCAAAGCCTGCATCAACATAATTAACATACTGTTTTGTGCAATGTGCTTTCTTACTTAATTAGAGCAGGATGCTTGGTATTAAAAGAGGAAGTTATTTTATTTTATTTTATTTTATTTTATTTTATTTTATTTTATTTTTACTTCAAAATAACATAATTATTTGATGTATTCCAGACATTCTCCAAAAATATTTTAAAACTAACTAAACCTTTTTGTACAAAGTTTTTGTAAAGATATGCTTGAAATAGTGCTTACATTGAAAAAAATGTAATTTAAACACTTGGCAGGGGTAGCAAAGTGTACAATAGCAAAGCTGTAACGAATTATTAGAAAAGGTCATCTCCTTCATAAAATGAAGTCAGTTTATATTACTTAATGTTAGCAAGCATTCAAATGGTAATTTCTTGTACTACTAACCCTATTCTGGTATTCTTGGAAAACTAAACTTCCACTTGCCTTTTTGCCAGAGATATGTCCCTTTTGAGACTGGTGTACAGTTGCAACCCTAACTTTCCCTTTTAAAGTCATATTGCAACAGAAATTACAGCTTGGTTTGTAAACGTTCAAAAATGCACGACGTATTTATGCTAGGCGAGGATATTAACTTTCCCCCCTGTTTCTGCCACTTTAAAATTCTTGCCACAGTGAAAAGGTGTCATTAAATCTTGCCATCCATCCTTTACAGACTTTTGAATAAACTATAGCAGATAAAACAGTTATTAGGTTGTTTGGACATTTAAGATACCTGTCCCCATATAGCAGATATTTTGTGTCTCCAAAATGTTTTAAAAACATTTCTCTTGTTACCCTACGGTTGTTTGAGTGAAACATTTCTTTTTAATTTAAAGGCGTCCGAAGAAAAATTTTTCTTTGTAAAGAACACAGAGAATTTCCCACTTTCAAGAATGCCTCTGTCTTTCAGACAATGTAGAACACAGATAACCAGTTTGTATTGTGGAGACTCATAGTGCTCCCGCTTGCTTCCTGACAGGGTTAAAAATACCATAAACTTTGAAACTAGATTGGTTTTCAGCCCCTGAGTAGGGTGCGTGTGAAACTGAAAGCAGTAGGGAAGGAAGTGTATTTTAGAGAATGGCGACTGCATGGTTAGAGCATGGAACTTTTGCTCCCATACTTTGAAACATAATCTCTGAGGAGTAATGAAATATGGCAACCTCTTTCTTTTTTCCTCCAGAATAAATGAGTAATTCAAAGTATATCAGGTGTGGAGAAAATAGTGGAAGGTTTTCATGTTGAATAAGTAAAGATCATAAAAGGGAAAAAAAATAGAAATACATATGTACCTAGAAATGCAGAAGTGATTGTCCAAAATATGTTTCTTTCCAATGATCTTTGTAGGTGTATATAAGAAAGTAATAGAAAATAACGTTGCCTTGTAGATAAGTTCTTGTTCCTGTTGCAGTGAAGCAAATATCAGAGGGCCCATATGCTTGGATGTCATCAGGAATGGAAATGTCTAGTGCACATAGAACTAGATGTTCTGTTCTTTTTTCCTCTAAAAGAAATTGGGTCATGAGGATGGTTTGATGGAAAAAGTTACAAAATATCCTGAAAGATTGCAAAATAGCATTATCACATGGCCCTTTAAACAAAGTGTAGTGGAAGAACAGGTTGCAAAGCACAGGAAGCCGCTGAGCGTTTTAAGAGTGGTTTTTAGTGAGCACAATTCTCATCAACTCCACTGAAGGTTTGTATAATGAGAAGTGGTTTGTCAGTTCAAAGAAACTGGCCTTTATTGCAGAAAATGGGCACTGACTGCCCCTGACTGCCTGAGGCATGGGATATGCATGCAAAGTAGATTGGATATCCCGTATAACAGTACAGTGCATCAGTGAAAAGCATGTCATCAATGCAGTGAGTTTATTTGGTGAGAGCTCTTCTGAAATGAATGATGCTCACCTTGAAGCCTGTTTCTGGCTTTCCAGGTGACAAGCTTCATTTTTACTGTGGAAAGCTCCAATTTTTCTTGTCAGATAAATGAAGTGTCTCTTTTATCAAGTCACACATTGTAGATCTGGACCATATATTTGTCACAGCATCTTATGGACCCAAACTGTAAAGCAGGTTAAGAAGGAATAGCCACATTCATAGAGAATAGAAACCTTCTTGGCTATTAAAGTGGCAGCGTAGAAATAGCCTCTTAGGAGATTTCTAAAATACTATCAGCAAAGGTTGGGAGTGAGTGCTAGGGGAAGCTCACTTCTGCTTAGTTTGTATAACATGTCTGGAAATATTTGCTATTGGCCACTGCTGGTGGCAGAATATTAGTTCAGGTTGGCCTCTGAGGCACATCTTCTGAAAGAGAAATTTTCTGTTTGGACTATGTTTTAGAAGAAAGCAGACAACTTTGAACAGATGTGCCGTCTGTATAATAACATACTGAACAGCTGTGAGCCGTTAGTAATGTGCAATAGCTACGTATCTAGAATTGTAAAATTGCATATTTTTAATCTGTTCATGCATGTTTAGTATATCAACATGCATCCCTCGCTCTAAAGGATTGAAATGCAGCACTTTCCTTAAAAGCAAGGGATAAAGTTCCTACTCCATTATTAAACCTATATTCATATATTTACTACATATGGATAAATCATTTTTCTGGAAACTTTATTTTTTTCTAAAAATCTTTAATAAATCAAACCAGTTAAAATTGGGGATATGTGCACACTGATTTGCATAAAATGTATCAGAGGCTGTTTCATCTTTATCCCATTATTTTTGCTATCATCTTGCATCAGTATATATATAAATAGAATACATATGTATATCTATACAGATGTGTATCTATATGCAGATTTGAAGAGAAATGCATTTCTTTTCTAGGCTTTTGTGTATTCTTTTGAGATTTCTGCTTATTAAATGTTCCAGTTTGGTTTCTGAATGTTTCAGGGCTGCTGATTCACTAGCAAGTGACCAGATTTCCCCCCACCCTTTCTCCCGTCTGGAAATCCTCATTTTGCTGTGTTCAGAGCAGCTTGTGTT
This sequence comes from Crypturellus tataupa, assembly GCA_034781795.1. Classification (NCBI taxonomy): domain Eukaryota; kingdom Metazoa; phylum Chordata; class Aves; order Tinamiformes; family Tinamidae; genus Crypturellus; species Crypturellus tataupa. The sequence continues at coordinate 629,732 of JAWLRI010000249.1, forward strand.
AGAGAGGCTCTTGAGGGTCAGCCCTGTGGAAAGCTTCTCACTTCCTTTCCTAAAAGAAAGCATCTGGGCTGAGAAAAAGAGGAGAGGAGAGAAGAGGAGAGGAGAGGAGAGGAGAGGAGAGGAGAGGAGAGGAGAGGACGAGGAGCGGAG
>JAWLRI010000249.1:641030-664721 GCA_034781795.1 Crypturellus tataupa
ATGTGGTAGGGCAGTCATAAGGACGAGGCTAGCAGGTAGAGCTGAGCTGGAGGACCAGCGGAGGGGACGCCAGAGGGGAAGCCAGTGCCGTTTAGTAGAGGGCAGAGCAGAGAGCGCAGGGGAGGATTGAGTTGAGGGTCAGGTGGAGGGCAGGGCAAGGCAGTGTACGGTAGAGGGGATGGTGAAGGGGAGGGTAGGTAGAGTAAAAGGTGGCAGGTAGGAGCTAGGGGGGAAGGCAAGGGCAGTGTAGAGAAGAAGACAGGGCGGAAGGCAGTGGGTGTGTAGAGTGGAGGGGAGAGTGCAGGGGGGAGTGAGTGTAGATTAGAGGGGAGGGTGGAGGTAGAATGCAGAGAAGAGGAGCAGGTGGAAGGTAGCAGGTGGGGCGGAGTAAAGGTGAGGGTGGAGGTAGGGACATGGGTAGGTAGGCTAAGGGTAGAATTAGGGTAGGGCAGCATTGGGCTAGTGCTGTAGGTCATCCTGCTTGAGCAGAGGGGTTGGACTAGATGATCTTTAGAGCTCCTTTCCTACCTCAACCATTCTGTGATTCTCTGTAATTCTGTGATTGTCTTTTGTATAAGGATAATAATGTAGCAATACTTCAGGATTTTTTTAGTAAATGTGGAATACAAGTGCTGAGGAAATAGCCATGTGGTTCCTGTCTGTGGTAGCTAAATGAGTGGTGTTATTTTCACTTACCAAATACATCCTTGGTGTGCACAAAATCTCAGATTAAAAAAAATTTGGGAGTAATTAAAGAATCAGTAAGGAATTAGTTATAGAATCACTGAGCTATTAAATGTCAGATAAACTCTATCCTGCGCAAAGGTAATTTTTCACTCATTCTCACATGGTCATGAGATTAAACTGATACTAATACGCTCATCACTCTCTGCTACTTATATGTCTTTTGTGAATTTTCATCTTTTAGAGCTCGGGAATGTATTTAGAATTACTGAATATTCAAAAAACTACCCTGGTTCCTTCATCTCTTCCTCTTCCTCTTCCCTAGCCTGTCTTGGTGTTAATTACCTTATAAAACTGAACAATAGCTTCTATTCTTTATTATCTTTTTACTTTAAATACTTTTCTTTTTAACAGATAATCCTAAATCAATTCTTCACAGCTATTTAAACTCTCCCAACTACTATCTCCTAATTCAAATTTTTGAATACTGGTTAGTCTCTGTGCATCCATTAGCTGTTTGTGGTTTAATAGCATCATTATAGCTCATTCACAGTGTCATGTATTTAAGGGAACTGTGATGGTGATAATCAAGTCATCAAGGGCTGTTCATAAACTGAAATAATGAAAAATAAAAAATAAAAACTTTCCAAATAAATAGTGCTATGTTACTTATCAAATTTGATACCATGAATTTAGTATATGTTTGAGAATTTTTTAATCCTTTAGTGTGAAGAAATGTAAAATAGCACTTTTTAATGTAGACCTAATTCTTCTGAGAAGATAATTTATCTTATATAAACATATAAATTATATATAAGTATATAATTTAAATATAGCATAGTGACTAAATGCTACTTGTTGACACATAAAAGATTTTTTTATTCCTTAATACTTAGCTATAAACAAATGAAAGTGTGGCATCTGGTATGTTTTCAGTATGTGAGTTGAGACAGGAATACATTTTGTACCTGCAAGAATGTAAGCTATTCCTTCGGATGCTGTCACCTATCTTGAATCCATCTGTACATATGCAATTTTTCATACTTGCAGTGATAAAAAAGTGTAAAGGGATTACTTTTTTCACTGAAAGGTGGAACCAATATTTCTCTTACTTTCAGGAGTCTTAATTGTGAGTTCTAAGCACAAAGATTTCAAGGGTTTTTTCTTTTTACTGTTCTTAGTGCATATCAACAGGGATCATCAAAATCCATGATAAATTGTTCCAGCTTTCAGCATGATATCACAATGAAAAGAAAAAAAAGAACTGGCAGTGGTTTTAAAACAAGTTTGAGCGCTTTTATAAAATAAAAATATTTTTTCAGTTGACTTGACTACCGTGTATAATGTTAGCGTAGTTTTCTTGACCAAGGCTCTTTGTCAAATACTTTTAAACTGAGATTATTAAAATGTAGTTTTGTTGCAATGTGTGAGTTGAAATATTGCTAGTATTTCAGTTAGGGAATTTTTCCATAAGATGCTTCCTACTTCCCGATTATTTGTGATGCATATATGCTTTAACCAGGATTCATGGAGCATTTTTATATCTCTGTGAAAATAATGCTTTTGCATTAAAGCAGCATTTGACTACTTCCATTTAGACATGATTCATTTATTTGTGGAAGTACTGCAGTGTCTTCTTTCTAATTATTTTTTATACTATTTAAAAGTTTAGCATTACACCAAAATCTCTTGTCTCCCTCTCACATATGTATGTAGTTGCCTCACTCTTGCATGTGGTTGGGTGATCTCTCAAGTGCGAAAGAGGAAATCCTGCATAACATAGTAAATTCTGAAGGATGAATTCTGAATATCATCACTCTGAGGAATGATGGATACACAGAAAAGCACCATACACAAGCACACACAGTTTCAGAAATACCACCTTTTGTTTTTTTTTTTTTCTCTGTGAAAGAGTATAGTTGCCTGTATTGCAGTGGGAGCACAAGATATTTTTATATCCCTGATAGTAATTAAAAGAATTATTAATCTCTTTCTGGAGAGAAAGGTAGCAATGACTCTTCAGCTTATCTGCTGTATACTGTGGCATAGTGAAAGAAGTAGAAAGTCAAGAGTATTGCATTTTGCTTGTGTTTTTTATGTGGTAAAATAAAAGCATGCAGTCACTTCTATACTATAAAAAGATGAACATTGTGAAGATTTTTTCTGAGATTTGCAAAGCAGGATCTGTTTCTGTTTTGCAAGCTTTTCACAAATTCTCTTGTAAATTAATTAGCTGATTTTGTCATAGTGAACTTATTCTGATAGTTGAAAGCTTTAATACTACTCTTCAGTCCTTGTATTTTGTTGTGTTTTGTATTTGCATTTGTGTATATGTGTATTTCATGCTTAATATGCAGACAGAAGCATATTTAGGAATTAGTCTTCTGGAAATATTACAGATAACCTTGGACTTCACTTGAATTTCAGAGCTGAGTGGGAATACAGAAGGTGGATACATGTAGGTGAGGATATAGAAGGGTACAGAAGTTGAAGCATTGGTATTAGATCTCATTATTATTGTTGAAAGCATATGTTGCTGGTTTGCTGAAAGCGTATTTTGATGGTTTGTATACATGTTTTTAACACCATTGTGGAAGACAGTGTTGTCCTCAGAATCCATGTACTTATGAGTATAGAAAATACTTCTTTAACATTAGATTGAAAAAAGTGTTACATGGCTGTAGTATTATGTAATAGTTGCCTGTGGGATTTTTTGAAATGAGGAAGATACTGATTCAAATCAGCATTCAAATGAATGGATGATATTACAAATGAGCATGTCACAGGGCCTGTTTTTCTGAGAATTGTTCTTCTGAATGGATGACAGAGAAATTATTTCTATCATGTATGATTTCTGTTGTTTTTTGGTGACTTGAGCTATGAATTCTATAATACATCATTATCAGCAAGATATGATTTGCATATTTGTTGATGTGTGCTCTGTATGCACTCTTTATATCAAGTCATAAAAGATGTGTAATATATATCATATATGATACTGATAAGTGAGTTATAGTGAGGAATTATAACTTGAAGATCTGTAACCAAACTCCGTTTCTTGTGCCATTAACAAACAAGCAGAGTGACATGAGATTTTCTGTGGCGGTCTCTGGAAGACTTGTACTATGTATATAACTTTGGAGTTGTGGAGATACAAAATTCTGCCTACTGAGCATTATATAAAAGAAGAGAAAATATATGAGAAATAATAAATAAGGAAAATATTTCAGGAAATGCTCCAGACTGTGGAGTGAACACATCCTTGTAAGACGCTGAACACACATAATGACCTTGATAACACCCTAAAAGGGAGTTAAATGCTCTTCTTTTGTAAACATAAGCTAATGCAGCTTTCAAACTTGATGTAAAATTTGACCCACTGCCAGCAGGAATCTGGGACAGGGTGAGGACAGAGCTGTTGTTCTCAGTGATGGGTGGCAAGCATCTTTTTGCCTGTTCATGCTACAGTGTGATGAAATGTAAAGAAGCATAAGGTATTTTACCTCTGCAGAAGTGACAAACTTCTGCCATCTGTGCAGTCGCTTCAGCAGTTTCACTGTTCTTTGGCTGAAGGAATAAGAACTACTTGTAAGTGATTCATTCAGTGAGAAGTTTTGCTTTCTGCAAGGCAGACTGGAGCTACAAAATTCCGGCACAACTTCAAATGCAAGGCTCTGGAAAGTGTCCCCATATTCATTTATAAATCTTCAAAAACATCGGAGAGTATTTTATTTATTCCTCATATGCCTGTCAAGCATGTAGCTACTTTTGAAAACTTAAAATGCCTTTTCTTCTCATTGAAATCTGCTTTCTTCTTCCCTGTTGGCCTCTTGACAAAGAGAGTGGCAGTGAGTTTTCAGATGAGGTACAGCAGCAACCTAAAGTAACTTTTAAGACAGAATTTTAGCAGATTTTTTTACTGCTTTGCCATATGAGAATTCACTGGGATCATATGGATTCTGAGTCTTTAAAATCAAGATTCACTGCATTTCTTCATCAGTGCTTTTTTAACAATTTACATTAAAAATACTATTAAATGAATTTTAAATCTGACAATCACACATTAAACATTATTACATAAGTTTCCAATGAATTTTATTTTGGCCACTAGCAAGAGAAGTGTAGTTCATGAAAACCACAGTATTTGTATGAGGTTGATTATTCAGTAGTTGTCTCAAATTCTGTATTAGGTAGATGATTGGAAGTTAATACTTCTAGTCAAATGCATGAGGCTTCACTTTCACTTTTCAGATAGTAGACACAGAACTGTCTTTTTGGCAAGGTGCCACCTACTTTTTTGAGAAGTACTATGAAAAAAATAAAATAAATTTCATACACGTGACATACATGAATTTTACAAGAATTACAAGAATTTTGCTCCCAAGAATTGTGACTTGCAAGCAGTTTGAAAACTTTATATATATTGTTTTGTTTTGCTTTATTTTTCATAACTTCAAAATTCAGCATGGGAATAAATCACGACAACGACCACCCATCTTGTGCAGATGGTCTCCACATCATGTCTGGAGAGTGGATTAAAGGGCAGAATCTTGGTGATGTTTCGTGGTCCCGGTGCAGCAGGGAAGATCTGGAAAGATTCCTCAGGTATTTCATTGAAGAAAAAATAGCTTGTATTATTTGTCCTTTGCATGTAGTTGCAAAAGCTATCGTGTAATTACATTTTTCTACCACTTCCATGGGAGATTGAATGAAAAATCCTGTTTATATAGTCCATGAAAATAACTTAAATCACAGTGTGCTAGATAATATTTAAAGTTTGTTTAAAAGTAAACTCTCAAAATCAGTATTTCCTAACACAACAAAATATATCAGTATATACTAACATATAGTTATGTATGAAATATTTAAATATGCTTTAAAATATATTGATATGCAGCATATCTTCAAAAATATTGAATTGTAAGTGACCTATAGTCATTACACAGATTTTGTCTGTTTTTTTCTTTCAGTAGCAAAGCATACAGCATAACTGGATTATGTTAATTCTTTTAATAGCAATCTACTAAAAAATATTACTGTAGAATACTATATATTAAAAATATTTTTAAGCAATTTTTACTCTGTTTCTCTAAATAGGAAGTATTTCATAATGCATAAGTCTATAAAAGTAATCATTACCTGTTCACAGTTTACTGCTTTATGACACTAAAATAGTTAATGGAAATCAGATGTGTCCATTCAGAATTCTCTGATTTGGTACATAAGACAGATTTAATTATTTTCTAGTTCTTTAGCTTTTGATAATAGTAAAATTGCTGACAACTAGCTCAAAAATATATGTATATAATTTAAAGTGATTAAGTCCTTCGTAAATGTGGAAAGTAAGCTATGTCTGTGTAATAGGAACTTCTACTTTTTAAACAACTGTTTAAATCCAAACCATAAGTCACAAACTAAGTCACACGTACATGAAAATGTTTTCCAGAGTTTTCCTGTAATTCCTATTACTGCTGCCTTTTTGTAAATGTGGAACATGAGGACACACCATTAAATTATATCAAGAAAGCAGACCTATTAATTTATATGGAATCATTTCTTTGAATGACAGCACGCTGCTGACTAATAATAATAATAAAAAAGTAGGATTTGTCATCCCCTCCCTTTTTTTAATGTCAAATGCCTGTTTTATGGCAGCATGATAATCAGACGCTTTAGGATTGCTCAACGAATAAACCTCTGCATATTGTCAGGTCAAAGGCCAGTAACTGTCTGCTACAGACAAATCCTCAGAGCCTCAATTCTGTGATTATTCCCTCCAAACTCCCGGGGATGACGTACACTGCGGACGAACAGTGTCAGATTCTTTTTGGGCCAACTGCTTCGTTTTGCCAAGAAATGCAGGTAAGGATGGACATATACTTTGGAAAACATGTGTACTCGTTCTTTCTTCAGCAGGAGGATTTTTCTGTGCATGTGGTTGAGAAAGAAAGCACATGGTGCCTTTGTAACTAGAAATTTATGCTGTCTTTTTCAAAGTCACTGTGAACATTTTTCATTTATTTATCTTGTAAAGCCATGTTCTGGATTTCCAAAGATACTACCTCGTGCCATATAGTATCATATCACTGATACGTTTAGAAATATTTTTATCTAGAATTAGAAAATATAATTGTGTAATGTCACTTAATGTGAAGAATTGGGTGCAATTCTGGTCTCTCGAGTACAACAGGGGCGTGAAGCTTCTAAGATGGTCCAGCGTAGGGCCACAAGGATGATGAAGGGACTGGAGCATCTATATTATGAGGAAAGACTAAGTGAGCTGGGCCTGTTTAGTCTGGAGAAGAGAAGGCTGAGAGGAGATTTGATCAACATGTTCAAGTACCTGAGGGGTGATTGCAGGGAGAACGGGGCCAGACTCTTCTCTGTGGTGGTCAGTGACATGACAAGGGGTAATGGGTGCGAGTTGAAACACAGGAAATTCCACCTCCATGTGAGGAAGAACTTCTTTGCTGTGAGGGTGACAGAGCCCTGGCACAGGCTGCCCGGAGAGGTTGTGCAGTCTCCTTCTCTGGAGATCTTCCCAACCCGCCTGGATTGGGGTTGGGTGGTCACCACCCTGTCTCATGTGCTCTGGGTGTCCCTGCTGGAGCAGGAGGACTAGATGATCTCTAGAGCCTTAACCATCTGTGATTCTGTGAGTATTTGCAATTAACTAATCTAGGAGCTGATTTCGCCTGTTAGTTCTGCTCTGGCAGAACCCCCTATGCCTGCGTATTGAACCTCCATGTCTAAGCTTTTGCTTGCTGTGTGCATGCTAATTCTCAAGGGCAACTGTGGTAATCCACACAGCGTCCCAGCAGAGCTCCTGTAAGCCCAGGCAGAGTCCTGGTCTTTTCATCTATTCCTTTACTTTCTGACAGACTGCAATTTAATTGTCCCTCTTTTTTTAAGAGATCAAATGTGTTGTTTCATAAGCCAATGTTCTTAAAAGTATGAAAAAGTATGGTTTTGAAAAAATGCTAGATGACAAGGGTACTCTGTAAAATTGAGATCCCTGAAATAGAAATTGTAAATACAAATAAAATGGTGGTAGTTCATTCTGAAGTACTTTGGGGCTGTGTTACTTGTATCTGAAATTAAATAAAAACATGCAATAGGCAATGAGGGCAGACTCCAGAAAATCTGAGAAAGGTCGGGGAGAGAAACACTCTTGCCAAAATCTATAAGTCACGTTGATGGTTCCTCTACATTCTTCAGTCTTGAAGCAAAATTTACCCTCCCTCTCAAAAATTTGGTCTTTAGACTGTACTTTACAAAAACCAATGATTCCCCCTATCAAGAGTCCTTTTTATGATATAATAGCTAAAGCAAAGGACTAAAAGGACCTACTCCCATATTTTCCCCTACAGCTCTTTCATGAATGGAGTCTTGCCTTTATTTATAAGACTCGTTTTTATATCCTAAGCAAAATTTATGGGCCCTGAGAAGAAAAGTGTGAGTGTATCTTAGAATGCAAGATTTATACCATGTCACTGTGCTTGCCTTGTGTGGGAGCCAAGTTTGCTTTTATGCCCATGATGTCTCACACAAGCATCAATTAGACCCTACCATTGTTTCACATAACAGATAGCCAGATCGTGGCCCAGAAGTAGTATCTGGTGATTAAATGAGATTATAGAACTTGCCAAGGGAATATAATTGTTGAACTCTTAAATGTTGGCTTTTAAGATTAAAGTCCAGGATGTGAGTGCTATCTGGTCAGTTCCATTAGAACACTTCCTGTCATAACACAGCTGTGATCTTAGTAAAGAAGTAGGAGACTGGTTATATTTCATCATGATTTTAAGGCATTTAAGGGAAAGATCACAATGGAAATATTATAACCATGGCCTCATCACCACCAGACTTTAAACAATCTTGACTTTGCACTAATCTAGTTCTGACCTGCCTACTTTTGTTTCTTTTTCTTGCTGTCAGCCAACACCTTCTTTCTAGATGCTTGTTTGATTGGAATAGCATCCCTCACAGCCTAACAGTCACATAAATCTCCTTCACTCTTTCAATTCAAACAAACACACACACACACAAAAAAAATAACTCTTGAAAAAGCTGGCATGACCTCTGCTGTTTCTGCCTTACACTCCCGATGGTCATGTGATACTTTACTAGCTTTTAAATGTTTTTGATAAACTTATTCTTACAAAAGAAATATTTTGTGTGTGCCTGGCTACATTTTGTTTTCCAGTGTGCACACAGCAAAATAGTCTAATATCATCAGTATAATTTTATTAGTGTCAATAATTTTTATTTCCCTTGGTTAGTCTAACTATGATTAGGACAGATGACTATTAAAATTCATGAACATTAACTTAACTATCCAGATTCTGAGTGAATGAAACTTCTTCCCCATGAAGGAGTAAGTTTCTGTTTTAGAAGTTAAAGCTCTAACTGTAGTATTGTTACTGGGCTCCAGATTTCTGTTAGTTTTCTCTTCTGTTCTTATTTACTTTGCAGCATTGGGGATTTTTGGAGCTGGCATTCTCCAAAATGCCAGAATGCCCCAAATGTCAAAAGTTAGAAGGTAACATAATTTCTAGATCCCTTATTTCTGCAGCAGAAGCTCCTGAAGACTAAGGAATTTGGCATTTGAAGGAAATGCAAAGTACAGAAAAAAAAAATTATTCATACTCCAGTTTTAGTTAATTCTATTTCTTGGGTTTGGGAAATCTCAAAATGAATGAAGAGTAGTATCAGATTCTTATTAGAAAAAACAGTGAAGGGCAAGTGAGCTGAAAGACATGTCTAACTGGAGTAGTTAGGTTCATGGTTTATAAAGAGATGGTGTAGAAGTATTTGCAAAAACATGCAAATGCATACAAAACACTTCAGCAGATACTTCATCAAGTATCTTGATTTGTTTGACTTTACATGTCTCAAGTGTCTCTGTGTGTTTAGGCACCCAAATCCTTGTAAATCTGTCTCCAAATCTTCTTAAGACTGGAAGACTTTTTTTTCAGTTTGTAAGGAACTGCGCGTTGGTTGTCAGGCCTTCTGCAATCCTATGCAAGTGAACATGGAAGTGTTTTATTAAAAAGAAACAAACAAATGCTAAAACTTTTTTTCAAATGTGATGACATAAAGGAAAAGTTCTATTTATTTTTTGAAAACCTGGATGCCTTTTTTAAAATGTAACCACTCGAGAATGAAGGTTCAAATATATAAATTAGTTTCATTTGAATTAAAAATATTAAATAAACATATATATTTCAATGAGGCTAAGTTATGCCAAAAATATATTCTGTCATTTTTGCAGTTGTCACTAAAGCACATGGTCATGATAGAGCATTGCGTAGCCTGTCATACCTGCATAGTCCTCTGAAACTGTCCCAGAAGTCTTGTTCCTATATTTCAGTTCTTGGCTCTGAAGTTATATATTAAAATGCCTGATTAAATACAATTTTAGAAAGATAATTAATGCTTCCTCCATGAACTCTTCTGAACAAGAATAGAAATTACACTTTAATATCAAAAAATGTTTGCAAATATATATTTATATTTATGGTATTATATTATCTTATAATTTTTTATTATATTACATTATTATATTCACATATATCTCAGCCATAGGATAGATATTTTAGGATTTGCAGGGACTAAATGTTGTTTTATCAGTTCAATCTCTTCAAAAAAATAAAACTGTTACAAAATCAATTAGAAATCTTGTTCCTGTTTGATGCTTTGACCCTCCACATTCTTTGATTTTCTTCTTTCAAAAAACAAAGACCAAAACAAAACAAAAGAAAAAAAAGTAGATATTACAGACAGTTTCATTCCCAAGACTCCCACTGAAACTGTCCCGCTCCCTAGTTCAAGCACCGTCTATTATTGAATTATGTTTCCTTTGCTTACACTCAAGGTAGCGTAAGATTTAGCACACATTTCTCTTGCATAATGTAAGCAACCAGAGATTCTTACTAGTTTTACTAATGTTAACAAATCATTTCTGTCAGAAGGAGCACGTCTCCTGGCAGCACTGGGTTCTGAAAAACTACTGATCTTTACCTTTCCTTCCCCTCCCTTGGGATCATTCTTGTTCCTGTTTGGGGCAACCACACATACTTGGGGGAATCAGGGTGCATATGCAGTAACATTCAGTCCATGACCCAGCCCCACCAGCCCCCTCACTTCCATCTGCTATCCAGGGAATGGGGAGCAAAGCAGGGAGGGGAACAAAGTCGTGATTTTGCCCTTGAGTACAGGATTGCTTTTGAGAGGGAATTGGGAAAGGCTGCCAGGGGAATTTTGAGAAATGCTTGAGCCAACATACTTCAAGGCTATGCTTTCTTTTGAAGCAGATAAGACTATCTGGTTCTGATGCTCAAGATGGACAGAATAAGCAGTTTTTCTTTCCATCTCCACTGCAGACTCCTCTCATCTACCCTCTTTATCTTCCTTCACCCAACAAAATTATTTCAACCTGATTCGTCATCTTACTTTACCACTTCTTTTTGGGCATCTGGTCTGATTAATTTTTGAGCTATTTTCAGGGAGACGAGGATTATGTCACTAGAATAGCATCAGGTAGCAGTAGTCATTGGGATAGTTGGAACAAGGGGTGTATGGAAGTCCTAAAGAAGCTTCCTAGTTTCTAGAAAAAGTTTTTCTGGATTGCACAAGATAGGTAGGACATTAGTGTTAGGAAAATCTCTCCAGCTTATGAAACATCCATCTCTTGTGTCTCTTTTCTTCAGGGAACAATTATGTGCTTGCTATGTATCCAGTACAAAGGTAGAATTAAAACTGAGTTTTAGCAGTTGTCAGCTGAACATTTGACTGGCAAGGCTGCATGTGTAACGTGAAAATAACATTTGAAGGGTTTTCTGGTGTATAATTCTTATTTGTTCTTTCTCATCTGTGACATTCTCATCATGTGAGTCCATCCTTGCACTTCTGAGTTCTTTTTCAGTTTAAATTACCTTTGGAAGAAACTGAACTGCTCACAGATTCAGTGAAAATATGGGAGGGATTGCAAAATGCAAACTTCACTTCGGTGTATATCCTGTGGAGGGGTTGGGTGTTAGTGCACTATGCTTATCAGTGTCAGTTTTATTTCTAGCTTTTTTATTATTTATTTATCTTTTTACTTTAATATAGCCTGTTGACCTGTTTTCATCTTTTCTCTTTCCTCTAAACCTCTAGAGAACAGAATTCTACATAGCTGCAGAAAACATTAGTGTTTCATACATATAAGTGCACTCATCTTAAAACCTTACATTTTATTGCTAGTGACAGAGCTGCTTTTCTCCTTTTCACATCAAATGAATTAGCAATAAATAAAAGCAGAAAAATATGAAACCTTTTTTTTTTTTTTTTTTTTTAATAATACCCAGAAAGCTTCAGGTATTTAAAAATAGGTATGTCCCCTGCACCTTGCTTACTTTTGCCATGCTCCTGAATTGTGTGCCTGTAACAAGGAGCAAGATCAATATTCCAGCCTTGGCTGAAATCACATGCCCTCCAGTCAGGAAAAGTGCATCTGTGCAGTGGGAGCTTCCCAGCATGGGGCAAAACTGTTCCAGTGGGTTTTGTCAGATCTAGGGTACACAAGAGCTTTGATCTCCTGAGGTGAGACTTCTGCAGTTCTTCCCCTCTCTGCCGACCCACCAGCTTGACCTCTTTCATGTGTCAATAATCAATGAGAGCCTAAGCGTGATTTGCCCGTTGTGATTTTTATGTGTTCTTAACCTGTCTTTAAACATAGTTCAGGGTGATCAAGTGTGTAACTTCATGACAAAATCAGTGGATTAGATGCAGAAAGTTGTTTTGCATAAGACTGATTTCATGCTTAGCTCTGTGTGTGTTTTTTCAGCATGTCATTTGCACTGGGTTATGGTGTAAAGTGGAAAGCGAGAAAGAATGCAAAACTAAACTGGATCCACCAATGGATGGAACAGACTGTAACGCTGGAAAGGTATGTTACTGGTTTTCCTGAAGTGGAAATGACAAAGCAGTATAGTTTATACTGAATCCCTAAATTCCCCCTCACCAAAAAGTTGAACAGATCTTTGCACTGTTTACAGTTATTGCTTACTTTGATTATCATTGAAATAACATAGTTTATATGTAGATGTGAGTGTGTGTGACATGAAAAAGAGTATATTTCCCTACAAACACTGAAATTCTTCTAAATTTGCCAAGACCACAGATGTTTTGGTGCTTACACTGTTTTATGTTAAACTCGTTCAGTTTTTGGTACTATTTTGTGAATGGAATGCCGTTGTTGCATTGCTTATTGTAAACAGAAAAATAAGTTTTCAACGGTATAAAGATTTTTGCCCTGATTTAAATACAGTAGAAATAGTCTCATGTTAAAAGCAACAGAGATTTGTGACACAACTTTTTAGGGTAAGCTGTGTTAAGAATATAGAGTATATACAGTATCAGCACACCTAAGAGTGTTAAACATCCTTAAAAATGTACCATCAAGGAAACTGAATGGTTGACTCAAGTCAGACCTAGGTTAAATGTACTTTAATAGCTTTAAGGTTAGAATAATACCTCCCATGTGTGTAACTGTAAATAAAAGTAAATGATTTCAAATTAAAAGACAACAGAGCTGGAAGTTGCTTGAGATTTTCATGATGACAACATTTTCTCATAAGATTAATTTGCTCAGTGCATCATTCTACATTCACTAAGGACTGCTTAGAAGCAATCCTTGTTAAAAAAAGAATTCTGTTAAAAAAAAGGCAAATAAATCTGCAAATAGATTAAAATTAGTTTTGGGCGTAGTATTATTTCACATACTCAAAGAAAAAGAGATTTTACTCATTTTTATAATGTCATCTAATGTATTCTAATGATTCTAATGATTGTGATGTGTGTGTGGCTGATTTACTGTCTATTGTTCAATGTTTCTTTCCATATGGTGATCCTGGAATGCCTGTGGTAGGGAATAGGAAGCAACACCTCTTGCTAAGACCACCCACTATTTTCCATTGTAAAACCATAGCCATCTTCAAATAGGTATCAAAATGAGTGTGTATTTTTCACATGAATGTCTGTGCCTCATTAACTCACTTGCAAAATATGTTAAAATAAAAACTCACTGAGTAGGACTCACTCTTAAAAATTATATTGATGCTTGTGGGAGCATGATGATGTATGGTAGTGATATGACTCCTGGAGTCCATGAGAAAGGTAACACTCTTTTCTTTTTGAATAGCTCATTGCAGTAAATAATGCAAATGAGGGCAGTGAGGATAAGAAGCACTGATTCTAATGACCAATGCATGATAAAGATTGTGCCAGGCTACAGGGAGACTTATGTGTATCTAGCAGTTAAAAACTAAGCAGACATCGCTGAAACATCTGAGTAGATTTGAAAGGACTGCTCTTACTTTGTAGAAGATGAGCTTCAGATTTCACAACTTGCTTGCTTTGCTTTGCTTTAGATTGAAGAGACAGAGTATTGTTGTCTTCTGTTCAACTCTTATGACCTTTAAACAGGACATTTCAGTTGATCAGGTCAATGTAGTTCAGGTATTTTGTAAGTCAGGGATTTGTAAGCAATCTTCAGCTTCTTTGTCTTCTCTCTGAGAAAAACCAACAAACAAACAAACAAAAACAAAAAAAGAAAACAAACAAAAAAAACCCCACCACATTTTAGGCACTGTGTCTGTAAAAATACCTTTCAATTTAAAGCATCCAAAATATTATGAAATCAATACTTTATGATATCAAATATAGTAAGGCAGCTGTACGATACGAAGACTTTTCAAAGGTGGTATAATTATGCCATCATGACAGTGTGCTATATTTAAGGCAAAAAATAAAAATGAAGATTGAAATAAAGACCAATTTGAAACTGCAGGTGGAATTTAAGAACACCAGACAAGAGCTTGTCACAGGCACTGCAAATTATAGAAGCGTATTGTGGAGAATTACAGAGATCTTCATTGACTGCATTATTGGCATGGTTCAGTTTGCTTGAAGTATAAGGCTTCTTCAAGCACTTTGAATTATTTAAATTATTTGAATTACTATCATTAATAGATAAAGTGCTAATTTTAAAAAAAGTGTTAAATAAAGTGTTAAATTTTTGATGTCAGTGAAATTAATTGTTCATTGTCTAGCCTTATTGCTTTGCAATTGTTAAAAATTGTGAAATTCATGGTACAGCTTTTCACTTACTGTAAGTTAATAAAATGCTACTATAGAATTATGATATGTATCAGATTACAGAACAATTGGGTAATTTTTACCTGAGAAAGAGCAGTAATTTCTTCAGTAAATGATGTATGCATATAAGGTTATAAAGCAACTAATTTATCCTTTTTTAAATAAATGCCAAAACTTCTATTGACTTTCTCAGGACTAGCTTACTGGGGCTACCATTCCCTAGTTTTTGAATATAAATTGTGAATAAAGCCTCATTTTCTCTATAACTTGTAGCATAACTTTATATTATGATAGTAGTAATGATATATATGATGTTCCCCTTGGCCATGCCTACCCTAGCAAACCAGACAAGCCCAGGAAATAGCCCTTAATGCTGTGTTGTCATTATCAGGTGATTGATCCCTGCAATAGGTCTGGGCTGAACCCAAGGGCACTTTTGTAGGCAATGCTCACCTCAAGTGAAAGGTCTTTAAACCTGAAGACCAGACCAAGGTGGTCTGGTTTAGGGACTGTCTGCAGCAGGCTGTTCCAGTAGTTGTGCTGAGAATGAACTTGGGCTTTAGCTTGTAGACAAGAGTTGAACCTAATACATGACCACAGAGCCAGAGGAGGGTATCTGGATCTTACATTTACTAATCTAGAAAAGTTAAATATTGGGATCAAGGGGAATACAGATTCCTGAGTTGAGGCCTGGGCATTCAACAAAATGCTTTGGTTGGGTTTCCTGTGTACTTGTAAAGCAGTGATTTGTTTGCTATATACCTTGATTTACTTACCTGAGAGATGAATTTTGACTTAGTGGTGTAAGGCTGGCGAGTGTATCAATCGGACCTCTTTTGCGGAGCACATGGAGGGGGAGTGGAGCGCGTGGAGCACTTGCAGCCGAACTTGCAACACTGGAGTCAGCAGTCGACAGCGCAAATGCCCTGGGTAAAAACAAGTTCAGGTTTCCTTTGCTGTACATCCATGTTTTCTGATTCTTACCAGTACAGAAATCTACTGAGGTACTGTGGCCATATGTAAGCAATTCATTCTGTATGAATACTGAAAAACTCAGTAGAAGAAAAGTTTTTTAGCACTGGAAACTTCTGTTTTCTTACAAATGGGTCACTTAAGCTTTATCCAATCAAATAAGAGTCACGAACTTCTAATGTGCATGCTAAATGGATGAGAGTAGAATATTTCTAGGAAATTATCAGTTTCATAATGATTTTGCTTTATTGCATGGAAACACTGATTTTCCTCATTTTTACTGTTCTCAAAAGCTTAGATAATATTAATTGGAGAACACAGCCTCTGTTTCACACTCTATCCAAAGACAAAAAGCACATAAATCTTCTTGACTTGGACAGTGTCCTGAATAAAATTCTCATCCTTCTTTTTTTTTCCTGGAAAAAAAGAAATCTTATTCTCATTTGGACAGTCAAGAGATTAAATTCTTTTCAAAGAGATCTTTCTAGCAGTTCGGAAGGCATCTAGGTATGGTATATCTGGAAACAAAATTTATAAAATTCTTATCTTGTGTAATTGAAAAATCCATTCCATCAGGTTAGAGGGAGTTTTTACCAATGACTTGTGTAGAGTCAGCATTTCACTGTAGGTATCTCATTAGTCAGAGAGAAGATAATTTCCTTTTAATTACTCAGCATCCCATTTCTCTTTCATACATCACTAACACAAACAGAAAAAAAGGAAAACCTGAAAGAAAGAGGAAACAGAGTAAAATAGATGGGTTTAGAAAATAATAGAATGAAATGGGGGGAAATGAAAGAAGATGAAGGATAATATAGCAGATTTGGGAAAAGAAATAGGAAAGGAAGGCAAAGGTAAAAAAAAAAAAAAAAAAGAGAGACAAATGTGTGTAAGGAAATGTGAGGAAAAAAATATAGCTATAGAAAAGTAACATATTCTGACATAAAAGTATCTTCCAGAGATTCACACTGCTTTCATATTCCCTCCCATCTAAATGCCACTTTCAGATGCATGACTGAAAGCTAATTCCTGAAGATAATGCTCTCTTAATTTTACTTTCTTTCATTTCTTCAAACAAGGTTCCCCATAATTAGCTCTAGTTTCTGCATCTGCTTTTGATTTGCTTTTGTTCATTAGCACTCACAGGCACCACTTATAGACCAGAAAAAAAAAAATAAAGCATATTCTCTGTAACACCACACCTGGAAAGGAAGCAGCAAATGTAAATTAATGGAAGCGGCCCTTCAATAGCACCTTTGCCTCAGTCAGGCTAGAAGGAAATTATCTGAGCTCTATCAGTAATGTGGTTGAAGTTCTCTTTACCGCACACTCCTAGGCTGCAGCTAATCCTAGGGCTTCTTTAGAGCCAAGTGTACATTTTGGCATCTGTGACTCTTCACGTGTAATCTAACTGGTCCGAACAGAAGGCAAACATGTTTTGTTTTGTGAATTTGATTTTCTTGAAAGCAATGTCTTAATACTACATTTCAACAAAAGTTTATTTATTTTAATTGACCTTGTATATAGAATGAATGAACTACGCTGTAAATTTGACAAAATGTGGCCAACAAACAAGCATGGTATTTATGCTGTCTTTTCTAGTCCGGGTGTTGAAGCAGAGTGTCACGGTCCCATGCTGCAGTACAGAATCTGTGAAAACCCTTCTTGTCCTGCTGGCATGCCTGCCTTCAGGGACTGGCAGTGCCAGGCTTTCAGTGTCAGGTCTTCCTATCAGAAGCACGTGCAACAGTGGCAGGCTGTCATTGATGATGGTGAGTATAAGCCATCCCCCACATACCTTGATGATGTCTTTTAACTAGCTGATATTGACATTGATTAAGAAATACATGGTAAAAGATGAGAGGGAAAAAAAAGGACCAAGATTTTTAGTGAGCCATTTTTATTTTATTGCCAAAGTCTGGTGGTATTTTTACATATTCTGACAATTACTGTCTCATATTCCGATTGAATTTATCCTTCTTTATATGTAATGACTACATTTGAACTAAAATTCAATCTGTTTGGTCTTATATAAACAGAAAAGTAGTGTGAAGTCACTCATGATGTTCAGGAAAAACTTCTGCACAGAAAGAGTGGTGAAGCATTGAAACAGCATTATTAACACCCATGCACTTTAAAAAAGTCCAGGCTTGTTGGGCTCCTATCTTTTTGAGGTTGGTCTTTCTAAAATAATGTTTAGGTTGAAAGTCTTCATAAGGCATTCCTTTAAAAAATGCTGATACATTCTATCCTTAAAATCCTACATGACTTGGTAGTTACTTTTTAAGCAGTAAATGTAAAGGGCAAGAACTCAGGCAGAGCCATCTCTCACACATCTCCACAGGAGATGGTTTGTGTCTGAGTGGCTTCACATGTTGGCGGAGGAGATGACATCCATTTGCTCCTGTTCTCTAGAAATGCCCAGAGCTCGTATCAATTTTAGCAAACTAAATATGCACAGACCAGTCTCTGATGCCTAAGTCATCTGGCACACAAGACTCATGCCCGTATTTTTCAGCTCTTTTACACCCTGAAAATGGGTGGTGACATCCAAAACGCTTTTTGGAAATGGTCCCCTGCAGGTGGTGATTTCCAGACGCAGCTATTGCTAGTTGGCGCAGGCCAAAAATATGCCACAGACTACTCTACCATTTAACTGTGTAGGCAGTAGATTTCCAGGGACCATGGCTGTTTCCTGGAACTGTTTAATTTACTAATCAAATACTCTCCAGGAATCTATCTAGAAGTCAGTATGAAGTCAGAGTGGCATAGACTGTGTCCCAAGGAAATCAATTTTAAATTCAGAATTGCCATTTTACTTTCAAAATCTACAAAAGCTTTAGGAAGAGGTTCTGAGCTAGTATGTGAATAAATAAAGATATGAAAAAATGTGTAAATTTATGTTGACTCTTGAGAGGAGACCTCTTGTAATTTATTTGTAATTACCTCAGCAATGTTCAAGCAAATGCCAATATTTATAAAAACAGAACTATTAGGAATCCAAAAACATTTTTCATATAATTATATTTTATTCTTTTCAATATTGTAAATGATTTGCAGCATGTTTCAGAAATGCAGTAGAAAATTACTTGAACTTGCTAACAACATTAGAAATAATGTGTTCTTTTTTTTTTTGGTGTTTTATTTTTTTTAATGTGAGCTTTGTTAAGCCATGTATTTTTCTTCTCAGGATGTTTCACTTAATTTCTTTTTCTCTTT
This sequence comes from Crypturellus tataupa, assembly GCA_034781795.1. Taxonomy (NCBI): domain Eukaryota; kingdom Metazoa; phylum Chordata; class Aves; order Tinamiformes; family Tinamidae; genus Crypturellus; species Crypturellus tataupa. Next base: position 660,048 of record JAWLRI010000249.1, read on the forward strand.
GACCTATATGGTTAGAAAATCTGGAAAGTGTTAAGTTTCTTTTTTAATCAGTATTTATGATCTGCCAAAAGTATAGTAGAAATAAAGTATAGATTACAACCAAAATATTCCAACAGCTGTAATGTGCATATTCTTAATTGTAACAATGAACATGACATGAGTGTTATGTAGGCTCAAGTTTATAGCACGAGTATGTTTTAGCAGGAAACAGAACTCCAGTTTTTCAAACAGGAGAGAAAGATCAAAAACCTTTTATTTTGTTTTGCTTTTCCTAAAATAACTTGTTATGCTAACAAAGATCCATGCCACACAGATAATCAGTTTTAAAAAACCTTTTAGTATTAATTTTGCATATATTAAGTGACTTTTATATTAATTTGGTGTTTCTTGCATCAATTGCTATTACAGAAAAGCCATGTGCCCTATTCTGCTCTCTGACTGGAAAGGATCAACCCATTCTCCTAACAGAAAAGGTCATGGATGGAACTTCCTGTGGCCAACATGGGTTAGATATCTGTGCAAATGGTAGATGCCAGGTATGAATTCCTATTTCAGAGCTGGGGAACCTACACACAAATGCACGAGTACAATTTTTTTTATGCATATGCATTACTTCCTTGACAGAATGTTGCAAAATGTTGCAACAAACTAAGACTGAATGTCTCTTCTTGTGCCGAAGTAATGTAAGTTCATTTCTCTCAGTGCACATGATTTTTTAAACATACAATTTTGTACAGGTAAATAAGACAGAATTAAATATCTACATATGATATATATAAGTAGATATATTTAATATATATTAAAGGCAGTTTAAATATAAAGGCAGAATTAAATATGTATGTATAATATATATTTCATTCTGTCTTTTTTGCCTGTAAAAAATTGTACATCTAATTAAACCAGGATCAAGGGATTTGTAGTTCTCGTGCCACTTCATATGCTTCATATGGAAACTCTTCCATATGAAACTTCCTTTTTTGTTGTTGTGTGTGCATGTATGTGTGCATATGGGCACACATATGTCTTGAGTGAATACAACAAGTATACTCTTGGGACTTTTGCTTGTCAAGTAACATTTGCTATCTTAATCCCAGAGATATATACATCATTCTTCCTGAAAAAATCTTTTGTTTATCATCCGTTCTTCACATTTGTCTCTGTAAGTACTGGCTAATAAAGACAAATGAAGCAAAAACGATAAATCAGACCTACTTGATTAAGAGCCAGTTGTGTTCTTGACATATCAAGATGTATAGAGATGCATCAAGATCATTATCAAATTTAAATATCTAAATTATAAGGTATTTCTTATTTTAGCCTGTGCTTCTAGACACAAGGTGAGCAAGTACTTTGGGAATTACAGCTTTAGAATTACAAATGTAAATTTTTTAGATTTACCATTTTGGATATTTAGCCCTTTATATGCTTTTAGTATAATATCTATTTTAAAATCTATATTGCTTTTTTTTTTTTTTTTTTGTATTCTTAAAACAATGATAATAATGACATGTATAACATGAAGTAACAGTCTCCATGTGCTGGTAGATCATGATTTCTGTCTTCTCTCTGGAATTCCTTATTTCCTCATTAACCTGGGCGTGACTTCAGCAAATAGAGTTGCAGTTTTACTGGTTTCATCAGATGCGTTTGCACAGTGCACAAGATTACATTGTGATGACTCTTTTAGACTACATGATGTTTTTATTTTATATGAGACCAATATATAGTGTTAATGGTAAATGTATATGTTGACAAACTATCGGTGATTTTAATGATAGAAATACACCTATCATGGTAATTAGAGTGTGCTTATGGAAATGTTATTTATTCTGAGCAAGTACTGCTAGCTTACCATAAAGCACAAAAGCAGTTCGTTTTTACATGTTCTTGACATGTTTGCATTCTAGTCAAAATAAGACATGAGATGCATAACTGACTTCTTAGCATCGGTTGGCTATGGTGTGGGCAAGTAACGTACTGCAATTTGTGTAGAAAACATTTACAGTCAAATATGCTGCTGTCTCTGAGTAGAAGCATCCTTTATTTTCTCAAAGCTTTATTTTCTTCTCCCACAGAAATATGGCTGTGATGGCATTTTAGGGTCTCTGGCTCGTGAAGATCATTGTGGTGTGTGCAATGGCAATGGAAAGTCATGCAAAGTTATTAAAGGGGATTTTAATCATACCAGAGGAGCAGGTAATTGTTTATTTCAAATATACGGGAAACTGTTAGATGTTTTGACTGCTTTGTGAAAGTACAAACTACTGTGCTTTCTTAAATGATTTAGTGCCTCATAGCAATTTTAGAGCTGCAGAAGAAAATTTAAAAAATCATCTCTGCCGTGCTAATATATTCAATATTTTAGATAAGATGTATGAATACTTTTAAAGATAAATATTTTGAAATCATATTGTCTTCATTAGATTTATCTTAATAAGTTTATCTTAATCTTAAGTTTATATTAATAAGTTTAAGAAGTGAAATTTATATTTTGAGTAAATAAACTATATATTTTTAGAATGTTTATATTCATTTTGTGTTCTTCAAAGAAAATATTTAAATTATGATCTGTTGCCTACAGAAATGTCATTAAGCAAATAGGCAATTGGTGGCCATAAAGCCAAATGTCTCAAGAAACAAACTTACATATTTTTAATTTATAGATTTACTGATGCAAACAGAAGGGTATATTTTCAGAGTTCTGCAATTTGTTAAAATGAATGACCCCAATGAACAGTGTTGAGAGAGTAGAGGTCTGAGATCCTGATAATGTTCACCATGTGCCTTGTATAACTTTTCCCTAAGAAGAGTCCATGGAAGGATTTTTTTTTCAGTATTTGTTTCTCACTGCACTTTTAGTCTCTTGCTTAGAAAACTTACAGAATTTCAGGATTGTAAGTACATTACTTATGACAAAGTATTGCAATTAGAGGATATTTTTCCTTTGACAAATCAAGGGACACCAGTGCATTTTAGCTAAAATACAGCATCTTAAAAAAGGATGAAAAAAGTGAGGCATAGCCTTCATATGCTCCAGTCCAGCCTTCAGTCAGGCTAGCAGTAATGTAGAACAAGAGTTCCAAACCACAGATGAGCAAGACAAGCACAGAAAATAAATGTCAGCTACAGACCAAAAACTATAGAGGGGGTATCTATTAATATGAATTACATTGTTTAAGCTTTCTTTTATAACTGAAGCAAATATATGAACACTTCTCAGGTTTTATTCAAAGTCTAGTGCAAGTATGTGCTGGTATGGCACTGCCATCTAAACACAGCTGCTGGTCGTTCTCAGAAGCTGAATGCCAGCAGTGCATAGAAAATATTATTAGCTCTTAAGGAATCTAAAGGTAAATAATACTACCTGGAAATTATACTATATTAAAATCAGGATTTATAGGCAAGGTGTTATATTCATCATTTGTAATACAGCATTATGTAATTACACAGAATAAAACTTTATTTTACTATCAATTTTTGAAGTCTACTCAGATAATTTGAAATTTGATTTCATTAATAAACATTTCTGGTTGCATGTAATTTTTCACCTGCTTTGCCTTCTGACTCCTTCTTAAAACAAATGACTCAACTGAAATTTCATAATTCCACAGTTCATGAAAGCAATTTTAATGCAGTCCAAATAACTGATGAGTATACTTCACAGCTCAAGCCATTCAGAATGGGGTTTGTATGTCTTAAAGCAACAGAACTGGCATACAAAACTCTGTTATCCAAAATAAAACCAAAACAAACAAACAAAAAAAGACAAGAGAGGGCTGTTTGTTTTTTAGCATTGTGTCACTTAGCTCTTCATGCTGAGACAAATTGGCATTCTCTTGTGGTCATCTGGTGGTGTAATGACAGAAAACTCTGCTTGGCTGGAGACAGCTTCATCTGTGTATTCTCTAGCCCCATTAACTCTTGTTATGTTTTACTTTGTTAATCATATATCATGGTGTATACATTACACATAACACAGCTACAGAGGTTGTTTCAAAGCTAATAACTGACATCATTTGCAAGGCCCTTCAAACCATTGTCATGTAGAGTATAACATTATATTTAAAAAGCAAAACATAGGGGAATGAATTAAAAAAAGCTAGAGGTACTTTTCTGTGGTTTTGTATTTAACTTAGGACATTTGGTCTCCTACCCAGGTTATGTGGAAGCTTTGGTGATACCTGCAGGAGCAAGGAGAATCAAAGTTGTGGAAGAAAAACCTGCTCACAGTTATTTAGGTAAGTGTTGTACAGCTCAAGCTTTGTTTGAATCGGTACTGAGGAGTGCTAGTCACATGCTTTTGTCATTAAGCAAAATTGTGAGTGGGAAAGAAAACTTCAAAAAGAACATTTAAAGAAATTTCATAGAAATTACAGAATAAAATAGAAGATATGGCACTCCTTTCCTTTTCTTTTTCCTTTTCCTTTTCCTCTTCCTCTCTGCCCAGAGAGGCTGTGGAGTCTCCTTCTCTGGAGATCTTCCAAACCCTCCTGGATGCCGCCCTGTGCCCTGTGCTCTGGGTGTCCCTGCTGGAGCAGGGGGTTTGGACTGGGTGATCTCTAGAGGTCCCTTCCAGACTCAAACAGTCTGTGATTCTGTGATCCTCACCTCAACTTACTCCACCTCACCTCAACTCACTCTCCCTTCCCTTCCCTTCCCTTCCCTTCCCTTCCC
>JAWLRI010000250.1:1290-63867 GCA_034781795.1 Crypturellus tataupa
TACCAGATAAAATAGTAAGAAATCATTGTGCCCTTGTGGCCAAGAAGGCCAATGGGATCCTGGCCTGCATCAGGAGGCGCATTGCCAGCAGGTCGAGGGAGGTGATCCTGCCCCTCTGCTCAGTTCTGGTGAGGCCGCACCTGGAGTATTGGGTGCAGTTCTGGGCTCCCCAGTTTAAGAAGGACGGACATTCTAGAGCTTCAAGAGAGGGTCCAGCGGAGAGACAAAAAGATGATTAAGGGACTGAAGTGTTTGTCCAGTTATGAGGAAAGACTAAGAAGTGAGATGGGCCTGTTTAATCTGGAGAAGAGAAGGCTGAGAGGAGATTTGATTAACATGTTGAAGTACCTGAGGGATGATTGTAGGGAGTTTGGGGCCAGGCTCTTCTTCCTGGTTGCTGGTGACAGGACAAGGGGTAACGGGTCTAAGTTGAAACATAGGAAGTTTAATCTCCATATGAGGAAGAATTTCTTTACTGTGGGGATGACAGAGCCCTGGAATAGGCTGCTCAGAAAGGCTGTGGAGTCTCCTTCTCTAGAGATCTTCCAAACTCACCTGGATGCAACACTGTGCCACGTGCTCTAGGCGACCCTGTGTGTGCAGGAGGGTAGGACAAGATGATCTCTACAGGTCCCTTCTAACCTTAAGCATTCCGTGATTCTGTGATTGTGTTCTGATACTTGGCTTAACCAAATGCCTCATCTCCATTTTCCCAAGTGATGTCTGTTTTGTAAGACTACCTGAATTCAGAGTAAAGGAGTCCTTACTCTTGCAGTTCATTGCTTAACCTGGTAGAACACAACATGATGGGGCAAAGGTTTGTAGCTTCCATGTGTTTAAGTACAGAAAAAAGTGCAGGTGTAAAATGGACCAGACTAAACAATTAAAGACAAATCAAAACAGTTCTCTTCAGGCCACCTACATTGATCTTTATTAGTTTAGATATTTAACAAGTATGTTAACACTACTTAAGTTACCAGTTTACAGTCAGCTATTTTGAATTTCTATTTACTGAGTTAAAAAGCTGCGTTTTCACTTAAACAATCAAATTGTATGAAGGGGCACAAGTCTTTATGCTCTTAAACTGCACATATTGAATAAGTTGAAGAATAAATACAAGTTCTTTGTCCAAGTAGGGGGTCTTGTTTTCACTAATAGCTGTATCCATTGTGGAAAATGAAAACTTGAGGGAAATCTAATTCTAAAATGATAACTAAAGAATATATTTATTATCTGTTCTAACGTATCATTTCATTGCACACATAATAGTCACCTGATAATATTTTAAGCCTGACAAGTCTGATCCACCTCTAGAACAAAATTAGCTTAGTTCTTTGTCTTCAGTATTTGGTATGATTTTAGCTGGAGGAAAGAAGCCAAATTAAAATCAAAATAGGAAACTTTTCCATACTGTAGTACATCCAGATTTTCTCACAATGATCTCCAAGATGCCTTGAGGCTCAATTTCTTTTCTTTCTGATGAAATCATTCTGTTTTTCAGGGTCCAGTGACAAAACTGAAGGCTTGAATACGATTGAACATGGCTCATTTCATCTTTTGCAAACAATACAGATATTTCTCATAAACTGACCACAGGCAATGTTGGTCATGAAGGTTTATATTCTCTGTTTAGGAATTATTAAGGTGCAGTACTTTCTATAGGTCTTTTGGGATCACATTACTACCATTTCTTCACATCAAGAAATATATGGGCCATGAAGTGTCTCACACCAGATAACACAAAACAAAAGTGCTTTCCAGCATCTCACCATTCCAAAGCATTAGCATATTGGATGTCTGGAATGCATCAGACTTGTTAATGAATCATCCCATTAAATGCATTATTTTATACATATATATATATGTATTCCCAAATGTATTTATAATCCTGTGTGCCCTAATAAAAGAGGAAGGGATAAAGTTTTAAAAAATACCCTCTAAAATATTCTGTAAAAGGCAAAAGGAAATTACTGGAGGAGTCAAAACAAAGATTTTCACTTTCTCTTCACGATTATGGACAGCAAATCTATAAGAAATCTATAAGAAAAATATGTCTGCATCTGATTCTGCAGTGTTGTCATTCCATTGGCTTTGATGGAGGAGTTTTATTCTACATCAACATGAAGTGTAACTAGATCTTTCTAAATTCATAGGATTTAGCAGATTTTGATAGTCAAATGATGCACTTTTGTTATTTTAAACAATTTTAGGGACATAACTGCCCATATGAAATACTCAAATATCATTTTGAATCCCCTTTTTTGTAATCATATGATATAGAGGAATCATTTTATATGTTACCCACCCTTACTTAGAGATTTGGAGGAGTAAACAGCATTGCAAACAGATGGCTGGATTTGCAAAGCTCTACCTTATGCAGTAAAATTAGGCACTATGCAGATGGACCTGTAGATATGAGTGCCAGTATTGTACCTTATCCATATGGGCTGCAAGATTTATGGCAGAAGTAAATATTTTCCGATTCATCATTGGAAACAAGCTAATACCTCCTCATTTATCACTCTACTATTTCTACTTTCTGGCATTAGGGAAGCCATGTAATGTAAAGCGTATATTAAAAAGATTGTTTTCATGGAAAGTCACACAAGGTAGAATTTTAATAGCTTTTCAAAGAGGACTCCCTCTTTCTAAATATTATTCTTTAGCCTGGTGACCTAAAGCCTGCAGGTGTACATGTACTGTGGCAGCTCTGTGTTAGTTTTCATTAGATGACACAGGTTTCTCCAGACAGAGATTTATGTGAAAGAGTGTATAGAGATACCAGTCAAGAGGTGCTTAATATTCTTAAATTACCTTTATTACTAAACCTTGCATCCTTGCAATCAGTCACCTGCAGGCCCGTTAGGCAGAGAATTGGGCAAGCAAGTCATAGCGTAAGAACGATCTGGATAGACTGTCTATACCCTTCAGAGGAGAGCCTTCAACAGTGGTCATTCTAAAAACTGGGAAACAGCTGGGAGGAAGTCTGCTGAGAAAGGCGCATCTCAGGATTATTTTGTGCCAAAGGCTTCTTGGGGCTTCCCACAACTCTTTGTATGTGATAATAACCATAGTTCAGCCCCAGTGAATTAGAAAAATAAAAATGGCAATGTAATAATAGGTAGTCACAAACACATCTGTAGATATGTCTATTCATTGGTTACTTTTTAATATGATTTAAGTATGATTTAATGTGCTGATGCTTTTATTTACTGAGGTGTAAAGAAATAGTTAATGTGATTATGAATCTCACCTGTTTTTGAAATATAAACAACAGCCTTATAAAAAAGAATTAAGCCCCAGTGATTTTTAAAAGGAGAAAGAAGTCACAAATCTTAGCATTTACCCTTTAAATTTTCCATGACTTCAGAAATACTTACATTTTCTCTATTCTGTTCTTCATGAAGTTTTCATTGACTGATTATAGACAATTTTGAGGTATTCCCTAGTGTCTCATGCTTCAGGTATATTTGTGCCTTCAATAATCAAAAGGTATAATTAACTGTTATTTCTAAAGTAGTGATTTCTTCTGATGAAGAGTATTACAAAAATATAAATTATTCTTATTATGAGTTATTAAAAAGCAATCTCATATAATATTTGAAACTTCAATTTGCATAAATAAAATCACTGAAATGACTGTGATAGTGTAAACATATTTATGACATTTTTAACATCTTCAAAAGTGGTATAAAATCCAGCAAATAACAGTGGCAAAAGTATACAAAAATAAACCTGAATATCTTAATAAAAATATATGAGGGAACAAAACAGTCCAGAGTGATATAAATTATCCTAAACAAAATCATATATAGAGTATCTCAGACTAACCGAGCATAACAATAAATTATTAGTTTGGAATAACTGCAGAGAGAAATATTTTTCTGAGAGAAATTTATTTCTGACATTGTACCAAAAATACATTAGTCATATATAAAAGGAACTTTTAAAGAAAATGAAAAATTTATTTTTAAAAATAACTTTCACTTTATACTGTGCTAATTTTGTGTTTGGCTAACCATAGCATGATTTGTTTATGCTGAAAGGAAATAGCAGCTGTGAAGTTGTTCATATATGATGACCAAGAGCATAAAATAAAACATGATACCTACACAACACAACAAGCAACACAACACTGCTCAGCTTAAAGCTTGAATCCAGAGCACATTCCCAATTATTTATTTCAAAAATTGTTGCCCAGTGTGCTCTCTGATCTGCATCTTGGCTAGATTATTCCTTGCCTATCTGATTTCTCTACCATATGGTGACTTAAATGAAGCTATATTTCATAGCTGGAGGTCAAGATGATTCTAACGTGCCTATTAATAAAGCATCTAAACCAAGGAAACCCAATTGCTTCTGGCTTGTTAAACAGATATCCATATGCTATTAAAATTGTAACATCAAAATATCATATGAAAAATATCACCAGGGAGCAGAGTTAACATGCTGATGGTAAGTGAGAGTACCACTTATCTTTGAAAATAACCTAGCTATTTGAAGATTTTGAAACATAGGTAGACATGTTTAAAACAAAGGACAGACTTCAGTATGAGTTTTAAAGATTCATTTCTTATATAACTATGTGCTATCTATCAGCTTGATTATGGAAGAAAGACAATTTTACACTTATAAAATAGTAGTTACAGATGAGCGATATTATTCCTCAAAGCTAGTGTTCTTCAACACATTCAAAATATTCTGTGTCACAGGCTCTAGGTGTCCCTGCTGGAGCAGAGATTTTGGACTAGATAATCTCAAGAAGTTCCTTCCAACACCTATCATTCTGTGACTGAAAATATCAATATAATTCCCTTTGGTGTAGTCAGTTTTTCTTCTGAAGATTAAAAATCAGCTCAATTCCTGCATAAGAGAAATAAGAACTTTTCAGGGTCCTCATTTTTGCAAAGTCTTTCTGGTATGTTACAATGTCTATTCAGCTGCGACACATTTGTACTATGCTTTAGAATAAATAAACTGCACTCTAAGTGCCTACTGAAATACCTACTTAGAGACAACCAGAAACCAGTCCTAACTGCAAAAACCATTCTAGCAAATAAGGAACAAAATCTTCCACACCACTGTGTAATTCTATGGAGAAGAATAGTAGTATAAGTGAATAGAGTCTTTGACATTAGGTTGCCCAAACAATATCAGGAAATGTACAGAAGGCATTTCTGCATGAGACAAGGCAGGGGGAGGGCAAGGCAAGACAAAGAGAGGAAAAACGGCAGAACACCTGTCTATGTAGACAGAGGTTTAATTTAACCAAACATTTGTTATTTTGGATTATTCCAACTTCCATAAAAATAGAGATATGTGTCCTGCAATTTGTGGCAACCTGTAGTTGTAAGTTTGATGCTGAAAAGATAATGTTCTATTAAAGATCTCTCTCACTGATTTTCTTGATTTTTTTTGAACAAAGTCCCCTTTGTGAAGCACGACCAAATTAACATAGCACATGCTTAAAATTACAGTGTTAATTTACTGTTCTGTATTTCTGCTTTAAAGAGTATTTTAGAAGGAAGAGTGAAGGCAAATAAGCAGCTGTAACCACTGCCATTTAGGTATAAACTATTTTATTCATGATATATAGTTTAAAGTATGGAAATTACATATTTTTTATGATTTTTTTCCAACAAAATTATTATCTGCAAATGAATTAAGAATTTGGTTTTGAATAAGATTTATAAATGACAGATTTTTATAAGTATATCTTTATTCTTCTCTGCATATTTGAACACAATTAATAGTTTTATTCATACAAATGTTTGCAACTATTCATACAACGTATCCAAAAACGCAGCACAAGGTTTAGCTACAAGGAAATCACCAAATAGAAATTTTCCAAGCTATTGGTTTGCTAATTTTTATGGTCCTTTCAAGCAATTCTTTTCCCTTCATTGGATTAAAGTCCTATTTGGGTTATTAATCCCTTGTGAAAGTCTTATGCTATGCTTGGGAAAATGATTTGTTTTTTTCTCATCACTGCTAAGGTGACATTTGTGATATATTTTGATATGTAGATATGTGAATACCTAGGTTTTATTACTCTCTGCCTCCTGCTATTAGGAGAGAACAAGGTGGTTGTAATGTGGCAGCTGTTCCAGACATAACCTCAAGTATCTTAACTATAGTGCTGAACATGGAAATTATACTCCAAGTCACTTCACTGAAACTAGACTCTCTACCAATAGCACTGCCCAGTCCACAGGGAGGCAGTGGAGTTTTCCCCAGTGTCCTCTAAATCTGGAAGTCACAAATGAGCACCTAAACCTAAAGCACATCTTAACTCAGTTAGAATACTCTCTAGACCTATCTGTGTTTCAGCCAACTTGTTCTATGTGCTCCAGAACACTTCTGTTTAAAAGCTGGTCTTGAACTTGCTACTGTAGAGCAAAGTCAGTTCCGAGAGCCTCGCTGGATTGGCTCACGGCCAAAAGGCCGCCTGCTTGAGTGCTACCCAGCAGCTGAAGCTGGCTGTGCACCGTGGAGGGGTGCTCTGAAATATGCTTATAAATAAATGTTTCTCTTAAATCATTTTCACCAACAGAGAACAAATCAGGACTGGCTAAAACGTTTTCCAAAGTTGAGTTGGCTTCATTATGTTGTTTCAGCAAAACGAAACATTTAATTATGAAAAACTGTTTTGCTCTGGCATTTAATTGTTATTTTAACTGTAATTGATCCATCTGATTCACAATTTACTTTAATATTATTTATAAATACTTTTAAAAAGTAAAAAGTTGTCTGGTTTGAGCTGAAAGAAATGTTTATTATGTGAAACAGCATTCTTTTCCTCATCAGGCATTCATATAAATACTTATGTGCAGTAGAGATAATTGCAAAATAAGAGGGCAGGCCCTAAAAATTATAATCTTAAACAAAAAGTACAAACAATTAGGTAATGCAGTCACAGAACACTGTGCACTTATAGCTGTGATAATTTACATGCTTCAAGACGTGTGCTTCCTGTCTGGACTACTTTTTCCATAAGGCACCACTGCCTCATCAGGTGAATTGCAGCAATAGATCATACAGGTCTTAATGAGTCTATTCCCTTTTAACATTTATTTATGAGTTACTTCACTAAAGTGTTATTCCAGTTATAATTCTACTAAAGTGGATTTTTTTCTCCATAGATAAATAGCAAATTTCAATATACAGAGTTCTTCAAGGTTAAAAAAAATGGTAATCCAGACTGAATTTAAAAAAAAAAAAAAAGATACAAGCAGAAAATTCCCCCCACCTTTTGGATATATTGAAGGAAAAAAGTGAAAAACTGACCAAATATGCTGTTTAGATGATTTTTAACTCGAACCTTTGTGCCTTCCTGATTCAATTAGCATTATACATTTGTAACTAATGTAATTGTTACAAATCAATTTGTAAAAATAAAGTTTTTTGTTTTTTTAAAAAAGGTTGAAGCTGTTTTTTAGGTAACAAAAAAGGTAAAGCATTTTTATTTCTCAAAGTAAACCCTAATTTCTTTTTGTGCCGTCCTAAACTGATATCTTTGTTTTCTTTTCTTTTCCCTTCCTTTCCTTTGTTTTCTTTTCTTTTTTTTTCCTCGACAGTTAGAAATATCCAATCTGCTTAAATAGGATTTTATTGCAGTATTTGTAGGTGAAGGTATTGTAAATGTTCATATTTTTTCAACTCTTGCTGTATCTCAGCTGAAGGCCTAGTTGGTCAGAATGAAAAAGGGGCACATTTGGCTCTTCAAAAAATAGAGAAATAAACCTCTGCAAACAAGCTCAAAATATTTTAGAAAATACAGAGTTCTTTTCTTCCTTTGATTACAAAGATCCTTAATGCAATCCACAAAGATTTAACACAGCGGTTTTATACCTTCTCAGCAGGTATTTTTTGGTCATACAAGAAAAGCAGTCAGCCTGCTTAGCCCCAGGAATGAATTCTGCAGAAAGTCCATCAACAATTCTTATTTTCACAATGATTTCACTTAACAGTTTCCCTATGCTTTGTGGACAGCTCATTCACCTAGGAACATCTCTTTTTAAGAAGATACCAGAGTGCTATGAGGATATATGCAGTACAGCCAGCAATCACAGAAGCATGGCTGTGACTCTTGTTAATAACTCTCAACCTCTTTGCTCAATGTACTTCTCATGCAGAATGCATGATATTCAAATGGTCTGACCATTTTCTGAAAGTGTATTGGCGGTCTCCTTTCCTCACGGAGCCTTCATCTCAGCAAAACTTGGAGCACTAGTACATCCTTTCTGTCTACTGTAGCTTTTAGTTACAAATATTGATTTTTTTTCTTTTCAGAAGAATGTACCTACATTTCCAGTGGACTGTTCCCTTTGTGAATAAGGAACATGTCACTGTATTTCAGTCAAACATTTATAACTGGTAAATACAGTTCACTGTCAAGAAAAGGAGAACCTCTCACTTTTCTGATGTGCTCTTTTAAGCAAATATCTATATAAGTATCCACTTCAAGTTGTAAGATTTATTTCATATGTTGCATTTTTGTACAGCAACAGTACAGGCATTATAAGAAATATTTCTGCTAGAGAAGATTTTTTTGGCACTCTTTTTATGTTAAGTTACAATTTCTCCTCCATAGAAACAGTGATTATTTCATATCCTGAGTCTCCACTGAACACGTTCTGAAAATTCTGTTTAGTGATGTTCATTAAATGGACAATGCAGAAGTTCTGATCAAGGCTGCATAATCGTACTCACATTGTGGAAGGTACTGTATTTGGAGAGAAGGAGGACATAAAGCAATTAAGATGCAGTGATGACTGTGGAAAAAGCCCAGACTATCTCTCTTCTCGTTACTTCACGAAGCATGAGAAGTACAGTTGTATTACCACATTATCATGCTTGAGAATTGGTCATGGCAGCAGTTTCAGAGTTCTTTTAATTATTAAAAATTATGTCAGCAAACAGGAAAATAGAAAATGGTTTTGTTTATGAGAAACTGAGCTGTTGATTTTATTACTTGTTTTTTCTTGTTATGAGAGAAGCTTTTAAAGCTACTTGCAGTGTAATTGTGCATTTCTTCCCTGTCTTACAAGTGTGACATAAAATCACTGATGTACTTGTTTTAGTTTCCAAAATCTAATGTAAGGGAATAAAACCTGCTTAGCATGAAGTCAATCCTGCTTACTATACAACATTTTTAATAATAAAACTTTATGATATATTCCTTCTGTATAAGAATTTTTTTTAAAAAAAAAAGGAAACGAGAATAAGGAAGAAAAAACATCCTTTTAAACCCTTTAATTTTTAAAAAAATGTTGACATTTTATCAAATACTATCTCTCTTATGGCTATTTGGGAGAATAAACTTTGAGTTAGCTGAGACAGGCTGAGTACATGACTAGTTTTACTTGGTCAAAACACATTATTGAGTGACAGCATACACTAACAGTAATGTTTAAGAACAGGCTAAAAATGACAAAGTGATTTGTCTTTATTGAGAAGAGACTGAAAAATATATCAGCCATATCATGCCTAAGTCATATTGCCAAAAGAAAAACATATTCCTTCTAGTGGTGGTTTTCCACTGCTACGATCTGTGAAAGCAATAATATTTGTGAATGGCTATGGACAATGTTACTAAAATCAAATTCTTGATGGAAATACCTTTTGACATACCTTTCACTTCCATATGTTTGTTTTATAGCTTCAAGATATCTGAAAAAGTATCAGTACCATCATAGTGCATTATGGCTATGTCTGGTGTGTGACTAGCCTTGTAAATACAGGACTGTGTATGTACACAATGCAGTTGCAGAGGCAGAAAGCTGCATCGGACACACATGCTCCACAAGAAAGTGGACTTTCTTGTTTGCTCTTTTGTTTTGACCTCTGTGTTTTAGTATACCTGTTATGCACTTTCCACAGTAAAAACAAAGGGAAAGAATCAAAGAAATGCGGTCTGAGACATCATTCTGGAGCCTTAAGTCAGTCCTGAGGACATTCTCCCTATGTTACCATTGAGTACTTTTCTTACTATGCAAAGTTCCCCCTTGAAACAGCTTTCTTTGGAAGCTGTACTGCTCTTCTGATCATCCCAGCTGACTATATTGAGATATAGTTTGATACTGAGCAGACCTACTACAGATTTTCATATTACTTTGAATCTCCTAAATACTGAACACCCCTTTAATACAGTGCACCTAAGAAGTGACAAAGAACAGATAACTGCAGGCAAATCATTGTTGTCCCGGTTGGGATGCAATTTCCTAGCCAAACAGATGCTAATATGGTTTCCTCTAAGAGCAGAGTATTTTCATACTTCCTTCCCACAGGAGAAATCCAGTCAAGAAAAAATATCTTACATCTTGTCAGATTTTTTGAAAGGGAAATTGAACAGATCTGGCTCTACTTCCTTGCTGTCTAGGTCTTTCTTTTCAATTCTGCGCAAATTAGAATTGCCTAAATTTAGATCTTTAATTCTATTTTTGTATCATTTGCACTACATCTTTGCTGAAATATTCCTATCTACATTCCTTTGTCAACTGTCTCTGTTTATCCATAAACAGAGATGCTTTCTTTGAGCCCTTTGAAATGATTTTATGATATTCCACAGCTGCATATATATTCCATAATTCTCAGCTCCATAGTCTCATGCCACTGAATGTGACTCCCCAGCAGGTGTAAACTGCAGCAGAAAGCATGAATGTACACCATATGGACTATTCTCCCTGAGTAGGTTACTAGAAGAAGCAGATTGCTCTTCTGCCGTCTTCAATCTCTCTACTTTCTCTTTTCCACCTACCTTTTCTTTTCAGGATTAGCTCAGGGTTTTGTTTCATTATAGAGCAGTAGATTCTAATATTATTTGAGGCTACTCAGTAACTTTGTTTCTTTGTTTTTCTTTTTCCTTCTCCAAAACAGCTGAAATCCACATTTGTTTTGTAACTTTCCTTCTTCTGCCTTCCCCTCAACCTGTTCATGCCTAAATTCATTTCTTACTTATCTTCTTTCATATAGGAGATTTTTTTGTGTCTCACATCTTTACTTTCATTAAAATTTGACTAGATGGCAAATATAGGCCACCCTTGCAGCAATCCACAAAGGGCTTAAATCTAAAATTTGAACTGGAATGTCACCAGGAAACAGAGATTTGGGTCAAAGGATATATATAATATTAAATTTGTCTGAAGAAGAAATGTTGAAAAAACATAAAACAAAAATGCTGCTTAACCCTATGCTGTTCACAAAAACTGAGACTTTACAGATGAGTACAGGTTACTCATACATTGTTGAAAAGGTGCTGCTCTTGTTCTGAAAAAGAACCAGACTTTGAAAACGGCTTGTCTGAAGACAATCTAGATATCAAATAGCTACTCACATACCAGGTGTACATGTTAAACTGCAGCACTGGAAACCGTGGTGAACAAGTACTTTCTTCCTCCCCACATCTGTTCCCTCTGTGCCTTCACCATCCTGCCTGCACACCTAAGAAAAATCCAGGTCTGCTGCTATTAGTCTTTAAATTTAATCATAGCAATGAGGAACTGAATTGTATTGTAAGGATTGCAACCTTCTAATTGCTTTCTATTGCATACTTCTGGATCTTTGAAAGAACCATCATTTTACTTTCTAGTTAGTTACAGATAAGTAAGCAGTTATTTTCACACATCCATTTTAACAAAATTTAAAATGAAATGAATGAGACTATGCCTGCAGGCATTTATTGACCAACAGGATTACTATTCTAGTTTGCGATAAGTGAGAAATACATATTTTCTAATTAAAATAAATATATATATATATCAGGGAAGTTTGTAGGATTGAACAAATCTACATTCATTGTAAAACAGCGAACACAGAACCGAGCATTTTCTTCTTTGAAATCATGTTTCCAGCACAGGCCTTCCTCTCATAAAGAAAAATATAAAGGGAATGTTGCACTGGTCCAGTTAACCTACTGCACAGCTGATGTCCATTTCAGAAAGTAGCAAACTGGCATCCTTTTAATCCGCATTGAAACCAGTTCCTCATAGTTACATTTTGAGAAATGCTTGTGAAATAGAAAATACTAATTAATACAAAATTTTCATCTCTTGGAATGAATAGTTGGCAATTCTTTTAGAGTGTAAAAACATATCTTACTATACACTCTGATACTTGTCAAAAGAACAGACTATATACGTAGACTGAAAACAAAACTGCATGCGTCATATCTGAGGGAAAATATGTTGCTTGTTCAAAATTGAATGAATTCTTTATAGAAATAGAGATCGTTCTGCTCCAGTAATTTTAGTTACGCAAGCTTCATTTTACTGTGTTGTGCTAAGACAAAGACTTATGTCTCCGTTAGAATAAAACAGAAATAGTATAGACTGTGCTGTTTTTAAAGAACAAAATAAGGAGTCAAGAAACATATTACCAGGACCAACATCAGATGGTGCTAGCAGACACAAAGCAATTGTGAAACATTTCTGATGTGCTATCCAAACACTATTCAGTTTTTAGCTCTATTGCAATGGATGGGTATATTTTCTGCTTCCCTGTGACACAGCAGAGACATCCGGCTTCCAGTAATTGTCTTCCCAACTTAATTCTGACCCAATGAATCCTCTTGTTTTCTATTCCAATCAGACCAGAAAAATGTGCTTTGCTCTGAACAGCTCTGTGCCCTGTAGACACACTAACGGAGTCTACTAAAGGTGTGTCTACAAGGCACAGATTAAAATAAATCTGCTGCACGTTGCTAAATTTTGTCAAAAAGGTGGTATTGTTTCTAGTATTCTTCCCAACATAGGAGGCATTCTTTGGAAAGGAGGGCTGGTGTTGATTCATTCATTTCAATGAATTAAAGACATCTAAAATGTAAATGTCTAATTCTGAACTAATTCTGCTAGGTTTCCTTTATAGGCCACAAAGATACACAGACAATTCTAGAGTATCATTAATTTTAGATGGCAACAATAAGATAAGAATTAATTGCACTTCAGAAGTGACTATTACTCTTCACTCAATACAACGGGAATCTGTGGTGACTAGTTTAGTATTAGAGCCTGCACTATATCTTTCAAAAGTTAACCTAAATTAATCCCACCCAGTGAGTTTTACTGTTTTGTCAAAAAAAAAAAAAAAAAATGTAGTTCAGGAGGGGATTTGATTGTCCATTTATGTTTGCATTGTCCCTGTGACATAGATACATAGGTATATGACACAGGTAATTTGCTTCACTGTCGACACCACCATCCAAAACTACTCAAGAACCAGAACTACTCAGGTCAGTTTGATTAATCTACAGAAGAGAGCTGTCGAGGTTTTATCACAACAGAGAAAGGTAAAACACTCTATAAATCTAAAATGTTCTTCTTGTAGGTGTGGGATAAAACTGTTTGGTGTTCCCTAATATGAGCCTTTTAGAATCGGTGAATTTTCCTCAAATCACTACTCTCCTTAATAGGGGGTATTACAGATTACTTTCTTCCTATCACAGTTGGTAGAAGGGGTATTACTAGTCTGAAAGTTAAATCAATCAAACATAGGTTTATACATGTTATAAATATTTAATGTCCCATTATAGTTAATGCAGTCTGTGATTTCTGGAAAGTTGAACATAAAGGTTCAATTCAGTTATCTAAATGCAAGCATTTCATGACATTTAGATGCCATATGACATACAAGAAATTTTCTGAGTTATGGCAAGTATGATGCAGGACCAATAGGATGTCCCTCCTTTCCAGAGAAGCTTCTAGGGCAAGGCAAAAAGGATATTTTAAATGGTGGAAGTGATCTGTGCTGAGGCAATGAAATGAATTCTTAAGTCTACTGAGATTTCCATTGACATGGAGACCCTTCTATGCAGCTGTCTTAATTTCACACTGAATCACCTCAGATGGAATCTAATCTGTAGTCCTGCAGTAGGTACCTATATATAGCACAAAACTGAGGTCTGTTGATCTCAATCTGAATCCCTCTAAAAGCATCTATCTATTACTTTATAATATTTGATTAATATATGCAACATGTTCTGGACAGGATCCTCAGAAACCATTAGTTCATTTAAATGGTGTATTAAATTAGGACATTTTATTGAGAACTGGTCCATTACTAAAATCTCTCTGTCGTGGACGGTAACAGTTCTCAGCAAAATTATGCAATAATAGGATGAAATACAAAAAAGTGTTATAGCTTCACTATCTGTAAATATAGAGGAATTTAGCCAAGTAAGAAGTTATGAAAATGGATGATTAAGACTTAATTATAACACCATTATTAAACAACACTTCTGTTCCAGCAGTGCTATGCTTCCTTTGCTATGGAGTAACTGAGCTTTTGTATTAAGCAGCATGTACCTTGTGATCTGAATTAGGATTCTATAATGTTTGGTAATCCTTGGACAAGCATATTCAGCTTTGAACACAGAGATCATGAATCACAGAGAATCACAGAGATCATTATCATGCGATAACTTCTGCCCCGTTTTCCTGAGTGGAGGTAAAGTAGCAAGTCCCTCTTTCCCTGACATCCTCTGTTCCTAAGATGGCCTTGACATCACATTCCTGCTGCAAGTTGCCAACATCAATTCAAATACCACAGTAATTTCACACATATTGTATAATTTCAAAATTCATTACAATTCCTTTGGAGAAATGCACTCCTTAGACCCTTGAAACACAGGCTATAGTAGCTTTAGCTGATGGACATCTTTCTTTTTTATTTGAAGGTTTCTGCTCTCTTCATTCCTAGGAAAAAAATCCCATCTTTTAACAGGCTGCTGAACAAGATGGTACTATAATTCAGTAGGTAACATAACTCCCTCTGAGCCAGAGCGGTGCCTCAACATAATGTTTTAAATGGTCTCATTTTTACTGCAGGTACAATCTTTCAAAATGAATCCTACTGATGAAATTCTTACCACTGGAGAGCTCATGCTCTGCTGTGAAGATGTCCATTTATTTTTTTTTTATTCAAGCTGTTTTTATTTCTTAAGTAATTTCTTAACATTTCTTTGTGATCATCATGATACTCCTAGGAAAAATAAAAATAAGCAACTGTTGGAGCCATAAACAAGTAATTTAAAATTATGATCTATTTTGCATGTATAAACTTTCTACAGCACTCTCCCTGTACAGGATTGTAAGATAACCTGGCAAGCATTTCCTAGTATGTGTAAATGATGACAAAGGTTATTTTTAGGTTCCGACTTTCTGTTCGTAGGGAAAAAAAGGCTAGCCACAAGGAATGGCAGAAGACCTGAAGAAGAGTCTGCCAACAGACTTAGAGGATGATACGCATGGACAAACTTCTAAATTTTGCTTCTAATTTAGTAAGTCCAGAATCTTACCACTCATCTTCAGTTTCTGGTGCCTCTGTGTGGCCAGCCATGTCGTGAATAAAGGGAAAATAGACAAACATCAGTGAAGAGATAGGGCAGATGACAGTATACATTACAGGTAACAGAAGCTGAGAACAGCTTTCCTATTCACTCAGTTCAGAAGACTGTTACCATCAGCTTGCACTTCAGTGGTACCTACTGCCATAACCAAAATCCCTCTGGACTGCTCACATAGAAAACAATCCCTACTTTAAAGGCATCATTGTATTTTTAAGTAAAATACAAGTCACTTTCTCTGTCAAGAGAGAGCACAAAGATAAATAACATAGTTTATGGTGCCACTAATATAAAACTATATACACATGAAATTTATTAATTTTAAGTCTCATCAACTAATTCAGATCATCTCTGTCACACAGTCTAGTCACATTGGCTTTGTTGACACATTGTTGACTGTATGTGAATTGATGCATCTCAGTAGTAGTTCTTGGCAGACAAAGGCTATTTATATCAAAGATTAGATCCACCATCTTGTGCACTGCAATGTGATAATGCTGTTAAGTAGGTCATGTACACAGGTTCCTTAGTCTTACATATACTTAGACGTACATTTTGCAGGAAAAACATCTCCAGGACCAAAACCCTTCTAGATACCTTATGTAAGAATCATAATTTAAATATATTGCTGTTATTTGTTATATTCTTAATTCTCTTTTTATTTCTGTGTTGTCTTTGTAGTTTTCTGTTGTATTTAAAGATGTACCTACTCCCATTAAAAGTGCATGTCTGTGTACATATTTATAACTCTACTAGTTGTTTTAGAGAGTCCCATGATTACTGCAGCTATCAAAATTTTACAGCTTTGATGCATCCTCCTGCCATGCCTACATTCTTCCACAACACTCAGTTGAGGAAAGAAATTCTTTCTCTGGATATCGTTGCTGAAGTAATGCATTACCTCCCCTACACTTACTGGAATGCTTTAATTGACAGTTCTAACAAGGTAAACACAGGGAAAGAAATCTCTTCACCACTGGCATGAGAAGTCAACTATTCTCTCCGAATGGCAAAAGCTGACCGCTCTCAGATTTCAGAGTTTTTAGAAAACTCCTTTGGTGTGGCTATAAATACACCTAGTAATTACATCACGATGGCAACCTTACAACCCTGCTGTATTTCTTTTTAGAAATGTTTCCATCATCGCTTTCATATATTATCACATATATATTGTTTAATATTCTGTTGTTTTCCTGCCACTTTCAAAACTGTATACTAAACAGTTTTAAACTCTGCCATCTTACTCAACTAATGACTGCTCCCAAGCTTCCACTCTCGGTTGTTATAGCTTGCCCAGCAAGCTGGAAATATGTAATTGCCATTTGCTTGCAATAGAAAGTTTTTCAGCAAGGAATACAGAAGCAGTCACTCACTTCCAGATCACTGGTATCCTACCATGGTTTGGGGCAGTACTGGAAATCTATTTTTCCTTAGGACAACAACTAGCAAACTCCTATTGATCAAAAACTAGCTTTTGCAGGTAGTAGAGTCTTCTTTCATTATTCTCATCTGCCACTACTGGTTTTAATGAAGTTTCTGTTGGCTTATACTGGTGTGCAAAATCTATGTCTAGGTCTATGTTATACAGATATATAAATGCAAGAAAATATATAAATGCCTTGACAGAGGAAGACATCTTAAAAACTTGAAAAATGTGAATATTTAGAGGAACCTACTAATCATGATAATTTGTGAGTACTTGTCTCAGATGATAGCAATGTTAGAAACAGTCAAGAACTTATGTCTAAAAATACTTGATAACAAACAATTACTACTGCTATATACTCTCTAGATAAATCCTAGTCATATAAAACTGCATAGATAAACAAGGCACTGTATCTGTGTACAAATGCTACTTAAGTGAATGCAGTAAATATTACCGTGTACTAGTAAATTCCATACAATTCTGTATTACTTTTTCATGGTACATGACGTGTGAAGTTTGATGGTAGAAAAACATTTATAAGACGACAGTTGGGATGTTAGAAAAACAGCATGTGCTCAGGATCAAGCCTGAGAAAAATGGAGGAAGACTCTCCTCAACAGCACTCTCGCCTCCAGGTTCTCTTTTTCTAGAAAGGCCATAAATAAATGAAACATTATTATCAGAATATGCCTATTTGCAAAACTAGACAGACTCACAGAAAACAAAACAAGCTAAATCAGCTTGGACAAAGCACACACTCTGAACCTTTCCTAATTTTCTTTTCTGTTCGCCTTATGAGCTCTCTAGCCTTCCACAAACCCTCTTCCTGAGTGGCATAGAGATTCCCCTGTTGGAAGATCTTTTAAAAAAATCTAGGAAAATACCCATCTTTAAAAAAGCTCTAAAAAAAAAAAAAAAAAAAAAAATCTTATCTATGCTTTCTATAAAAGCGTTTCAGTAATCAAAAACAAGAACTAGTAAAAAGAGTCAAGAAGGAATATTTATGATAAAAGCCTACAAAGTGAGAGACATTCTACAGTGTATTTTCAGTTAATCTAAAAAGAGGTGTCACCTTCATTTTATTACTATTTTCTTTCTGTATGCCAAACGTAGCATAAAGACCATTTATTTTACAGTGATGGGAATTTGAGTTATTCAGTATCTGCAGAATTTGGTAGCTTCAGTATCCCATTTTTAGTGCCTAGAGGTTACATCTGAACTCACAATACCTCCATTTTAAAATGAAGAACGCTTATATTTGTCCCTTAAAAAAGAAAAAAAGAAATCATCTATCTAGATGATAATCTCTCTGCATCTACATTATTGTTGCATTTAAGAACTGCATGTTCACACATTTTTATGCATTAACACTGGTCATAAATATTGAAGAAGGAGGGTTTGTTTTTTTTTTGCTAAGTGTGTATGCTTAATTGCTATATATCAATATCAATCTACCAAAAATACTCAATGATTTAGCATGATGTGATTCTTTCTTCACTCCTAGTTTTCTTGTGGTTGCATGCCAGCTATCATGTCAAAACGAGCTCATGTTAAGATGCAGAGTAAATTGAGCACTTGCTGCTTTTAATTGAATTTAAAATAAAAATATAGTAATTGAGCATCTTTTCCATATTCAGAGGGAACTACTCTGTTGGTATTTTGTTTGATTAACCTGTATAAGCAAACAAACAGAAAAAAATATGAGGAGCCACACGACTCCATTTTTGGAGTATTTGCCTCCATTTCTTAAAATTTGGAATAGCTAAATAGCAGCCTACCGATGCACATTTTAAGGCATCCTACTTTCTATGCAGCTTTACTGTTACAATGTTAGTTGCTCAAGGAATTGCCTATTCTTTGTTTTCATGCTTGAGGAAGTAAAGTAAGATTCAAGAGGTTGAAGCCTCCTGAGGAAACTAGATAAATATCCATGAACTTTGGATTGTTCTTTTTATCATTGCAGTTTTTATCATTGCTATTAAAGAAGATAGTATTAAAACAGACCTAAGAAAATAGAACAGTTTACACTTATTATATATGAACTATTCAGACTTCTGCTTAGTCAAAAAGGTACTGACAGGCCCCACACTGACTTCATCTAGCACAAGGATATTAATTAGCTGATGACTGCTTTTTAACTTTCTCAAGTTTCTAATCAATATTTCTATTTCAACATTTCAACATTACCGCTCCTTCCCAGGTAACATATGTGGCAGTACTTTAAAAATGACGCCTACTTCAGAACACAATGAACTTGTTCTAAAGTCAAGAAAATTGTCTGCCCCAGTTTATGAATAGCTCACATTATTGATGGTTCAACCAGATCTAAGACTCCTCTATGTGCCAGTTAGGCCTTCCTTAGAGAGGGATTTAGGGAGGATCAAAACCTGAAGAAAGAAGAGTGATGGCTGCATCTCTCTGAGCTTTGAATTTGAATAAATGAGAGCATTAGTCACAGTGACAGAAGAAACACAGTCTGAAAGATTGGCTTGATTTTGGTTTTCTTTTGCTTCTTGATGTTTCTCAGAAGACCTGTAGTACTAAGACAGGACAGTAGGAACCCAAATACACATATAACTTGGTCATTGTTGTGATTTTTGCAAGTAAGGCCAACTTTAATGCCAGTAGTGTGTTTAAGTAGATTCAGATTAATACTGGGAAAACAGAGACTGAATAGATATGCTTGGTACTGTCTCCTCAATCAAACTGTCTTTCAAAGAACCAACCAGTGCTAATGGAGGTTATAATATTTGTTGGTTTTGGTCTTCGAATAAGTTTAGAAGGAAGAGTTGCATAACAGGAAACTGCACTTGGAGCTAGGATTAGGGTAAGAATTGGTTAAAAAAAGTTCACTTACATAGAGTGTTACTGAATTTACCTGTTCTTACCACTGGAAAACAGGATACACCAAGGAATCTCAAATCAGAGTCCAATTTCATCTTAACTCAGCAATTATACAAGATTCTCCATCCTGCCTGAGCAAGCCCAAGATTAAACCTAACATCAACATAAACCCTAAAGGCTCATGTCAGTTCAAGATTGAGTTGTTTAGAGAGAAGAAAAAATACCCCAAATAATAAAGTGCTTTAATCCTCTACCAGCCCCGAATTTATCCCATATGCTGTTCTCAGCCTCCAAATAACATATTCATTAATAAGATTGCAGATGTGCTGTCCACACTTGTCAGTTCCAAATGCAAGCATAACCCAAGACATAAATCAGTATCTAACTTCAAATTGTGTGAATAGCTTTGTTTGAAAAAATTCTTCACGTAATGTATTTTTCTTATAGCAACTTAACCTTGATTGGAACCTAACTCTCCCCCTAGATTAATGCTAAATTTAAAAATCAGCCCTGGGGTTGAACTCAGCATCATTATCATAATGTATTGTGTTGCCCTTCCTCTTCTCCCCCCCACCTTTATTTTCCCTCCTCTCCTTTTCAAATTGGTAACTGGTTTGGGATAACACAGCTCTAGCTCAACATCTATTTCAATACAGGAAAATACATTTCTCAACAATCTCCTGAGAAAGTTTTTCTTCCTTCCCTGAAGAAAAATATGAATTTTCTCTGCTGGAAAAGATCTGATGAAGATACCTCTAAGATCTTCAGAATGTCCTTTCAGAGCTCTTTTGAGGTATGATATTTGAAGCAAAATCTCCAAGAAAAAGAATTCTCCTTCTTTATAACAGATTTCAACAGAACATTTCCTCCAGGTGGGTACTGTGCTGGTGCACTTCATAAGGAGGAAGAGAAAAGATGTAGGTGGAAATGGCTGCACTTTCTCTTTAAGCCTCAGAACCAATAGTAAGCCATAAGTTTTATTGCTGGCAGAAGAGTTTTTGTTTATTCTTTTATAAAAAACATGAGACATAATATTGCCATTCTCATATATCTAACTTTCACAAAGATTAAAGCAACAATATGCAATAGCTCTGATGACAGCCTTCATGCCACATGTGGGGAAAAACTTCTCAGCACATCCTTCTCCAAACCCTAAAATGAATGATCTCATTCCAAACTATACCAAGAATGCTTTTCCTACCTTTACGAATACTGTTTTTATGCTGTTGAAAATCTATGCTGTTTACAGACTCATAAAATCTGAAAAAAAAAAAAAAAGATTTTGTAATGAAAAGTAGAAGTCAACAGACCCTTCTAGAACAGGGGATAAATAGGTAGAACCTGCATGCTTTTATACTGTAACAAACAAAAAGAAAAGAACAGAAAAAAAAATGGATTTTTTCAATTTAAGATTTTTGCCTCAGTTATAAATAACTTGCAAAACTTGATACTACAAAAACTCTTGCAGACAAGTACAAAGTAATTCTAGAAAAGTACTGTCAACCTGGGTGAACCTTGCTATTATAACCACTTCTAGACAAGACAGCATAATCTCTTCAAATTTAGAAAAGAAATTATCATTCAAACTCCACTAATCTAACATTAAAAGCTTAAGAAAAAGTTTCAGAAAGGTGTTCCAGATAGTGCAAACACACTGATGGAAACATTTTCTTTTTTTATTTTTAGTAAATTAATGCAGTAGTATTCAAAACGCTTCATAACCTGGTCTCAAAATAATTAAGTTCTAGAGCACTTGGAGAATTTCCATATGCAATGATAAAAATATTCTGTCAATGCAGTCCTGTAGTAAATCCAGGCAGATGCCCCTCCAAGCTGCCAACAACAAATTTCCAGGGCTGAGAGAGACACAAGGCAGGCAGTGATCTTTACATAGCTATTTCTGATTGTATTTGAGCTGTTACATGTACAATGATTCATCTGTTGGAAACTTGAAAACACCAATATAAATTTTGAAAATGTGAAAGTTTAGATTCTTCTATAAAGTAAGAATCCCTCCTATCTGGAAAATAGACTTCAAGAAGAAAGGAACAAATCCTTGTCTGATCTAAGCTCCTAACTCACTCATTTCTGAGAAGTTCTACCACACAGTATCCTTCCATTCTATGATTTTTGACTGTGTAGGGATATCAGAGTATGCCATTCCTTGCACTCCTCTATGGCTATATGATATCTATCTCTAGTCAGAGAAAATTTATAAGATGCTACTTGATTTGCTAAAAATTCTTGTACAACTGAAGCTACACACACCCAAAAGGTGGTAATGCAGAGAACTTTGGGGTAAATGGAATTAAATTCACAGTCCTTAGCTTTACTAGATCAATAGCACTGAGGGCCTGACAAGTTTCCTCAGCAATTCTCCAATAGATTTACATGGATTTTCTGACCTAGCCTGTAAAAATCACTGAAGAAGATGCAAACCAGCAGGATAGCTAATAAATCCAGAGGCAATTCTGCTGACATTTGTCATACTTGCAGAGAATAGAGAACCACATGTTGCCCTCAGGAAAATAACGTATTTTCTTCAACATTTTAAATAATTTTTTTTGACTGCTACTCTCAATGCTCTGCTAGGGAGAAATAGGTGATAAACGAAAAGGAAAAAACTTTGGTTGTGATCTAATTATGCATACACACTATAATTTACATTTAACAAGAAATTTATCACTTTAATGCACACTATGTTTGAGCAAACACTTTGCAGCAATTTGCTGTTTTGCAAAGAAAATAAAATCTGAATAGTTTTAAAATAGTCACATGTTTTAGATTAAGCTAAATCATTAATATGAAAATTTTCATTGGCCAATCCAAATATTTCAGCAATAAAGCAACACCTAACATAAGAAATTCAAGCAAAACTAATTTCCACTCCCCGAAAAGCTATTTTTAGTTTTTTATTATTTAATTCTAAAGACTCACTATGACATGAAAAACCATTCTTCATTCTTGTGGGTGTTGGAAATAAAGTGAAATAGAGACAAAAAGCTTTTATAAACACTGGCCAGATTCAAAATTGGCATGAAAATAATTGGTAGTGATCAAAAGTGTGTTTTCAGGGTAAATCATTACCTGGCTAGAATGCTTTTTTTAACTATTCCAAGCATCCCAATGACTGAAAATGTCAGGTCTCATGTTTTCAATCTATTTTTAAGGATATTTATATAACCACGAAGATTAACCCAAATATTTACTAAAGCTCTGGAGGTGTTTGGCTGTGGAAAATAAGCCTCATCATCCACTAGCATTTTCCAGAGAAATGTCTCCACATATTTAATCTTAGCTTATTACGTCAAGTAGGAGGAATTTTTTTTTTTTTTTTTTTGGCATTGGCCTTGCTGAGGTACATGCATTTGCAATGTTTATGGAGATATTTGATCAGTACTTACACAGAAAGTCACATGGACAGGAAGGGGTGGACAAGACTGGACAAGGAGGGTTTTTTTGCTTGCTGAAATCTTTCAGATCCAGCAACAGGGAAATAGCGGAACGTCCCCCCCAAAAAAGCACGCAGTGGAAATAGGCAAATAGGATTGCTTCGTCTGCTCATATTTGTTCATTATAGATTTAAAATTCATTGCTTTGAACTTCAGGAATGGACTAGCAATTTCTTGGCCTTTTCTTTGTATGCAAACCCAAAAAAATATTTTCCATGGGAACATAAGTAGCTTCACATTTTGAAGAACCAAATGAAAGAGTATCATGGAGCCTACTGTCAAATTCAATCAGCAGACATTCTCATCATGTGATCAGTCAGAATTCAAAGAAAAGGCAAAAGACTGTCTGCAACTATAATATCAAGTTGCCTTGGGGCAGCAGGTGATCTTTCTAAGTCATTCCAAGAAACTCTGCTCTCTTCCACAGAGACACAAGCATCATGTTGGGGAGGAAGGGGGGCACCCAAAATCCTGTCTTAGGAGAAATAGGTGTCCTGGGTTCCACATATGTAGAGATTGATTCAAACCTCAGGAAACCTTTCTCATCTGTGAAGCCAGATGCAAAATTAATCAGTAAGCACTGGACTGATTGTCATAGTGCCATTTCCCCTTAGCTACTCTGAATAATTTCATTCACAAAGGAGAGAATCAGACAGTCATTTTCATTCAACAGTATGTCAGGTATTTCTATACAGATTTTGAATATCCACATTCATTTAGCTGTATCCTTATCTGAATTAGTCTTAGAATGATTCAGAAAGGCATTCCAGCTGCCGTTTCTACCCAAAATCTAGAGGCTAGTTACCCCTCTGCAACCACTGTGAAAAAATATTACATATATGTGTATATTTTATATATATATATGTAGAACACTTGTTTATGCCTTTTTTTAATAATAAATTACATTATAATTGTGTGATTCTTTTCTAAACAGGTCTACAGAACCAGAAAAATATTTGTGAAAATGCAGTCTTAAACAGATTTTTCACTTCCAAGCAAACAGTACATGTTTTGGTGTACTTTCACTTCAAATTCCAGCTGTTTGGAGAGAATACTGATACTTCCCTACTGAAAGTAGTCCAATTTGTTGTGGAAAAAATGTGTTAAAAGAGGAAAAAAGGAAAAACAGTATTTCTCACATTGTAGGAGGAAGAAAAGAAAAATCATTATTTCTTCAAAGAGTGAAATTTTAAAATACTGAAAATACTAGGGAGAGTCCAGGCCCTCTCTGAAGGGCACTGGAAGGCATCTGGGCTCCCCAAAGGCTCCCAGCTCAGGACACCAATACATTGTTTCTTCATACCTTGACTAGGTGCCCTTCTGATTTCCTGGAAGGCAAGACAGGAAGAAATACTTCAATAGGAAATCTCATGTCTTAATTCCTGCTGACTCAAAGGCGCTTATGCACCTAACTCCAGCTGGCAGGATGCATCTGCCCCAATCAGGATTTGCAGCTGTGGATACCCTCTCAGAAGACAGCACCTAAGCCAAGTTACATTTTTTTTCTCCCCTCACATAACAGAAACTGAGGAAGAAAAGCGCATAAAAGGTTGGATGATTACAGGCCGTGATTATCACAACAGCTACAGAAATTCCCCAAGGCTTGCAGAGCCCATTTCCAGCACTTTCTTTAACCTTTCCTTGAATAAAATGAGGAGGCCCTTTGTTACAGCCTCTCTTTTGGGCTGGTTTGTTTAGACATGTCCAGCTGCACACAAAGAGATTCTGCAAGCAGGATATACACAGACTGAATGTATAAAGCAGTTACTTGTTGGCTAACTCTCATGGAAGATGGTTAGGATTTAATGAGCTATTAGGCTAGGCATTAGTATGCTCATTGCCGGTTAAGGCCCCTAAAAGGTCTTTGCTAGCCAGCCAGCATCAGCGAGGCAAGGAGAGGGCAGTGGCTCCCAGGAGCAGCCCCTCAGCACAGCACAGCTGCTGCCTCCACCAGCTCTTTTGACACTGATGATTTGATCCAATTACCCAATGATTCTACCTAGCATCCTTCCCCTCAGTTTCTTCTTCCACCTTTAGATCTGTATACCTTTCCATGGGGTTGCTTTCCCTCTTGAATCCTTGAACTACTAGCAAACTTGTCTCCATAATCCTATCTTTGTCTATAATTTTATCCTCTTACCTTACAGAATTTCATCACATCTTTCTCAGCAGCGTCAGCTGATGTTGCGCAGCTGGGCAAAGCCAGAGCTGGGTGTGGGAGCCTTGGTACACAGACAACTAAGCCCTTGGGAAAGGGAAGTTTACTGCAGAGGTTTTTCTCTCACTTTTTCCTACAGTGCTCTGCACAGAACCAAGTTTTTAAATTCTCAGTAGGATCAGGCAGGAGATAATAATTTTGAACTGCTGATGTTTAAGATGTATATTCAATAGCTGGAACTTAGGATCTTACAGGCTGAAATTTAAATGCTTCTAAGGCAGAAATTTTGCAAACACTGTGCTTAGGTTTAAGCCCTTAAATTAAGTAGCAGGAACCCATACGGTCCCTTGTGATTCAGTGTTCTCTAATCTAGAAAATAACTTAGATGATAGATAAAACAGAGGGCTTACAACAAGAGACACATCAGAGGTGAAGAGGCAGCTGAAAATGTCCTTGTGTGGGTGTCTGGCTCTTTCCAATACCTTCAAAACAGAAAGCAAGGGAGTTTTCTCTAGGTATGAGGAAAACAGATTTTTTCTGCCTATTTGCTATTCACAATCTGCTGCATTTGGAATGGAAATTCTAGATATATATTCTGTTTATATAAAAACAACACTGAAATATTCCAGGTCTGAATAAAAATAATGCAGTCAGGAATAATGGTAGAGATTGCACTTGCTTGGATTGTGATAGCCAGTATCTGTAACTAACCTACTTAAAAATATATATATTTTTTTTTGCCAAACCACATTTGAATCCACTTAAAAAAGAAAATGTCATTTATGTCCACTAATTTACCTTCACTTTCAGGAAAAGGGTTCATTGGGTTCCTATTGCCTCTAAAGTACTGAGCAAGGTAATTTTTATATGCCTGAGCTGTAAGAGGTACTTAGTTTTCTCATATTTTTACAGAGTTTTATACTTCAACTAGTTGGCGCAAATAAAAAACCCGTAATACATCAGACTCATTTCAACATATGTCTAGCCACATACAGGAATAAACAGACAAAATAATAAGTATCCTCCTGAACTGGAAACATGGAAATATCAATCAGCGGAAAGCAAGAGGCCGAACATTTCTGAAGACATGGGTTTAAACTCTCTATTTTAACATGGCAGTGATTTGATTCTCAGGAATGGATTCATCAGAGCACGTGTCACAGTTTATCGTGTTGTCCAGATCTCAGCTTATCTTCCAGATTACCTTTATAGTCAGTTGAGAGGAACAAAAACATTTTCTGGATCTCAGTTCAAAGCTGATTAGATCATATTGTCAGCAATGGGTGAAGTATTTTTCCATAATGAAGTCCCTCAGGTTAAGAGTTCCTTGTTGCAGTCTCTGTCATGACATATTATTTGTCACATGGATATATAGCAGGTGTCAGGGAACCACATTTTGACTATTGTTACACTGAACATCGTAAGTAATGTAGAAAGCTGTAAGAACTGCTGCATTCTGCTGCCAGCCTGACTGTAGCATCTAAATCTTTAAAAAAAATTCAGCTCAGGACAGCAATCTGTCATCCCCTCTCTTACGCATATTTACCACATTTCAGCTCTGCCTTGAAAGGCCAGCAGGAAAAAATGATGCAAGCTGAAGTGAGAAAGCCAGCTACTACATGACATTCATGAATGCTGTTAACACACATTTTAACTAAAGCCTTCTAATAGGTCTTAGCTCTCTGAGGCCTCTGACTCACCTTGGAGCACTAGGGAAAAAAAAGCAGCTTATATAGGAACCATATCGCTATCAACTTTTTAATCTCAAATTTAATTCACATAGCAAACTGCCCTATTTAATATCTCCTAGTGCAACACAGAGCACTAAAAAATCAGATTAAGTATTTCACATAGAAAAACTTTACCATTACTAGTTATTAAGCACATGCAGCCTAAAACATGCAAACAGCACTTTTATTTCTGTGACACATTCTCTACTAGAACCAAGAAAGGAAAAAACAGTTAAAAAACACTGAATAATGAATGTCTTGTGATACCTTCCTAATTAACCAGAGTCCAGCTTTCATTAAATATAGTTCCACAAATGACTCTATTAATAGTACTAAGTAATTGATTCTAAGGTACAAAAGTGAAAAATTAATAGAATTTAATGATGTGTTCTGTATCACTAATGCTTTCTACTCAGCTGAAATGCTACAATAGAGTAAACTTTCTCTAATACCACCTAGATGTGTAGTACTATCTAGTCCCTGACGGATACAGTTCACTCTGATTTTAGAGAATTCTTTTAAACTGAGTAACTAAAGATTCTGTTATAGTGCCTCTGTCATAATATACATAATATCTAAGAAACAAAAATTCTGTCTCTCCCAAGCTAAGAAAACCACATTTTGAAAGGCTATAAATATGATTTAATGAAATTTTCAATCAGAGTAACAGTTTTGAACAAAGATGAAAAAAAGAGAAAGCAAGCAGCTACTCCAATATATCTGGATGGCAATACTGCTTTGAACAGACACATTTGATGAGCAAACATGTCCTCCTAGCCACCTACATTCATATCCATCTGTTAGCATGGCAATGTGCCTCATCACAAGGTAACACGCCAGTATTAGAAGACCAGAGACGCCAGACAGAAAGGGAGTTAAGGAAAAATCTAAATAATATTGACCTTACCAAATCCCACCTCTGATAAACCTGTACTGTTTAAACTTTATCCTCATTGGAAATGATTATGGGACAAACAATATACATTAAAGAAGAATTGGATACTCAGAACTGCCAAATACCCCTGAGCTGGATTGCAGCTGGTAGTTGAGAAGTCCATTACAGATATCTGTCAATTTACTTTGAACAGCTACAGACAGCAGGTGCTGTAGGTGAACATAATTCCCTGGAAACACTACCACCTGGGAGGGACACAGTCAGTGTTGAGAGACTAAGTACAAGTTTTGTTTTTATAATGACAGTCTGGTATAGCAAGAAATGTAATTCACCTCGTCTGGTTCCCAAGCCTTGTCATAAACTTTTGTTACAAAGCTGTGCACCGAACATCTGAAAGAGTACAAAATTTTAGAAAATTTTCTATCCATCAGATCTGGGACTTATGTGTTCATTGCACTTACCTTCTTTGGCACTGTAAAGTGAGAAAAAAATATTTTATGTCTGAAAAAAAAAAAAACACAAGGAAATGTTCTTTTACATTTTAAAAAATATAAGGTGTGAGTTTTATAATTTTAGGGTTTGCACTTTAGCATAGATAATTTCTGTTTTGATAAAAGAGCTTCCTTTCTTTTTTCCATAAATAAAAAATTCCCTTCCGGCCTTTTTAGCATATGTTGAAAGCTCTTTTAGAAACTATGCCATTTCAAGAGAACCTGGAAAAATTACTACATATGTCTTACAAAGATATGATTAACTAAATATTACTCCTTTATAGGATTTACAGAACCTGAAAATTCTATGATTTTAGAAAAGCTCTTCCTACTTTGGCACTAAAACTTGATTTTCTAAGCTTTGGAAAATACCATTTTTAATTAGTCTACCATATGCTTCTGTGTATAGTTCTTTCTAAGCGGAGAGATCCTGTTTTGGGATCTCTCTGTTCTGAGGCATAGTCACCCTGACACATCCTAATCTCCCACTGACAGTACAAACTCTTTGGGACCTAGTCCAAAGCTCAATTGGGAAAGATTTCTATCACACTTACTCTGTGCTCCTCACCGCAATAAATACACACAACAAAGAGGTTCAGTTCCACCCTTAGAATTAACTTTGAGATTCTTTCTTAGTTCTTTGTCTAACAGAGAAGAAAGGAGATACATTTTTCATTTTTAATGATTTTAACTGTGAGAAATCTACGCCTAGGAGATTAGTCTTTCATGACTCCAGTCATGAAAGACAGCAACCAAGAAAGCATGATAGCACATAGGGGAGGAAAGAGAGAGATTAAATGAGATTTTGACAATGTCACCCAATCTCAAGCATTTTTCTTTCATTCAAAACTATGCAAAAATCATTTTCTCTGGGAAAAAAAAAAAAAAGAATCCATTAAGATCTACCTCCCATGAACACCTCCCATCTTGAAGAAAGAGAAGGCAGAATGAAATCAGACAGAGGCCAGAGCTACTTCAGTAAATAGAGAAAAGAGGCATTTCAAATATTGGGATGTTTTCTTCCAGCTTCTCCATAATTATTCCTTAGGGTGCTGGCATCACACCCTCTTCAGTAGCTAACTCAGCTAGTCATCTAAAACTCTCCAATCTTAACCCTATATTATCAGAACTTTACTTAGATAAAAAAAGCCTAGCCCTTACACCCACTATGACTTTTGCATTCTATGTTTTACTCCTGCTCTAATGATACACCTGTTTGCTTATTTTGCTTCTTTATATTGAATAATGTGTTCATTTTTACAACACACCTAGTCCAAACGGTCTCCAACCACCCAAGGGTACTACCATTAATGAACATGATAATGAACATTAGTTAATTTCATTTGACTTGTTGTTTCAACATTTTAAACAAAGTACTGAGAAAAATGAGTGCACCTTGTACTCAGAAAACTGCTTCTCTGAGTCCTATATAATCTAGAAAAATTATATAACGATTAAAAAAATAATAGGCACATTTTCTTCTCATTTCTTCCAAGCTCCCATTTGGAACTTTTGAAATACAGCTACGGTAATAACTGATTGCTTGGCATTAAGTGGGAAAATACTATTTAATTTCAAAAATATCAAAGTAGTCAGCTTAGTTTTTGTTATAGACTTATATGACAGAATATGACAAATTGTACTAAAGTGATTGAGTGCAAAAAAGCTAGTCCTTGTTAAATCCAGTAGAAGAAATCCAAAGGACAAAGGGCTCACAAAGCATAGAGGAAAAAAAGAAAAAAAAAGGACACGTCAACTTTTAATGTATTTTGCTGTCTCAACTGCAGAGCTGAGTCTTCCAAATGTGCACTCAATTAGGATTCTACTGTTAGTATTATCAAATTTCAAATTTACAAGCTGCCTGAAACCTTGCTGTTAATCTGCCTAATGTACTAGACCTACCTCTAAAACTCAGTACAGTTCAGCTGAGTTGAACTACACCTGAACTGTGAAGCAAACTCAAATAATAAATACAATTTTAGACACAAGGCAGTTGGCATATAGTATCCTTCACATCTAAGGTGAAAAAACACTTTACAGGCACAGCTACTGTTGGACTATCAGGAAAAGGAAGACTTCAAAGAGTGTTTAAGTGGAAGGAGTTAATCATAGATCCTTGTTGCACTTAAAATGTATGAGAGAGCTGAGAGACAGCAAAATGTCAAAAGAATATAGTGGATTTGTGCTTACAAATTTAGTTCATTTATGTACAAATCTAAAGAGATATCAACACAGATACTGCTCTAGTAGTTCCATTTGGTGCATTGCAAATGATATCAAGCCTTGAACATTTACCAGTTCACTTGAGAAGGAATATTTTATTCAGTATGCCCAGGAGTATATTAGAAAGACTTTAAGTCTTTTTTTTTTTTTAAGTCTTTTAAAGTTCTCTTCCACTCAGATTTATTAGATTTGATGTTTGACCTTCTTAAGGGATATTTTAAAGTTTAAAATTTTACTTTCCAGATAGTTGTTAAACGTATTTAAACTGTATTTAAAACATTTAACAATGAATGTCGTCTAAATATTATCATTATTGTTCATCATCCGTATTCCACTATGGACTAAAAGGCAAATACGACAGGATTGCAGAACACTGGTGACAAGGATGGGAGATAATCCTTGTTCCAAGCAGCTACTGATTTCAATCAACAAATAAGAGTGAGAGGATGGGAAGGAATTGGTACCAGTATAACAGAAAGATGTCTGCAAGCACCGTGATAATTCCATGATTGATTCACATTTATTCCATTATTTTAGCCTTTGCTATAGATGAAAACCAGATAAATCAGTCTGTACCCTTCTGTCCTGGTGTAAAAAATTTTGTGTAATTTTTCTGCCAGCAACCATCTAAGGCAGAAAATGTGATTTCCACTCACAATTTCAATTCCTTCCATATCTTATGCAAAAAAAAAAAAAAATTATAGAAAATCGTGTTCTTTGAAATTTCCTATTGATTACTATGATCAAAGCTTAAAACTGCAATTAATTGATTAAGTAATTAAGCAGATATATCTTCAAATAATTTCCGAGGCCACTTCTTAAATGACATGTTCTTCATTGCATTCAGTGATTGAAATTATGAATTGTACTACACTCTTCTTTTGTGCTGTGCTTCATCACAATGGAAGAGATAGAGGGAGAGGGGGAACCACTACCTCAGACACCAGCAGCAATTCAGCATGAACAAATAGTCCCACAGAATCCCTGCTATATAGGCTAATGACCAAAATGTACTGGGAGGAAAATATAGTCATCTGAGCTGAAAGGGATTAAAACCCGTGAAAATACAAAAAGGACTTCAAATTAAAAAAGGTTTAATATTGTCTCAGCAATGGTTGTTACTGAAGCTTCTACATAACTTTAATACTTTTGAAAAATATTCCCCTTATCTAAAAGATCATTCCTCCTCAATAACAATATGAACCTCACTTTATAGTTATTCTGCATTATAATCCCATATATATTTATTTCATAGAATATGAATTAATTCAAATTTGTTTTAATAAATGACTAATCCATTATTATAGATTAGAAAAGTCAATGGGTTGCTTAAAATAAAGCTTCTCACTGTCAAAACACATCCTTCCAATGCACTTAAAGGATATTAGCACATACCTCTTCCTTATGCACCACACTTCATTCACTCTTCATTCTTCTCTCTGTTCTTCCCTTTATTCACTAATTAAGCTCTTCCAAATGCTCCATGCATTGGAGCTGTGAAAGGTAGTGATGGCTGCTGGCAAGCATGTAGTTTGCCTCCTCATACTCCCCACTTCTGAATCATGATTGTAATTAATTTCTATGTCTTTCTCTTTAAAACGCATCTATATAGTTTCTAGGATAGGCTACTGATAGAAAGTATGGTGCTTTTAACCTCCTGATTGGAATAGCAAAAAAACAAGATCTTAAAGGAAATATATTCATGTCACACATACTTAGATATTAGCTATTAGAACATTAGAATATTAGAATGTTGTCAATTCTCATGAGTCTATCAAGAACTTTTTTTAAATTTTAACTTCAAGCAGCAGTCAAGCCCTCTGATCTGAAGACTAAGGAATGACAGAATTTTAGTTTTAGATTTCATATGGAGACAAAAATCTCTTTTCCAGGATTTTTTTTATTTTTTTTTTCAAAGAAGACAGCGGTGTGCTTTGCTGGATTGTTGAATATATAGAGGTACAGTGTATTCCTGCTATCCAAACCCACCAAACCAGAAGATCTAGGAAATGCCTTGCAGTTGCCACTGAATCTGTGAAATAAGTTTCCCTTACTATGCAAAGCAGAGTGCACAAGGACAAAAGGGGCACATACCCAGGTCATGTCCCAGTATACCCTGGTCAAATGAATAGTCAGATCCACATCTGGGAAGCACTCGAGAATCAAGTAATCCAGAATTTGTTCAGTATAGAGGCACTTATTCTTGCCCTTCAGTTGTTATAACTGAAAGACTCCTCGGAAGTTGGAGAAGGCATTTAATAATTGACTGTATTTTTTTCAGTCATAGAAAATAGAACTTTTCTTTAAAAAATAGATTAAAAGCTCCCGATTCTGTCTAACAAAAAGTGAGTTAACTACATTATATTACATTACAGAAGGTCATACTGACATCTGCTGGCCTTTCGTACCTATGAAAATTCCCCTCAACAATTTCAACAATAATTCATGTAGAATGGTAACAATATCCAAATGACAAAGTGGTTGTGCTTGTTTCCTCATGGGCATAGTGGTTATTATTAAAAACCTGAGTTAAGAGGTAAGGAGTCCACCCTCAGCACCATGCTGAAGTAGTCCGTTTTAATTAGCTACCATGTTTAGTCATACTGCTGCTGGCCCTTGCTGCAGGTGTCAGAAAGCCACAAGTTTTCATAAATAGCAATTAAGAGTGCCAGAGCTGCCACAACAGCTCTACTGATGCTCTGGGAGTTGTTAGGAGGTTTCACAAGGACAAACTACACTAAATAGAACTAACGCCAGCAGGACTAAAAGCTTATTATTACTCTTATGACTATTGTAGAATCTAATCGATCTAATCATGGACTAGGAGCCCATCACAGAAGGCACTATACAGACAAGAAGGATTATGACCCTGCCCAAAGTAGCCTATAATCAGTATGAGATTAAGATAACTATATAGACAAGGAGGAGTCAATAGATTAAAAGTATTACAGACCTAGACATTAGAGCACAGCCCTTTAAGTGATATGATTAAGTTGGAACTTCAGCTTTTTGTTAGAAAGAAATCCCCTGTGGCAAAGAAAGAGAGCTGGAGAAAAATACATACATGTGTATGGAGAAAATACATAGACACTGAGAAATTAATGACTGCATGTGTTTCGGTCTCTCTTCACATAGTAACTCTAAGAAGAACTCTTTCCTCTTAAGAGAGTGTAAATATTCAGGGAAAGCATTTAAGCAGAAGACTGCTTGTGTAACAGAAGAAGGGATCAATGGGTACTGCTCACCTACCTGGCTCATCCATTGAATCAGGCACATCAGTTACTGGGAGAGGAACTGCACCAATATTGATGTTATTAGAGGAAAGGAAATAGTGTCCTTTTTTTTTTTCCTCTGGAAAAAAAAAAACAGGAATCTGTACTGTCTCTGTGAAGGAGACTGTTATGATGTTTCGATGACATTGAGTATCCCTTCCTCTCTGGAAGGGACAGGACAGAAGGGGCTAGGAGGGTAGGAAAAAAAAAAAAAGTGATGTGAACCACTCCCTCCATGCACAGACTGGTAAAAGAAAATGAAATTAACCTCTGCAGTTAGCTGTCATTGAAAATTTCATTTTATCTCACCAGAACAAAATCCTGTCAGCAAATCCCATCTATTTTTTGTCTATTCCCAGTCTGTTCCATCAAAAACTGGAGTCTCCATTCCAGAGAGCCAAGACACCACCAGAAGTTGTACTCATCAATGAAATAAACTTCAGTCTAAATCTACCCAAGGAGATAGATGTAGATACTTCTCACAGAAAGGACATTCTGAAGGACATCTCACAGTGTTAAACTCTGCATTTCTACCGTGTCACTTTGATTCATTTTATTTTCTCTGTTGAAATGTCGTAACACCAAGGGTGAAGTAGCCAACCTATGGTTTATGGGCTAGATCTACAATATTGTCTGAATAATTCATCCATCTTGTAGTGTACCAGCTACCAAGCTCTTTCCCCAGAGTACTTCAGATGTAAGCAAGAAGCAGGCCATAAGTCTGAATAAATTATTCTGTAGTACAGTGCTTGCTTCCAGAAAACTCTTGTCCCCATTCATATGATTAAAATGAAAGCCACTTCTCATTGGAAAACTCAGCACTCATGCACACTTCCATCTCACAACTGCTAGTGAGCCCAATATGTGAAGAGGCACAAATACTACTAGGTGACACAACAGATGTGTCCAATGACATAATAGCAGAGCAGAGGTACATTGGTTTTTGCTCACAATAGACAATGTACTAAACTGAGTAGAGGATCACCATAATAAAACATCAAACACAATCGTAGCATATGCAAACAGTATGTATACTTTGAACCATCAAATTAATGTTCTAACATAATATCATCTGTCTGTGTCAGAAAAACACAAGAAGCTGAATACAAATACAAAAATCAGAAGATGAATACTTTCCAGAAGGGAAATGGCTTTACAAGCCAGGTAGAGAATACAAATGTCAGAAGAATCAAAAATCATAAATGCCAGCAGGGAATCTACTCTTCAGCCCTGTGATTTAGTAAAGCAGAGAAAAACAAAAAAATTTTTCAGGAGTTATGAGTCATTCCCACAAAGTAGGGGCGGGGGGGTTGAAGCTTTTTTTGTGACAGCATTGGATGAGAAGATACTGGAAGATGTGGCTAATTGGGAGAAGACATGATGACTGATTTGGGAAGGCTCCAGAGTCAGTATGCTTGGACCATATGAAGCCGACAAAAGAAAGGGAAAAGAAGGATTTCAGGTCAGAGATTCAGAAGCCACCTTCAGTAGAGCACTGTGATTTTGTTGCTTAAAGAGAAACTAGGAAAGGGGTTGCAGATGATTCCAGGAATGGGGAAGGAAGATTCTTGTGAAAGAAGGAGAGAGAAATCCACCAAAAGAGAAAGCAGGTTATAGAAAGGAAAATGTAATCACAATGTAAAGTAGTTCCTTCTATTAAGTAGTTCCTTAATAGAAAAGAAGCCTTAAAAGTAAATGCTGATGGTCTTGCAGAATATGACTGCAAATTATGAATCAAGGTCCTTGCTTTAAGGCAAAGGACCAGTCACAATTTCTACATTAAAAACATAGATAAATTTTTATTACAACTACCCACAGAAACAAAAACTTCTAGCTAATGATGTAAAACCAGTAGCTTCATCAAAATCCAAACAACATTTTTGAAATTTCTGACTGTCCATTTCCTGCTATCACGAGTTTACCTGCAGTAAACTTTTGAATTTAATCAATCTTTTCTTCTTAATGGTACATAGGTTTTTAAAATCTTGCAGTTTCTGCTATGTTATGCTGCAGATGATACTTAGAAAAAGTTATGTGATTGTCAATAAAGCTCTTTTTAAGCTAAATTTTTTAAAAGCACACATGTCGTTATTACATTTTCAAGAATAAATAACAAAATATCTGTAGTCTACTTGTTAACCAATATATATTTGTCCGTTGGCTGCACTATATATTTATAAGCCACAGAATCAATATAAATTATTATTACTGGTGTTAAATTCAAGGCTGTAAGGCATTGGAAAATTGAATGCAGTTTCATTCATATACTAGTCTGTTAAACCAGCAAATCTATCAGCATTGATGTAGGCCACAATCACAGTAGGAAAAAATGAAGATTTGATTTCATCAGAAAATTTTCTCAGTACCTTTTACTTTAATATAAAACCAGGAATTCTTCAACAGACTACAGTATACTGGAAACTTAAAATCAAATTTCAGATGAACTTTACAGTTATAATCACATTCAAAACATTTAAAATACATTTACAGAAAAAGCTAAAAGTATTGGATACACATGAATCAAGGAGGTTGACTTCTCAGCTGTATCAATACACTACTGTCACAATACTATTTCTAAAAAGCAAAGGTTTTGTACCTACAGAAAAGATTTTCAAAGAAAAGCACAGAACACACCATGTATTCTGCACAAAACCTGTAATTCCAGCATCTGGCAAAAGAAAATATGAAGCTGAAAGCTTTGTGAGATCTAGTATTCTTTAAGAACTGTTTTGCATTGACTCAGAAAAGAGACAGGTAGAGAAGTTTTTGACAATACATATACAAGGTTATCCACAAAATTGCTATTGCTACTCATCATGGATCCTTGTCACCAAAAGTTCTTTCTCTGAATGCTTAGGGTATTCCAGCACTCTGATTTCCATTCGAAACATATCTCAAGAAGACTTCCTGAAGCGGTTAAGAACAAGCCAGATGATTAAACTCACCAGATGGTGAAATTTGGCATATAATTAATGGTAGTGAAATTCTACGCCTTTTTGTTTTACAATGACACTGAACTGAAGCCAATGGGGTAAAGACCTTGCCTTTGGCAGTCACTGATGCAGCAAATCATGCTGGGTGGCCGTTGACACCCAACAGCACACCTGGCAGTATGAGCCAAGTGCAGAAGGAAAAGACCTGGAAGCACCAGCTGAGTCCTAAGACTTTTTTTTTATAAAATCAATTATTTAGAGGACATCTACACACATTATGCTAAGTAAATAAACAAATAAAGTCCAAAATGTAACTAGCATTCTATGTTCACACAACTGTATGGAAAGATTAAAATAATGTTAATTATATCCTTCAAATGAGAAAATTTTTATATCATCCATCTTCCCATTTTTAAAAAAAAAATATATGCAACTGCAGGTAATGCATATGAATCACTCACAAAGCAATAGCACAGTCTGGTGTCTGAGAGGTAAAAAGAACCCTCTGGATAAAAATTGGGTGAATCATACTGAGGTGGCACTAGAAAAATTAAGTTTTGGGTATGTGTGATTAGCTACCTTATTTATTGATTGTTCCATAAATATAAGATAAAAAGATATGCTCCTAGGGACTATTATCTTCCAGACTGCACTTTAATATTCACTGTGTTCAATTTCATAGCAGTAGAAATGCTGCTCTCCATTTCCATCTCAGGGCCTTAGTTTATGAATTCAAATGATGACTGTGCTAGAGCAACATTAACCATGGGATACCTTCTTTTAGAAAATATTCCTTACATTTTCTGAATTACTGCCATTTATATTTCTACAATATGGTAACTCTACATAGATCAATTAAAACTTGCTAAGTTCAGTCCACATTCATTACAGAAAATCTTTAATAATTAGATGCTATCCTATCCTAAGTAAAATAAAATATTTTAGAGAGTAAGGGTAATAAAAATGTGTGAAAAAAAATCTTCTAAAACATGTATATATATATAAGGCTAACCAGGCCAAGTAGAAATCACAGATTAATACAATGTGCTATGGAAGGAATAATTTACCTGTTTTATATAATGGTCTCCATTTAAAATATAAAGCATACTAAATTATAATAAATAAGAAAAAAAAAGAGGATTGTTAAATTTTGAAACATAAGCGTATGTCAGATGGTCAGGTTAAGGAATGTAATACTGGAAAAGACATAAGACAAGGAAATAAGAGAATCTCATCAAAATGGAAGTGTTTTAACCAGAGCAACCTCACCAACAGAGTAACAGTCTGCAGTAAGTTCAAAAAGAAAGAAGAGAAAGGTGCAGATGCATTTGGAGACAGACACCATGTCATCTTAAACTGAAAAGATTTTAAAAAAATCTTATTACACAAAGTTAGAATCCTGTCCAAGGATTTAGCTCCTGATATCACTATTGCATATGAGATAATGTAAAAAATAAAAGTTCTCTCTCATTCACAGTATGGGACAAATGACCAAAAACGAGCAGGACTGACACACTGAATGACGAATTTCCAGCTTGAAGACCACAGCATAATATTCTACAACACTTAGTCCAACCTTATAGAAAATGTCACTGCAATCATTACATCGTAAATTGCCAGGAAGTATGTGTTCTGAAGAGCAGATTCAGAAATGTCATAAAGACATGAAGCTTGTTTTTATGGAAGATTTCCTTTTTCATAAATATACTTGTCCTCTTTTTTTTTAACAGCCCTTTGCTTATACATTATATGACTTATGCATTATACTAATTAAACTTTAGAAGGCAAGAAAATATGGGTTTATTTGGCAGGAGGAAATACAGAAAGCAAGGGGATATCTTTTCTCTCTTGAAGTGTGCATTCTTGAAGTGTGAAAAATCAAAGAAAAATCAAAGCAAAAACTGAAGTTCCATAGTCTGCATGGTCCACGGAAGTAGGACAGATTATTTACACAAGTCACAGAATGAGTCCATTTCTGAGGGTTCTTCTCAACAAATGCACTTAACAGCAGTCTTGCAGACATGTGGACAAGGAGTAGATGAACTCACTGGGCTTACAGATGCCAGGATTCTGCACACTTCATCTCTCCAAAGACCCTTGTGCAGAAAGATTTCACAGGTTTCATTTCAAGACCTCTCCATTTCAATATGGATGAAAAAACACACGGAAAAAATGGGAACTTCAAAGCCACAGAATTATCTAAATTCAAGATTTCTCAGCTCTATATATTTCTTCTCAAATCATATTTTTTTCTATTTAATTATTCCTACAAAAACATGGCTGGACAAAAGTGAACCTAGCTCTTTATCAATTGAACTTGAAGATTTAAAACCCTTATGCAAGTAAAACAATCTGTC
Organism: Crypturellus tataupa; assembly: GCA_034781795.1. Taxonomy (NCBI): domain Eukaryota; kingdom Metazoa; phylum Chordata; class Aves; order Tinamiformes; family Tinamidae; genus Crypturellus; species Crypturellus tataupa. The sequence continues at coordinate 40,412 of JAWLRI010000250.1, forward strand.
CTCCCAAAATAAAGTTCCACCCATAGCTACAGATTCACAAGTAGTGGACATGATCACCATTTTTATTCATAACCTCTAAGTAAATACCCAGAAATCCCGATCATTTTATCCAGTGATGGGTTTTTAGGCATCACCCATTCTTTTTTTTTGTTAGCCTCTGACTAAATTATGGAAAAGTTTTCAACTAAACTCCCTTGGAATTTTTAGCTCCTAAAAGGACAATCGTCTAAATTCTGACTAGCAAAGATTCCTACAGGCATAATCATATGCGGTGAAGTCTACACAATTCCTTCTCCATTCTGGAGAGCAACTTAACATGCCTCATGAGACCCCATGGCCTTGAAAACTTGCACACTGACATACTACCCACTCTTACTGCCCAGAATACCATAAAACCCACTCTGAAGTGAGGTGTGTCACCTCACTCTGAAGTGGGGTGTGCCTGGGGTGTGTCATGCCTGGGGCGCTCCCTCCTCTGCCCATGCCAACAAGTATGAGACACAATGCTCCCATTACACTGCAGCTCATCTGTAGCCACTATCCACTTTTCTATCCACCTCTTTATACATCTTCTTATCTCTCTTATCTCTTTTCACCTTAATGTTACTCTATCTATGCATTTTTTGACTGTTATGCTACTAAATATTCTCAATGATATAATAGTATAGAAAAGTTTAAATTCACCTATTTGTATTTTAGACCAAAAGTAGTAACCTGTGTCTTAAATGCATTTGTCTATTTACCTGTATTTTTCCTCAGCTATACAACTGTTTTTTTTCCCATTTATAGATACAAGTTTTTTGATTGAGATACACATTTTTATTTGCTCCCTAAACTCTGCATATGTGAGATTCTCCCACAGCTTGTCATAACTCTGGAGTGTTGTTGCCTTTAAAAACAGTTTGACACCTATACTTATTAAAGATTAGAACATAGTAATACAGAAAAAATACATATTTTTTGCTAAAAAGCAATGAAAAATCCTATTGTTTTTTATTTTATGCTGAGATTTGGGTCCTTATTAAATATTTAACCTCAATTCTCAATACTGGACATGAATATGATTCTTTTAAAAAGAGGAAAAGAAGATGCATAAAAAAGATTTTCAGGATCATCTAGTACTTTTCCTATGCAAACAAAGTACCATTAAAGTATTATCTGTGTCTACTAGTGTACACATTTATTTTGAAAAAATACCCAGCAGAAGCAAGGGAATATTTTAACACTAGAATTATTTTCAACAGGAAAAGAGAAGTGACAAGAGTTCATCATTTTAATTACTACAATGTGCATGATATTAGTTAACATCCAATAGAAATAAGAGAGCACCATGGAATGTCCGTTTCTATGTTCAGAAAATTCCATGCTTTTAGTAAACAAGTTCTTCTCCATCAAGATTAAAGAAAACACTGCTTCTCTTCTTATTATTTCAGCTAAAATGTCATTCAGGCAGTGAATACGAAAAAGTACTAAGAAAAACATACAGTATCCACCCAACCCTTTTCATTCATCAACTCTTTTTTAACACTAAAATTTATTACCTTGGTACCTTGGGAGATGAACCTACATCTTTATTTAAGCATATGAATAGTACATTTGTTTTTCAGAAGGAATGAGTGCCTACAAGCCCTGTGGCAGGTGTTTGAAAACTGTAGTTTTGAGGATATTTTCATCAGAAAAAAAAAATCATAATCACTGACTCCTTGACACCTTCAGCTACATTTGAAGGCCTGCCTACAACCATGTTCCCTCAAGGTAAAAAGCAACAAATAACTTTACAAGTATTTCAGGTTACCATATCTCACTGGTCTTGTTAAGATCTAGATTATTGAAGTGAGAAAGCAAAAGGAGAGAGAGAAGTGAAAAAAAAAAAATGTTCTTGGCCACATTGGAGCAAAAGCTGATAACTCCAAACAGTCATAAGTAGCCAAAGAGATAAATAGAATTGAAGACATATTCTATTTATTTATGAAATTCTCTGATGAGCAGAACAATGTATTTCATCTGTTCTGTCTCACTGCTTACTGACCAAATTGCCTAGAGCCTCCTACAAAGTACTGTGGTTGCTCTGTCTTAGCAAGTGCCTTGTCAGTTACAAAGGACTGGTGTTCTCTTAATCACACAACTGATAAAGAAGGTAAGCTACTGCACTTCAGAACATCTGGAATAGTGTAGTTTTTTTTCAAATTCACTACATTTTATTCAATTTATAATATAAACATTTTGAGATAAAAATGTTTCCTTTAAAGTATGTTTATGCTTTAAAACTTAAGTTTAGCAACATTTCACCCTAACATGTCAAAGCAAAAGTCAAAACACTTAATTTAGAGAACACTAAAAAAATGCATGGTCTTTTATAGTTTTCAGACATTTTTCTCCGTTGAAGCATTTCATCTCATTAGCGGAAGGATTTGCAATAATTTTGACTTATCCAAAACTACAGCAAGAGCCAAACACTTGCTTTTCAATGAATTTCATTTAACTGCTCTCATACACAAGGGGCAATGGACTAACTGCAGTTATCTACTGCACAGCACTATTCCCAATGTTCAGCAAAACTGCACAGTTCTACAGGCTCTTCTGTTCTCATGCATTTTGTCATGGGCAATAGCAATGTTGAAGGAAGATAAAGGTAGAGAGCTATCTACCCTTTTTTTTCATGACAGAATTGATTCCTTTAGTGTAAACAGAAGTCCTTAGTGGGGTTCTATTAAACGACAACAATGGCATCTCTCTTTGAGAAATGAGACATGATAAAGAAATCAAGGACAAAAAGTCTGGGAATGTTTGTTAATTTCCATGAACACTAGTCACTCCTCACATTGTTGCGGCTGCAAGTTGTACATAAGTAAAAACCTTTTTCAGGAACCTCAGTCCAGATATCAGAACCTGTTCCAGGAGAAGAGCTAACCACTTTGTGAAGATAAAATAAAGCAGAACTAAAACTATCTGATCTGATGTAACCAATTTTCTGTTCTAAAACTAACAATTAACATTATATTTCAAAAGACAATTGAGCATCTTGAAGGCAAATAATTATTCTGAGATGAATTTTCAGGTTCTTTTTAAAAAAAGAAAACAGACCACTGAGACAACAAAAAACAAAAAAACCCTCCAATAAAACTGATTTGGTATTTGGTAGGATCCCAGTTAACTCCTTACATGGCCATGCTACAAATTTTCCACTAGACCCTGGGTCTACTTCAAGCTGATAGAACTGAGGAAACACACTGATACTGAAAGCTAGTTTCTGATTTAATTTGCTTTCAATTAATAACATCACCTGCATTTATAATATATATTAGCTAATCAATATATTCAACCATTATTATTTTAATTTGGACCTTGTTTTGCCTGCTGTACCTTTTGACTTGTTTACACATATTAATAACAGAACAGAATAAATCATTCAGCTAATAATCTAACTTACCCTTCTGCTAGGGTTCATGAAGAATCACTCTTTCCATAGTTACTTAAAATTATCCAGAGAAATTTTTGTGACTTTTTTTGACTAAAAATTTTTTACAGTCAGTTCATTTAGCATTTAAAATAAGTAGGTTAATGTAGTATAGCCAATTAGCACATATGTCATGTCTGTTATTTGACCGAAAAGGATAATTGCTGTCTTCTAGTAAGGTTGAAGAAACACTTAAAGCTTTGTATGGTAGCAGGAGAAGGCAGCTCTTATAACCTGATTTTATCCAAGTAATGTATACGGCAGTTTTGCCACAGATATTCAAGGAAAGCAGAATTGTGTCCAATTAAATTCAGTAACAATAGTCATGAAGTAAAGAAGTCATGAATTAATATGAATTTAAATTTTATACCCTCATCCATAGGAAAATGAGGCATATTATATTTTCTGGTCTCCTTACAGCTATTTCCAGGAGAAAAATTAGTTTGGATTCTCCTATGTTTTGTGCCATATAGTTGTGTGCTGTGTACTCCAAATGCTCATCGATTGTATAAACAAAAAAATCAGACAGTGCTTGCTCTTAAATTTAAGTTGTAACATAATTCTGACAGGGGCAGATTTTTCTAGGATTTGTATGTGCTAACATAAAATCAGTAATAAATGCAGTCATAATTATGATTATGAGGTCCCAGATGCAAGTGAGGTCACATCTGAATGTCTTTTTTTTTTTTTTTAGTATAAATCTCTTACTGTTTTTCAATGATCTAGGAAGCATATTATCTTAAAATGATAAATGATCATTTATTTGTACTGTTGTATGTTACCCATAGCTGTTCCTATCTTCTGATATAAGAATAAGAAGCTGAATTGGTCTATAATCCTTCCCTCAAAAAAGCATTATTGTGTGAGTCTGTATACACAGGCATAGACAGCAACGTAGCCCTATTCTAAGTGGGATATAGTGCACCATGCAACAGCATCACACTGCAGCACATGGGAACCAGCAGGTTCTGATAGTAAAGCAAACCACTTCACACTTTGCTCTGCAAATGTGCAGGAATGTGTATGTGTGGTTGTGTGCATGCATATGTGCACATACACTCCCCTCAAATCAAACATCCTATATTGTATGCATACTTTCTATGAGAAAACACAGAGTTTGCCCTGGATTCTCTTTTCTTTTCACATGTAGCAAAACTGGTACCTATTTGTGCAAACTGTACTATCTATGTCTCCTTTTAAAATTTGGAATATTATAATTAGCACATACTAGATATATAAGAGATTGATCTAATGCCCCCATTTCTAGCAATGAATCAACTCTTTGGTGTGACATGGATACCTATTAATTATGCAGTGCTCCCATTTTACAAAATCTGTTTGGAGACTTCATCTGGAATACTAATCAGTTATAGAGTACATTTCTCTCTAACCTACATATAGCTAGCCACTGTTATTCACTGTGGTTATATTTACAAACTGAATCCAAGTTGGAGTTATGGGTTTAACCCTTCCACTGTAAAACCTGAAGGCTTGGTGGCAGGATCCCTAACCACAGACCTTAAAACTGCTAAGGGCTCCTGGGGTCAGGAGGCTGGCATGTTCCTAGGAGAGGCAGCTTTGTGGCATGGTTAGAAATGAAAGCAATGTTATTAGACATATGCTAGTTTAGGGAGCTGCTAGACATACACATGAATTAAGGAACTGCACCCAGATGCAAGTTAGCAGTTTCTTCCAATAGCTCCACTCATCCTCTTGCCCAGGTATGAAAAAAAAAAAGGGAGAGATCTATTTCTAGTATGTAACCTCAACCTCGAATGAAGAGATGCCTTCCTCCCTCTTTCCCTTTCATAGCTTCAGTCTCAACCCAGTTGTGAAAAGAAGGATTTTTGAGCCCTTTTCCCCCTACTCCACAGAGCTGGAATCTGTTTTCCATCACAGTGAACCAGGAGTTGAGTTTTTTCTCCTCTCTCCACCTATCTACAGTTCCAGGATCAGCTGAAGGGACAGTTGATATTGAGCTCAAAGCTGCAGTGAGGGAAAGAGGACTTCACAACTGGGAACATAGTTGTTAGAAATGGTAGGACCCTTGTCCCATCACAGAGGCCAAAGAAAGCAGTCGTGCTTGTCAGACCAAACTCAAGGTTCAAGTTTAGTTTAAGTGTGTCACATAAAAACGCTCAGGGTAGAGCATTACTATTAACTATGCCACTTTCCAAGTATGTTCACTGTAATCACTGTCCTAAAACTGCAGGTATCTCATTTAAAATTTCAAGCCTACTTATATTGCATATTCGTTTATCCCACAGCTATTAGCAATTAATATTTTAACAGTATATTTACTATTTGCACTTGCACTTGACATTTTCAGAGATTATCTGTCCAAATCAGGAGGACAAACTTAAGCTTAGGCAAAGTCAGCAGAATTTGCATTATCATACTGGATCAGGACCTGGATGAACAAGTTGTCTATTGTCCCTTAAGAGAAATAATTTTTCCAACAGATTTAAGCAGAAAACACAAATATAAGAAACAAAGTTAACTGCTTAAGTTGTATAAACCCACCATTCATAGAAAAATACATTTTCATTCATATAAGATTGAATTTAAGGGTGCCAGTCAACTTTTGGAATTTCTTATGTGAACAATAACAGATTCAGTAACAAAGTTAAGGAATTTCAGCAGACACAGCAGGGTCTGATTTGTACGACAGCAAAACTGAATACAGTATTTGAGGTATAGCCTCACCAGCGCCAATACAGGGGGACAATCACTTGTGTCCTGCTGGCTACACTATTCCTTAAACAAGCCAGGATGCTTTGGCCTTCTTGGGCACACTGCTGGCTCATGTTCAAGATTCTTTCAAGTAAGATATATGACATGTTGGAGATTAGAGAGAAGTTAGTTCATCTGCTTTGTGTAATATGACTGAATAGAATGTGCCTGTGGTGTTTTATCTTACATATTCTCCATGATGCTCTTTTCTCTCCCTTCATGTCACATTTGAAAAACTGCATAGCCCTTATGTCACATACGAAGCACAGACTCCCCTTTAACTTCTGTGCACAGGTAAATAAAATTCCTTGAACTACATACACCTCATCCTGTGAAAACGAAAATAAAGTTTTGTACAAAGAACTTTTTTGTACAAGTGAATTAAAATCAGTACTGTATTTAATGTATGAGATGAAGACTTAGCATTGTCATGCTTGAACCTTCCCTTTATCAAAAGAAACTGTACTGAGAACTCTCTGACATACTCTAGCTTGTCCTTAACACTTTTTGAGGAATAATGTCAAGAAATAATTTTTCAAGCATGTAGTTCTTTTTTTTCCCCTATGATTCCATTCTCTTCTTTCCAAAATATTGTAAATTCCACGGCTATAACTTTTGCAGAGTTTACATTTTATTAGTTCTGGGATCTTAATGACTTTCTGTTTCATTTATACATCTGGAATAATTACAATTGCTCCCTCAGAGATCTACAGACAAGTTCTCAGCCCAGTTGTCCCTTGACTAGTTGTTAAGGCTATCTAAACTGCAATATGTTCTTATTTCAGTTCCCTAGCCAAGTCTATGTCATAAGGTTATAAAAAAATCAGTGAATGAGCTAAAATTCAATGCCCCAGTTCTTCACTTTATAGGATTTGCACTCACTTTACTTTTGAAAGCTTGTTTCATGGTGTTCCTACTAAGAATGCATTTAAATTCCATCAGGGGGGAATCAAATTCTGTGAAAACAGAAGTCTATTAGTTCTTTCCTCCTTCATTTGATAAGGTATTAGGTCAAAATTAAGCACCTGTGGCCAAGACTGACATTTCCTTTTTCCCTACCTTTCAGATAATGTTCTCTCTCTCTCTCTCTCTAAGGCCATTTCTGGTAGTTTTTTTACAACCCATGGGCATGATCAATTTTCAATCCAAGTAGGACTGGCTATCATCAGAAGCATGTGCTCTTCTACATTATGCCCTAAACATTAAAAGCCTTTCAGGGACTAATCTTTCAAATATTTAATTGTGCAATTGAGTTTAATGGGGTTGCTCACATGCTTAACATTAAGCATGTACTTCAGTAGCATACTCAGCTAGACCCTAACTCTTCTTTATTATCAACAATTATTGAAGTCTCTTTTTTTTTTATTTTCCTTAGCCTCTCCGACAAACATACTCATAAAACCCAATCTGTTATTGTCACTCATAAGTACAATAATCCTCAACCTGCATCACCTGAGCCTGAAGTAGATAATAAATAAAGAAGCTTTTAATTGCTGGAGATAAAACCAGACAGCTAAAGCAATGACTTTGGTTTTGAAACAGCTTAAGCTTTTTTTAGGCAAATAGAAGAAGACTAAGAAACAAGGAACTAATAAACAGTGTCTTAGAGCTACCTCTTGAGTTATCAGACATCTGTGATAACATGCCACACACCATATTCCTGCAAAATGCTTCTGTGACAAAGATATAATCTCTTTGATTAAAACACTTGACATATTTGTGAAATCCTGATGTGAAATAATAATTTGCATAAAGAATCTGTGTAGGGAAAGAATCGCTGATAAACTTCTGTGAGTATAAAGAGCACCTAGATTTTGGAGGACACACTCCATCTTGTAGAATAGCTTGTGCAAAATGCTCTCTGAAAAATCAACAGGCCTTTAAGTTCATCTTTACATTTTGCACAAAGTCAGGAGTGACAGTCAAGGATAGTTCTTATCAGATTCAAGCCAATTTACCTTTATACCTTCCCACTTTGTTACTTCATCTCTCCAGACATTTCTCAAAGTTGATAAGATGCTACCTTCCAAAACACGCAGATTCATACCTGCCAAAATCCGTGGAGTCACACTGCTGCCTCTTTTCACACTCCATCTGCTACATTTGTTATTTCTGACCACACTTCCAGCCATGTCACCTCCCACTTGGAAATATTTGCCTATAAACTGGAAAATGTTTATAACTGAGCTCACCTCAAAATTAAGCCTCATTTTTGCTTGCTTTTCTGTTCTACCTCTGTCTACATTTCTGCCATTACATGAGAGGTACACTCACATCAGGATGCTTTCTTCTGTGGCATAAAAATCTCAAACCTGTTGTTACACTAGACCTTCTGCAGAGTTAAATAATTGCTCACTGATAAACTCATGGAGTCAAAATTGTGAATCAAGCCAACTCCCTGGGCAGCTGAGGATAGCATGCATGCCCAGGGCATTACTGCTCTCAGTGGAAGTATCCACAGATCTGCAAGCAAAGAATCAATTTCCCAATCCCATCATGAACAGTTCAAACTGATCCAAGTCTTGCAGTGAGGGTAGTGATTCCACTATTTTAATGCCACTGTATTGAAGTGATACCAGTAAAACCAAGTAAGACTCAGCATAGTGCCTTCAAAGAGTTACCATGGTAATACTCATTAGATGTTCTATGCCAAAACATAATGCTTCAGGTTACTTTGAAAAATTGAAAAAAAAAAAAAAAAAAGGCTTGAAATTTTTCAGCCTTGTCCTAATTCTGTCACTACAGAGATGACACAAAATAGGCAGAGCTTTGATTTCTTTTTCCCTTTTTTGCAGGGAAGGAGCAATCAACTTCTTACAGCAATGTTTTCCCAAAATAAGAGGCTCTGTTTATGCCTCACATTAAAAAGAGATGGAAGGGAACAGGGAAATATCATTAGGAACACAGAGGCTGAAGTCAAAAATAGAATTAAAAAGAAGGAAGAATAAGTAAGAATGCAGCAGTACCTGAGAGAAAATAAGTATTTTATTTCACAGTGATATAAGGAAAAATAGAAAATTCTCCATGAAAGCAAGAAATCCTTTGATGTATGTATATGAAAAAGAAAGCTATATAGGAACAGGCTCAAAGAAGCACCTTTTTGGTGACCATAAGAATGGAGAATTTTTAAGATCGCTGAATGTATCTCATGAAACATGTTAAATTAACTTTTTCTGCTTAACATACCAAAACAACTATTGAAAAGGGCTATATTTAGTATTTATAAATACATTAAGATAAGTTTCTGAGAGTGAAGAGAATTATTTGAAATAAAGGATATTAAATATTACAGACAAAAAATCAGTTGGCTATACTTCTTCAGGAATATGTTTATGAAGAAGACTTCTTGCTATCTGCAGGATTGTTTATCTTACGATCTATTTTAATGGGAAAACAAAGTTCTTTAGAGACCAATGCAGTGCAGATATGCCCCACCTTATTGACCTTGTGTTTTTTCTGCTCTATCTTGATACTGGTTTAATCATCATGTAACCATCCATATAAGCCTTCTTCTTCCCTTGCCTCATTTTGATCACAGCTGAGTGTTCCTGTCAAATGGAGATTCATGTTTTTGAAAGGTGTTGCCTGAAATCTAGGAGCTCTAACAGTCAAACAGGCTCTGGAAACAGCTCGTCTATAGGTTTATAGATGATCTAATAAGCTAGACACTTACATAGCAGATTTTGTAGAGATTTTAGGACTTTTTTTTTCAAAAACTGTTTCGTATTAAGTATCAAGCTGTGTGGTTACTGTCTGACCACCACTGTCATTCTGTGAGAAAGCTCAACTCTCACATGAACCTAATTTTGGCTGCACACCAGAGCAGGAACCAGTGCAAAAGGCAGCACAGTATGGGGCCATTTCTGATTGCCCAGAAAGTCATCTCTTCCCTGAGCTCCAGCAAAGCTCAAGGCTTCACAGCTGTGCCTAACTAACCCAAAGCAGCTGCTTTTCCTTCAAAAAATAGCTCAGGACCCATCCTCTGCCATGTGTACTCCCAGTTCAACACAAGGCATCCTTCCTCGTAGGGCACTGCTTCCAGGAAGTGGTATCCCTGAGCTGCATCCATACATCGGCTAGGAAAGTGGAGTTCTAATGGGCCAAAACCAGAACACAGAAAGTGATAACAGCTAGAGAGCACAGATGACTGAGCACATGTCCTTGAGCTCAGAGCTAACAGGTTCAGGTCCAGCGGCTTGGGACAGAATTTGTCCTGTGCCTTGTGACACTTTACAGTTCTGCAACGATCCTGTCCTGTTTGTCCCTGTACAGAATGTCGTGAACAACTCTAATGATAATGCACTCAAGCGAATAAAAATCCAGCTGACATCACTTAGTTTTATTGTTTCTGAAGTGCTAGGATGACTGAAAAACTTGTAAGAAATCTGTATCACTAGCAGACATGTTTATGAATGCACAGGGGAAACAGATTTGCTGAGTAGGAAGATATTGTTGTATCGTAGAGCATAACTTCACTTGTAGTATCCATATCTCTGAAATATCTTTAGCACAGAATATATGGCCCATCATCAGCTCAACAAATATTGTGAGATCAGCACAAGCATTTTTCTAGAAGAGTCAATTTTATAAGAAATGGTTGTGTGAATAATATATATTTTATTTATCCTCAGAACAGGACTTTCTTACTTACAAATTGCACACTCTATATTGTATTATATATATATATATACACATACATATATACATGTAAGTATATACATATAACATACATCACTGCTATAATCTATCCTTTTCATTCATCATGGAGAGGTCACAGCACATAGTCACAGATCTCTCAGTCTGAGGATCCATTAATCTGTGGCAATTTGCAATGCAATTTATTCCTGGGATAGCAGAGTCTTCTAGGCTCCCAAGAATGAGGACAGCACTACCTCAGGCTTTCACACAGTTATTCACTCACAGCTATCTACAGCAAAACTTGCACCTCTCCAGCCACCAATAAAAACTCTGGCCACAATGTTCATTTACTGCAAAGCTGTCAACTGGCTGTACATGTGAGGCAGAGAAATAACTCCCAGCCTCTATCCCAGACATCTCAGCAGCAGCAACCTGACTGTCTAGGAGACACATCTGGGAACACAGGCCACATATTTTCCACCATAAGAGATCAGAAATCAGATTATGACTTTCCCTGAAATGTGGTTATGGCTTAAGTGCAGATCACATCTCCTGTGTTCTCAAGCACAGTCAAGATTTCTTTGCAGATCACTCGGTCACAAGACATGCAGTGGTGGGACCTCAGCTGGCTGAAACAGCCAACACTTGCCATGAGCTCCAGAGCAACCATGGCATCCATCAGGACCTTCCAAAGGTTGGTGAGTCCCAAACTACTTCTCTGTCTTTTGTTCAAAGCATCAATGATGAACAGCCACCTCTTCAATCCCCTCAAAATTCCTATTGCAATTCTCAGTGGAGAATAAAATTCTGTATACAGGGTGGTACAGTTAAATAAACCAACAGATAGGGACAGGATTTTGTTGCCCAAAACCATACTTTTTTTTTTTTTTTTTAATATGTGGACATGTCAGCTAATTTACTTGTCATCTCCAACTGGAGCTGCCATTCTAGTCTCCAAGCTGTGGGTTATAGTCACTCATCCCAGATGTTTCTTGCGTATGAAAATGGGACTAAGCCTTGCTTCATAATGCAGCAGTCAGTTGTTTGGCAAAGTGTCAGAAGCAGCTGTTTATATAACAGCTTAATTTGCAACCATCTCCTGATTTTACTTTAGTTCTCCTGCAGTGCCTGAACTGTAATGAAAATAGTGGATGGCTGCCATGGAAAGGTTTGCACAACACAGAAACAGATTTAATCAATGGAAAGGAGGATGTATTTTTCACTTTCCATTAAGATAAGAATCCCTTCAGCTCTGATTCTATGCAACAGATTACCTGCAACTCATAAAAACTACTTCTAGCCTGAGAATTAAAAATTGTCCTGTATGGCTAAGGATCCAATTTTTCCAGAGGAAAGAGAGTTCATGTTGACTCTCCCATAAGCTCTGACTATTCAGCACTGCCTGAAAATCAGATTCTTCCCTAATACTATCTCAGAGCATACTATATAAGCTTCAGGAAAGCAGAGTAATAGGATGGCTGTGTGCTGCTGCTTTCTTGTGGCCAGTGTTCCATGTGCTAGGCAGGGATGTGAATCTCACTGACAGTAAGGCCAATGTGGCAGAGGCCCCTTCACACAAGGCATAGTTACACAGTACACCCTTTTGGCAAAGGGCATACTGGCTGGGGCAGCAAGACGCTGCCAAAACAATCGCAGCTCATTCCCAAACCCCCTGCTGCTGGGGCCAGTTGGCATGAGGAGCAAAGAGCCAGACATGGGCGCCAGCAGCACAAGCCTTTTCCCCCTTCCAAGAGAGCCCTACAGCAAGGAAGGACAGTAGCAGACTGGCAGCAGCCCATAACAGATCTCATCAAGCACGTTTCAATGGCCCCTTCCACAAAACTGTCTCTGACACAGCATAATAGGTAAATAAATAAGTCATTCATTTGACAGAAAAATAGCACTTCAGATTTGGGCAGTAGCAGTGCTTAAGCTCCAGCCCTCCTGTTACCAACAAGTTCTCTCTAACTTTGCTGCCCTGCATGGATCAAAAACAGACAAGTAGGGGCTCGGGCCAAACCGGAATGAGTTTTTCCTATTAATTAGCCTACAGCAGTTAACATGGTTGTTGTTCCACTTGGGTTTGAAGAAGGGAAAAATGAAAGAAATACTGGGAACTAGTGTACCCAATGATCCTTGATGCAAGAAACAATTTTAATAATCCTCCTCTCTTTAGCATCAGAAGTATGTCAGCACACACTGAGGGAGAAAACATACTGCCTTTGCCAAAAGATTTCTTTTTGTGAGATGACATTTTAAATTAAGAGGGTGCTCTATCTGCTCAGAGAAAAAAAAAAAAAGAAAAAATATTGGTGACACACTCATTTTCTATCACATAATCCTACCTTCATATTGCTGGAGTCAAAAAATGAGCAATTCAGAGGTATCTTTGGAGAAAGCTTAGTCTGTTGAAAATCTAGCCCTCTAAGATGTTCACTGAAGCACACTCTGATCCATAAGCGCCCTTGTGCATATATTTGTTTAATTGTTAATTGCTGCAATGAATTCAATATCCAGTGTTTTGTTAGAAATTAATATGATTGTCATGTATAAATTAATAAACACCGAATACCGAATTGCTTTGAGCTGCAGAGGGTACAGTTAGTGTTACAGCATGGAAGGAGGTAGGCAGCAGGAGAGGGAATTATTATTTTGTACCTTATGTTCTCAGAAAGATAGGTAAGATAAGGGAGAAGAAACAGGGCATGTGAAGCTCCTGAGTGGAGTTATAATAGCAGCTAAACAGTTTAGACTAATCTGTAGGGCTATAATGGAATGTTATATTTTAGGTTGTGTTCTGCCTTTAAATGGAAACATTAATTTAAGCAACAGCTATAAGATATTAGGACTAAATATAAATGAGAGAAAAAGTGGGGGATTTGCTTCTAAGAGAAATAAGGCATATCCAAGTGGACTTTACTGCTACACTTCCAGATAGCTATGGAAACCAGAAAGCCCTAGAAAGTCTGCAAAACAGCAAGAATTTACAAAATGAAATAGTCACCATAATCACCATAATCTATATTTGTGAAATGGACTTCAGCTTCAAATTTGCATTTAATGAGTTTGTAAACATCTGAGATAACAGACAAGAGACCGCAAAACAATGCAAAATAGGGGCATTTGAAAGCATGGAAAGATATGATGTTAAAATTCCTCAAATGGGAAAACAAAACTGAGAAACTGATTTATCTTTGGATTGTAAAGTTTCTTTTTAAAGTCAATTCTCTTCAAAATTATACTGTATGCCACTGTGAGCTTGTGAATCCTGATCTATTCACTTCCCAAGGTTGTCTGTTTCTTAACCATGTATTAAAAACAATACATGGACTACCTGGACACACAGATACACTATTTAGGAATAAGAAAGTAGGAAGGTGAATATTATATCCAGAAGTGTAGGTTTTCTTGTCACTTTGGACCACTAAAAAATCTTGTCATGGAGAAATCTGTATTGGCTCTAGTAGATCCTTGTTGCATGAGCGTCCAGCTACAAAATGCAAAAGACAAATGGGCAGGGAAAGGATTGCTCTATGACTCTGATTTATATTACCTCCCACAGATCCTCTATAGGGGATACCTATGAGTTTTGCCTCAGTCTATGCCTAAAGTTATAGGCTAAACATAAAACACATATTAAAATTTTTCTTGATTTGCAGATTATTAATTTACTAGATAGAAAACAGATAGATAGACATCATCAAAGATGATACAATGTCTGTCATACCAAAAAGCACATAGACGCAGATTCATCTTTGCTAAATGTCAGCCTTAAGTGACGCTCTTCAGTTTGCAGCTGGATCACTCTCTTTTCACAGTCCACACACAAGGGAGACCAAGTTATCTATGCAAAGCCACCTGTTGTTAACCACCTAAGTTCTGAAGTGTCTGGTGTCTGCCCAATCCACTGTGGGAAAGATCATCTCAGTTACACCTAATTTCTGCCAGTATTTCCATTCAGCGAACACTGAGTACTGTCTGGGACCTGCAGGAGCTTGGCACCAAAAGGACAGACACTTTCTCATCCTCTTTCTTAACTGACATATGAACCCTGCATTAGTAACAGCAAGAGCAGAGGATTTTCTGAGATATGATAGCAAAAATTACTTTAATGAGAGTACAGTGGTCATCTACATTTTTCAAACCATGTTCCTGAGAGTGACTTTAGGACTATAGGAGAACAAGATTAAATTCTTGAATGGAGGAGAGAAATGGGCGTGGAAGGTAATAAAATTATATTTAAGACTGGAGCAGCAAGGTAAACCTGCCAAAGTGATGTATCTATCATGTTAGACATTACACACTCACATCAAGAGACAATCATCTACTCTAAAAAGGTATCTACTATTGGAATGAACCAAAAAACAATATATGCAAGGAAATAGTTTCACTCCATTTTACATTCATAAAAATGTAAAGATCTTTTTCAGTGTGAGCCAGAAAGAAGAAGAAAATCCTGAGTTTCACGAACCTTTCTGTGAAGGAACAAGCATCACTACTTTTCATGATGTTAGGAAACAGACAGTAATGGCAACTATTCTTAGAAAGCCTCAATTCCATTTGCTGTTGTGTTTACATTATTCCAAACTGGCATTTTGGCACAGATATAGTTGCTCAAGAATATTAGTTATTATTACCCTTTCCAGCTGTAGTCACAACAGACTATATATTAGCTATTCAATCTTATGATAGCCCTATGGTGCAAAAATGTTTTGTCGGTTTTTCTACATACGGAGAGATCATACACAGAATTTAGCAATTTGCCCAAAGCTGCACTGAAAGTCTGTTAATAGAACATAAATCATCTGATTCATAGTCTTACTGCTTCAAGAGCATATTTCTCCTCCCTTAATTAGCATTAGAATAATAATACTTTGCATTTCTACAGTGCATATGCAAGTTATCCAAGGTTATCAAAGTACTTCAAAACCATATGGCCCAACAGGATGGGAAGTCATTTTAGTATTGCAGCTATTTGAAACACTAGTGTGTGCATTTATACACTCCTAAGCATTCCTATTTGGATTATAAGCAGCAGGAAGAATTTCTTCAGAAATAAATAGGACCTATTAACTCTTAACTTCTTTGAAGTTATATTATCATTTGATTTTATTATTCTTTCTGACTTTAGTTCCAGATGAGACTTATCATTTACCTTATGGATGCACATGATTTAAAAGCACATATACAAAAAAAAAACAGTAGTAGGTAAATTTTTTTCAAGGCACGATGAAGCAATTCCCACAGAAGGCAGTAGCAATTATGCTATCTTATAGCAAAGGCTTTTACAAAGCAGCAGCAGACCAAATGTTAGAACAGTCCTGCTGGACTGACCAAAAATATTTCCTTTAAGCAGACTCATCACAATAATAAAATATCTTTGCTGCATTATATATATATATATATATATACAAAAGCTCTTAATTATCATATTAGATTTCCCCCTCCCTCCAAAAAGAGATTGTAAGTAGAAAAGGAATCACAAAGAGAAACCTGGAAACTTCTTCACAAAGCTGGATTACTTGCACTTCACCGCCAAAAGGAGCCTGGACATTGTCAATTATCAAAGACAGTAAGTTTCATTGTAAGAAGAACAAACACATCTGATTATTGAATCATTTATCCAGATGAGTATGGTTTACAGAAAATGCTAATTTGACTAATGTCTTTTTGCATATCAATATCTCTACCATATGGTGAGGGTTGAAGATGAATTGTTCTGTTTTGTTAACAAAAGAGACATGGTTGAACTATGATCAAATTATGAGAAGACTTAAGTAGCACAGCTAAAACACTGTACTACGTAAAGTCATCTTTCTGAGTTGCCTACAAACATATTTTCTGTAATCACAAAAGAACGTAGCTGAGATTACTTTTAGAGTAGAAAGTACAACTATGCCCAGAGGTACTAACTTATGTTGAAATGATTAAACCAAATAACTTTAAAGATTATATTGAAATCATGAAGAATGATATAAAAGCCATATGTCAGCATATTTGCCAGGATGATAGCCACACAGTAGATATAGAATAGTACTTAAGCTCAGTCTTTAAATTAGACAAATATTTTGATGTTTCATAACTGCCTCTGTACTCAAAATTCAAGTCAATTTTAACACAAATTCCGACTTGTTGAATTTTATACCCATTTATTTAAATAAAATAGGCTGAAAAAAAATGTTAAGACTTCATTTTTATGGAATTACAGTAATAAAATGAGAGTATGCATATGCTAACTTTAGATTCAGTAGACTGCTCCATTTCATAAGATCCAGAAGGAAGTGTATGAAATCAACTTTCCTAAAGCATAATCAATTTCAGAAAATATTTCCCATTAGGAACATGGATACTAATATATATATATAAAACAGACTTAAATTTATCATTTTTAAGTATATTTAAAAAAAAAATTAAAAACATGAGGAAGAGTGGACCAAAGTCAGCCCCAGAAAAGCAAAAGAATGTGAGAATACAACAATAATTTCTCCTGTTTGTGTTTGCATATTATGACACAGTTTTTACCTACACGATCAATAGCTGCATTGCCATTGCCACCTATCCTAAACTGGAAAGTAGTAAGTTGACTGAATGCTTTCAGTAGAGAACAAATATGATTCAACCTACAAAATTCATTTCTATGTTATACCATGAGATAAGGCCACCAGTAGGGATTGTTGAATTGGTATCCTTGAGCAACAGTTCACAACAGCAGGAGCTTTCTCATTTTGTCTGGGGGAAGGGGAGAAAAGACAGTCCTAGAAAACAAATGATTCTCTCATGTACAAAGAAGAGAAAGACACTACTGCTCTTAAAAGCACTAAGAAACTATGAGTGTGTAGGGACCTCCTGGAATGGATTCATGTCATAAACTGTGTCTTTTCTGAGGACATATCAATATAGGGATTTACAGTCCTATTCTAATTTCTAAAAATACTAATATTTTTATAACAAATCGGATGAAAAATGTGTAGAAAGTATTTATTGTTCTGCTGTACAGCCAAGAACAGCTCTTCTTCAGTGAGAAGCTACTCATTGAGATATATGATATATTATATTTCTGTGTGCTGGTCCTCAACTACAATATCACAAGACAAGGCTTTTCACTTCAAGATTTGTCCATTTTGAGGTGACATATGGATGACAGGGAAGAAGGAAAAAAAAAAAAAAAAGGACCATCCTGCCCTGCATTTTGCTGTTTAAAATGTTTTTAAGAAGTTTTCTTGACTGCCGAAAGATTGTGGGTGAAAGCAGATCAAAATGATAGGCTGGATTAACTTTATCTTTGTACTTCGTGGAACAGATATTTTCCTGGAAATCACTCTTAACAACTACCCTGGCCTAAAAGATGTTCAAAAGCAGTTTCTAGAAATGATTTTTAATTTCTACGTTGGACATGCAATTCTCTAAAGAGAGAGTGTCATCCCTTCCAGGTATAACTCACCACGAGATTTCTCCTTTAAAGAATACACTTGGATGTATCCCAAGAATTATTTCTTTCCTACAGGAAGGCTGCAAGATGAATTCTTTTTGAGCGCCATATACTTGCCAAGCTGGCAGCTTTGTTCAATATCTAAAATTATTTTAATTATCCATGTCTTTAAAATCAGCTGAGATTCTAACAAGAAGTGTTACATGAAAAATATGCCAGTTGAATAATAACTTCTACAGAAGACTTGTTTAGCCAAAGAAGACCAATTACTGCTTCCTCCTGAGGTAAAGATCCTAAGAGCCTACATCTTCAATGAGTTGTTGTATCTTCTTTTTAACAAAGATGGAACATTTTGTATTAAAACCAATCACTAAAAGAAAGCCTAACAGAGGTACTGAGTCTGGTCCATAGAGCATGAAGTCTTTCAATGGAAATCTTTTAAATATGTTCATAAGAAGAATATATGGAAAAG
This sequence comes from Crypturellus tataupa, assembly GCA_034781795.1. NCBI lineage: Eukaryota > Metazoa > Chordata > Aves > Tinamiformes > Tinamidae > Crypturellus > Crypturellus tataupa. Next base: position 59,141 of record JAWLRI010000250.1, read on the forward strand.
AAATTTACATGGGTATTAGCTCTTCTCATCTGGAAAGTAATCTCTTCTCATAGTTATTCCCACTAACATGAAAAAATCTGAGATGTTAATGGAGGGAACAGGCTAGAAACAGAGAGCTGATTTCCATCTGTGCATCAGTATTAGCCTAACTTTAGCCTTCCTTTCATCTGAGGCATTTTTGTGTACTCCTAAATTAGAAAGACTATATGAACCCTGCCATGTGGGAGGGAAGCACAGCAAAACAAAGTCATATTTCTGCAGGGGAATAAATCCTGTAGCAGACATTCAGCCTGTTCTTGATATTTTCAGTTAAATGATGTACTTTTCATGTCTATTTGACAGAGGGTGAATTGTTAGAAGACAAGTAGATATATTAGAAAAAGAAGAGCTATGACCAGACCAATCCCCCCTGACAACTTTTGCAGGTTCTAAACATGATGTCAAAGGGACAAGTTCATTTTGTTATCATCTATCATATACTCTTAACTATAAGCAATATAACCCTCCCTATGTTCAATTGCTCTATTAATTATTTATTCTTGAACCTATAAATCCTTCTTAGCATTGTAGTGATAGCACTTCTGACGTGATATAAAACTGAATTATGATATTTATAAAATTCTGATTGATGCCTTAAAACACCTGTTGCACATCTGGGAAAATAACATACTTCAACACACACATTTTAGCGGAATGAATGGAATGAAATGATAAATTTGCTAGTGAAAGTTATAGATCAATTTTTTTCAATGGGTGCATGCAAACTATATTTGCTTTATGAATACTCTCTAAATAAGTAATTTTTGACATTATTTTTACTTTCTTTTGTAAAGTTACATGCATATATTTCTTCATCAAACTGGGCATTCCGCTTCAAATGATGACCTGTCTGCAAGTTTAAAAACCTTAATTTTGAAACTTTATTTTAATTAATAAATATCTGTGCTGCTTCATTTTAAATCACTTTTAAAAAAGGCAGTTGGATACCCTATTTACCACCGTTATTGTGATTAAATATTCAATCAAAAGCTCAAAACTGAGGGAAAAAAAAGCATTTGAAGCTATTTCAAGCATCTGTAGCCACATCAAACAAAATCCTCAAGCAGCAAAGTTAAGAATTAAATATAAAAATGTTTTCTGATTTCTAGATACTGATGCTTATGTGTTCCTCCAAGAAAATAGTATTTTCCCATGCTTAATAAACTGAAAATCAAGATAAAGATAAAATATGGCCTTGGAATTGTGTATTCAGCAGTGACAACAAACTTGTGGAACCACTGCCAGTAATCGTTAATTGTTGTTGCAGATGCCCTGATAGTATTCATAAGGGCCACAACTACCCATTATGTAATAATTACAAGGTATGGAGAACAGTCAAATCAAAACATTATTGGCAAACATTTCCATGAATTACAAAAACTGCATTCCTGTCTTATTTCTGTGCTATTCACAAACTTTAGCACACGTGAGCTCAGATTGGGCAAATATTTTCAGAAATAACATGAAGGATTTTTCCCTATCAAATGCTTGCACTAAAGTACACCCAAGTTATTTGTGCTTAGCAAAGAATACTCTTTTCTGTTTATCATATTTTCTTAGCAACGAGGCTACTCATCATTCATTTCCTCCTTAGAAATGTTCAACTCTCCAACTGAGGAGAAAATAACAGTACCTTACGATTTCCAGTCTCAACATGAACAAAAACAGAAGAACTACCAAAGAGAACATTTCAGAGCAATGAATGGGATAAATGGTTTAAATCCAAGGTATCTAGGCCATCATGGTCAGATTGTGTTAGTGGGACAGGGGGTAAGGAAGGGGAAGGAGATCAGTTTTTCCCAACATCTTTAGCCTATGCAAAGAGACTCTGCAAGCAGTATATACTTAAGTAAAAAAGCATTTATTTATTGGTTAGCTTACATAAAAGATAGCAAGGATTTAATGGGGGGTTCAGTTAAGCATTAGTCTGCTCAGTCACCCAGAAAAAGTCTTTGCAGGCCTGGCAGGGGTGAATCAGAAGGGGCCTCTGTGGCTCCTTCAAACAAATCCTCAGCGTCACTCAATTTGTCTTCCAGCACTATCAATAACAACCTACTCATGACAGCCATGACTCATCCAACTGCTGAGTTCACCCAGTGATCCACAAATTAACCCCATGTTTCTTCCTGTAGAATTTTATACCTTTCCATATTGTTTTTTTGTTTATTCTCAATCCTACCTCTGTCTGCAATTTTATCCTTTCTACCTTTCTAAAGACCTTTTCACAGCTTCTTCTCCCCGTAGAGCAACTTCCTCAGGAGTCAAGTATCCTTGACACAGCCGCACCTTGGGACAGGAAAGATGACAGAGGGGATGGCAGAGAGGAAGGATTATATAAGTGTCCAGTTAATATGAAATAAGATGTTTGATAAGACAAATTAATTTAAACCTAACATTTCAAAAAGTTTTACTATGTAAGTACTATGAAAATATGCTTCTCCTGTGAATACAGCATTTTGCATGCCAAGTGTGAACGTCCCAAACAATCCTCCCTCTCCTCTGATTTTTTCCACTGCAAATAAATTTGCTTTCCTCTGCTCTTCAGAGAGAACTTTCTCCCTGCTAGCCGCTGAGCACCATATCCTACTTCAAAAGAGCCACAGGCAGCACTCAAGGCAACATCTGCTGAGCCCTCACACAAACAGCATAGCGGAAGTGAACTTTGAGCTCTAGGAAACCTTCAGAGTTAATATAAAAAAAAAGAGATACTCAGGATCCCAAAACATGCAACTTCAAATTATATCAATGATAAACAACATCTGAAGATGGATACAGCGTCGGTCTAAGTGGAGGAAGTGGAAACGGGGTTGTGCAGCCATGTAGTTATGGTTAAATCAAGGGACATCAGAGAAAATGCCTTGCCAGTTAACAGTTATGATGGACTAGGTCTACTCTAGCTTCTCCCACCTTGCATCTATTCCTGATACCAGATTATTCCACAAGCCTGGGAGAGATTTTCACAGAGAGAAAGGAAACTTCAGGTTATATTATTATACGGACTTGATAAGAGTTCGAGGTCCAACACTTTCGTACCTTTTAAGATGCCCTTAAAATACTTCTGTTTGATGTATTATATCTACGCAAGGACAGCAAAGTTAACTCTGTTTCATGTTGTTAACAATTAATGTCCTGAATTATGTATCTGTTACATTAGTATTCTTTTTGCTATTTAATTGCCCATGACCAGATCTTCAGAAATGAAAAACTTACTCCTTTAAGCATTATAATGACTTTAGGCGTGCAACCATGCAACTGAATAAATTTAGGATTAGAGTTTACATTTCATATAGTATTCCTTGCTTCTGGACATTTAAACCTAGTTTTAATATTGCTTCCATTGACAAATCAGCTTTTTTTTTTTTTTTTTTTTTTTGGCCAATTTGGTTTTTGGTTTACAAGTGTACAAGTGAAGAGTTGTGGGTTATCTACAATTTGCAAAATACAATTTTATTATGTAAAATTTAATCAAGAAATTGTATTTTCTTATAGCTTGTAGTTATTCCTAAAAATCTCATTAAAATCTCTTTAATTAGTGTTGGCAAAATTGCTCAAGCATCAAAACAGATTGCATTTTCCACGTCTAGTACAAATAATAAAATCATTTTGCAATTTGCATGCAGTATCATTTCTGAGGAAATACAGTCAGCTGACATTTTCTAGGGAAAACGTACAAATGTACAAAGAAAAAAAAAATGTACTGAATGCAGGCATTATGCATCATTCTTGTTCCAGCAAACAGAGAATTCTGTGAAGCTATCAGATGACGTGTTGGTCACTGATACTGTCTGGGACATATATCTTATAATCAGCTGAGGGAGACAAAGTTCTTCACTCAGTCTGATGGCATATACCTCTATCCACTACACGACACTACCTGAATGATATATCTGGTCAGCATCAGAATTGCATAGAATGATTGGCTCCTCCTCCTCCAACCTCATGATAGTCAAAACACCTGCAGGCAGAAAAGGGGGACACAAGGACTTTTTTGCACTGTCTGTAGTAGCAAAACCTGCACACTATACCAGATCCTAGAAACAGTGTGTTGTGGATGAGTGATGCACTTTACTCATAAGAGATTACCAGCAATATGCTTTTTTAAGATACTATAGTGATTTAACAAAGTTCAATGGTATGTAAGACCATGGTTTAACAAGTCAATGGTAAGGTACACTTGGTTATTTGCATCACGGAGGGAAGGATCAGATGAAATTTTCAAGGAGACCCTTCTGTTGAGTCATGCGGTTCAGAGTGGACACCCTTGCTTTCCAAACTCCTTCAGAGAGGAATGTCAATGTGGCAGGATCCAATTTTAGTCCCAAGCTTGGACAACATTATATGTCTAAAGGATTATGTGCACAATCAATGAGAGATTCAACTTTTCTAAGTTTGCAAACTTTCGATGTGCCGTTAGTCACTTACTGAGAATCCTCAGTAAAAAATGGGTAAAGAATCAGGCTGGAGGAGTTGGCATTCCTAACCTTAAGAGGCACCCCTACTCAAGTGGAGATTCTACCATGCAGCCCTGCCATAGAATCATAGAATCATAGAATAATAGAATCATAGAATGCCTAAGGTTGGAAGGGTCCTCTAGAGGTCATCTACTCCAACCACCCTGCACACGCAGGGCCACCTAGAGCACGTGGCACAGGGCTGCATCCAAGCGGGTCTTGAAGATCTCCAGAGAA
>JAWLRI010000250.1:70387-94494 GCA_034781795.1 Crypturellus tataupa
ACCTACAGTTGACAGACTGTTCGTGAATCCGATACTGCCAGAATCGAGCTTATAGTAGATTATACTATTTGGGAACTTGATTTGCTCCTAGGAAGGCAATCGGACCTACGGTCCTCAGACTGTTCGTGAATCCGATACTGCCAGAGTCAAGCTTATAGTGGATCATACTATTTGGGAACTCGATTCACTGCCACCGCTACGGCTTTCAAATTGCAACGTTTTCACACCCTGAAGATGTGCATGTTATCAGATAAGTGACATGCCTAGGTGGTATATATGAGAGTGTTACTGTTCTGAAAAATACTAGTTGTTTGGTGCTAATGTACTTTACATTTCCTTTAGTAATATAATTTTTTGTTTGCTTGGCACAGTGTGAGGATGATGTATATAAGAAAGCACTGGAGATCTGGCTCATAAGCTTAATGGGCAATATATTACTTTTTGCAATAGAAGTTCTTTACCGTATGGCACACTCAAGTGCTGGAGTCTCTTCAGGTAAAGGTTTCTGATAGTTCCTTGCATCCAAAATGCCCAAAACTATCAAATATTTGTTGAGGTGGAATAAATATAACCAATGATGCCTTTCTCTTTAGAATATGTATGTTTACCAAGGTTCCATGCCAATAGGATATAAGTTTACTCTGTAAGAATGTGGTGCAAATATCCACAGGACTTGCATTTGCACTGGGTACAGACATCACAAACTTACAGGAAATGATTATTTCTCTCTCCCCTTCTATCTCTTTTTTTCACTATTTCTTTTATTTATTCTTTTCCTGATAGTTAGAATTTCATAATCTATGCTTTTCTATCTCAATATCCTATACGAAAATTAAATTGCTTTTCATTTTTCAATTTTGAAATGTATGTAAAATCATCCACATAGAAGCTAAACGTTATAAAACACAAAACAGAGTACTGCATCATAAGAGTATCTGTAGCTATCTGTTACTATCCCTATTTAAGCCAGAATGACATTATTTAACACTGTTGACTTTTGTTGTTATTGATTTTCTCACTCTTCATTTATTCTTTGTGTTTTTATTTTTCTTTCCCTGATAGCTTTACATATACTTATTCTGGCTAATATGACTTACAATGGCTCTAAGACTAAGAGGTAAATTGAAGAAAATAATGATTCTACAGAGATTTATTTTAATCTTTTCTGTTTTGTAGGTTCTAGAAAAAAAAATGCAAATTTGCTAAGTACCATTCTTATCATAACAGCCACTTTGTCATGTTTCTGATTTTCCATTGTTATTCTTACATTTCTTTTGATAAGGAGAATTAGCATTCACTTTAACATGACTTTTAATAGCATAAAATAGCTACATAAATAAAATAGATGGGCTGGATGGATGAGGAGAGAGAACTGGATGTTGTCTACCTTGGGATGCTGTCTCCCAGGGGACAGTACTGGGCTCAGTGATGTTCAATTTATGTATCAATGACTTGGATCAAGGGACAGCACTGGATGTTGTGTACCTTGGGGTGTTTTCCTGCAGGGGTCAGTACTGGTTCCAGTGCTATTCATCTTGTTCATCAATGACTCGGATGAATGGACAGAGTTTGCAAATAATACAAAACTAAGAGGAGTTGTCGATAGTCCAGAGGGCTGTGATGCCATTCAGAGGGACTTGGACAAGTTAGAGTTGGGCAGAGAGGAACCTCATGAGGTTCAACAAGAACAAATGCAGGGAGGAATAACCTCAGGCACCAGGACAGATTAGGGGTTGACCTGTTGGAAAGCAGTTCTGCAGAGAGGGATTTTGGGAGACAACAAGTTAACCACGAGTCAGCAATGTGCCCTCAGGGCCAAGAAGGCCAATGGGATCCCAGTCTGCATCAGGAGGAGTGTGACCAGCAGGTGGAGGAAGGGGATCCTGCACCTCTCCTCAGCTCTGATGAGGCTACACCTGGGGTATTGTGTACAGTTCTGGGCTCCCCGGGACAAGAGGGACATGGAACTTCTAGAGAGGGTCCAGCATAGAGTGACAGAGATAATTAAGGGACTGGAGCATTTGTAATATAAGGAAAGACTAAGCAAGCTGGACCTGTTTAGCCTGGAGAAGAGAAGATTGAGAGGGTATCTTACAAATATGCACAAATACCTGAGGGGTGAATGTAGGGAGGATGGGGCTAAACTCTTTTCCATGGTGGCCGGAGACAGGACAATGGGTCAAGCTGAAATACAGCTAATTCCATCTGCATGTGAGGAAGAAGTTCTTTACTGTGAGAGTGACAGAGCCCTGCAACAGGCTGCCCAGAGAGCTTGGGGATTCTCCTCATTTGGATCTTCAAAACTTGCCTGGATGCCACCCTGTGCCATGTGCCCTAGGTGTCCTTGCTTGAGCAAGGGGGCAGGACTTGATCTCTAGAGCTCCCTTTCAACCCATTCTGTGATTCTGTGATCACCTAACTCCATCAGGTAGCGTTTAAATTCTGAGTATTTCCAAGCTATAAATATTATTTTTATCTTAATGAACTATATTCTCTTTTAAAGGGACAAAAATGCCAGTTAAGAAATTTTGTATTGAATTGTATTGAATTCTGACAGTAACTTTATCCTGTGATAAAGTCTGAGAAAGACTTAAGTTAAGGATACTACTGTAAGGGTAGTTACTTTAAGTAAGTTTTATGTACAAGACTCATTTATAATTGGTCTTATGCATGTGAACATACAGTAGTTAGGATTTATCCGTATATTTTCAATCTATTACGGTGACCCAGATTAGGGCTGTTGAAATATTAATCATTAAAAATAGAGAAAATGCTTATAAGCAAGCCAAGACCAACTACTTACTTTGTCTGGAATCTGAAAGAAAAGAAGGGGAGAAACGGAAGCTTATATTTTCTAGGAACTTTGGACAAACAAATTATTAAAAAATTACTTATGCCAACATAAAATATTCATTCATATTTCTTATTCTGAATGCTCAGATGCAAACAAATTTGGTAAGATCCTAGTCTCTTCATATAACTTTCACCAAATAGCAGTTTCTTTGATGCCAGCTACTGTATAAATGTGTTTCCTCACCCTGACTCCATGCCTACTGGCTTATATGACTTGTCATTATAATTTAATATATTTATATTAATATACTTCTAGACACTCTGTGAGGTCTGTATGCTTCAAACGAATAGCAGTATCAAACTCACATCTTCGACTTCATAACCCTGCCATGTTGACAGTAAGATCTCATTTACTTTTTTATCACTCTCCATTCAGTTAATAATATTGTATATTTTTGTTTTTGTTTTTCCATTGCCTGATGAGAACAAGTAACGTTTGAACCTCTAGATCTCTGAAGGTTTTACATTTTAAACTCTGGAGATTACTAGCATATGGCTAAAATTTCAAGACTTTGAAGTAAGGAAATTAGGGGCATGTCTAAGGATTTATTAATTTATTAACACGATGGTAAGCATAAAATAATGAGGAGCAAGGACAAGCCCAAAGATTTTCCTTTTCAATCTTTTGTGAATCAAGTAGTAATACATAAAGAAATTAGAGAGGAAAAAAATGAAGACATTTTAATATACAGCACTGACATAAAAAAAAAGCCAAAATTGTATTGCAGTCTGTAAAAAATGGATTTGAAAAACAAAAAGATCAAGTTCTCAAATATACCAGTCAATTCACAGTCAATTGCTAACTGATTTTTAATTTAAAAGAATGGATGATATATATTCTGAAAATTGTACCTTGGACCTTTTAGATGATCTTCAATAACACATCATATTTAAAAAAAAAAGTTTTCTTTTGATAGTATTGGTGATAATTTTAGGGTAGTTTCATAAGAAGGCTTCCCTTGTAGAAAATGGTAAAAGAAATAGCAGGCAGCACTGGTATTCCTAAGAAAAAGCAAAAAGCAAGATTTACATTAGCCCTTTCTATCAAATTGAATTAGTGCTGTATCATGTTAGTGCTACTTTGCACTAATGTATTATGATAGTAATATGATAATCTTTTTATTGTATTAGATAAAATTAAGACTCAATGAGTCTGATGCGATGAGACTTGATTATTCTGATAGAGAACTGCTAAGACAGGCGAAAAATCTCATAAAATCTTACATACAGATGCTTTAACTTAATTTTTTTTCTTGTTTATATCTGATATGAAATCCCTATTTAAAAGATTTAAAAGAAAAATAAATTAGCATGGATAAACTCAGTAAATTCTTTCAGCAAGGTTTGCACAAATAGATTTTTTTTTTTCTAGAAGTGGGCTGGAAGATAAGAAGATAATTATCAAGTAACTGTTCACCTTTGTTGTTCATAGCCTTCAAATATTTATATGGTTGTTGTCAGGTCAAATTTCTAAAGTCAATGAAAATGCCCTTTTAATGTGATTCAATTATTTCTGGAATTCCAGATTCTAAGTTCCATCTTAAAACCTCAAAAACCTAAGTATCACTTAGATTTTTCCTTCTCACTTCTTTGAGAAAGGCAGATACTACTGTAAAGTGTTTATTTTTAATATTCTATATGACATAATTGCTTCAAGAAATATTGAAAAAAATATTCACAAGTTTGAATACTGTGATTTGAAATTATGCTTGGAATCCTATGCGTTAATTTCTGTGTCATCATTTGACCCTCCCAAATGTTTAAACTTATGCACAAAGAAACATCTTTACAACTTTACATCTACGTCTAAGAACTTTACATTTACACGAGTTTTTTTCTTATATCTGAATAAATGATCATTTGAAATCTGAAATATATTGAATGGGAAAAAAATAGACTACTAGACTACTGGAATGGTATACTCTGCCTTAGCTGCTTCTTAGATGATGAAAGATATGATCATTTGAAAATAAGAATTAACACTACAAAAAAAAATCTGCTGTTGAAGAAAGAGCTATGGTAAAGTTTCACATCCCACTAGAGATCTTTATTTTTCTGTTGGTAATGTGAGAAATGGAGGGAGAAAAAAAAAAAAAAAAAGAACTGTGACCAGAAAAGTTTTGTTAAATAAAATAGATACCTTAGGCATGTTCACAATTCTTTTGTTCTTTTCATCCTTCTTTTTTTTTTTAATCAAGTAGCTGAATTCCTACTTGCAAACTTGGAATACCTTTCTGATAATGAATGTGATTCATCTTATCTGAGTTCAGTTCTCACAGTCTGTGTTAGTCATTTAAGCTTCTAGAAGTATCAGAGAGGGACAGTCATTCTAGAAAGTAATTAATTCTCTTTCAAGACAGATGCTCAGGGCAATTATGATGGATTGCTTTCTGGATGTACCTGCATCCAGGAGCTGCACAAAAAATGTCTTAAAGTAGATCTGGTCTTGTGTCATTTGTGGGATGTCACAATATCTGAGGCATCTTCACAGAACTGGTAGACATGGGATAGGACTTATGGCACCCAGCAGCATGGCAGGTGGGATACCCTGTCACATTTCAAATGTCACTAGACACGATGTCTGGGGAAACCAAGTGAAATCAGAGAGCCTAGATCTGATCAGATCTTAGTTCTCTATAGGTGAGGTTAAACATCAGATTCAGTAATATTCATTTGGGGTGTCTGCAGTAGCGGTTTTGACATGTGAACTGAATGCCTAAGTGCTCGTTATGGTCAATGTAGATGTAATGATCAGCTCACTGATGCCAATTTAGAATATTTTTATATTTCATTTGACTCATGGTTATGGCTTGAGAAAGATTCAGATCTCCCACAGGTCTTGTATCATCTCTCTCCCAAGTAAGCTTTTTCAATACCCTAGAGCTCCTCAGATAGCATTGGATGCTTATTTGTGGGCAATCTAACTGTACCCTGAAACTCTAGTAACTGTAATATATGTTTAGAACCTGGCTTATATATAATCATCTACACTGTAGACACCAAAAATTATTATAATCTAGATCTGAATGTTATCCTAAATGTATTTAACTAACTAAGATACATTACATTCATTACATTTTCAGACTCATTCTAGTCCACGAAAAACTGTGCTCTCCCAGAACGATTACATCACCTTTGTCAAATCTTCAGCATGAATTACAACAGTTCTGAAGCAACCCTTGATATTGCCTTTGTTGAGATGCTTTTGTTATATATTGCTTTATGTATATATATATTTATATTTTTATATATTCTATATATATATTCTATATATATATATTTGCTATATATTTCATATATTTTTATATATACTTATCTTTTGCCTTAGTTTTCCACAAGAGACCTGCCAAAAAAGGAAAAGGTTTGTGGTAGATGACAGGGTTTTCATGGGTGTAGCCTGTCCAACATTTGTTCATACTCCTTTGCTCCCCACTTTATACCTTGCTCACTTTAGCTCTTTTTGTTTTTTCCCATCTAGACTATGACTGAGAACTTCCCTCTAATAGTAATCTTTTATCTCTTAAATTTTCTATTTGTCTGTGTTGTACTAAAAATAAAATCTGTTCTATATCATTGGCTACTACTAAAGTATACTGTCTTGGCCAGCTGTGCCCATTCTTATTTTTAACCTTCTGCAGAGACTTCCTCTTCATATTTCCATCATTTCAGGAGTTTTTACATCCTCTTCTTAACCCTCAGTTTAAAAAGGGAACTATTTCATTGCTATTTTCTTTCAAGGACTCTAGCTAAACAACATAATACCTTTTAAATTCTCACAGACGATCTATAGGAAACAAGGTAATTTGGGTTTATACTATATGCAATTTGCTATACAAATACTATAACTATATACTATGATCTATAGCTACAAAATACTATAGTTCAGCATTGTTTCTTAATGCAGCAATACCTCCTGCACCATAATACATGTGCACGCATACCTCATAAATGTGTTCTAAATTTTACAACATAAAATTCTACTAAAAAGTTAAGCAAAGGATAATAAAATAGAAGACCATGTCTTTCATATGCTACTAGCATACTTTCTCATGGCTGTGTATATGCATCACAATATTACTAAGTCTTTCTCAGCAATCTATTTTTTTAATTTCATCCTGAAATAAAATAATTTATGGTAAAACCTTTTTTTTTTTTTTTTTTTTTTTTTTTACTGATGTCAGATATTGGGAAATGGTGAATATCGAGAGCATCAGGAGTAAACATCAAGATGGTGATACCAGGTTGCTTGTGTGTGTTGTACTTTTATGTTAGTCAGGGAAAACTCCACCTCACTACCCATAGAAGCAGATAGTATGGTCGAACATACAAGTCATATTTATTATCCCGATTTAAGATGTAGAGATCAAACGAGTGGTTGTCTAACAGATACATCCAGACAGCATCAGTCTTTTGATTTACATAACTTATCATTCCTTTCTCATTTCTTGACCCTCCTTCTTCTGGATGTCTTCATATGTCTCTTTGATCTATCCAGTCTCCTCTTAAGTAAGCACTCCATTTTTTCTCCCTTTTTGTCCTAATTTTGCTACATATGAACCCAAATTTGATTATTTCTGTCTTACATTTTATTACTGATAAAGTTACTGAATTACTGCTTACCCTGTAAGATTTTGCTTCTCTAGAGGTCCCCAGTACCCCCTATAATTAAATGTGAGGTTCTTTTGTTTCACTCATAACTCCCCCTCAACCACCTGTGAAATTCAGCCATCCTTCATCTTCCTATTTGTAACACTTGTCAGCTTTCGTGCCATTGTCTGCCACAACCAGAAATTTCTCATGTCACATCCAGTAGTTTTCCATGTCTCATTGAGCCAGCTTCACCTCAGGCCAGGACCTACTCAGCGACCAAGTCATTTGCCTGTAGACCTAACTTAAATACTACAATAGAAGCATATCTGCAAAGTTTTTTGCAGCTTGTTATAGTCTACAGTGCTCGTTAGTGTGAATTATAGGCATTCAGAGAAGTGTCCAAGCGTTTAGATAGCATCTTCAAACCCTGTCTTTAAAGTTACCTTTAGTTTTAAGTAATAGAAAGTTTAAAGAATGTGCAATCCTGGAAATATATGAGCTATTTTCAACCATTTTAGACCACTTAATGAATATGGTCCCTCACTGACGTGCAAGGCTGTCACCTGAAAAGACAGTGTTGATGAGGCAGGTCAGCGAAAGCGCAACGCCAGCAAGGCATTGGCAAGTTCAACAAGCAAGAGTCTGTTGGTACTTTAACATATATATTTTCAAAGCAGATTGCCCGTACCTTATAAAACAAAGCAGCACAACTTCAAATCTGATTTCCTGAATGAATATATTTTTAAAATATTCATACATATATTTGCAAATATGTGCATATATTTTCATGTAATCAAAATGCCTCATCATTCTAATATTGACAAAAATATTATAATTAAACAAATTATCATATTTGAACAGACACTTTAACTTAAATTTCATCTTTCATATTCCTGATTAAACTAATGACATAAACAGATAACACTTTTCTCCCAGTGAACTAAGGCCACAGTTAAAGTCAGTCATGGGTGAGAGTTGCAGGCATTATTTGTTCCCTAACTTGTGTTTATACAGATAGACAATTTGGCTAGAGTACTGTAATTTCCCTATATCTTATACACCCAATATCCTATTTGTTGAAAAGAAGACCTAGGAATGAACGAAGTGGAAAAGTGAGGAAAGGAGGCATGTCACATGCGTGTATCTTAAAGTTGATACACAGTTTTATAGTTTACACACACACGAAAAAGGTCTTTGGAGTTGATTAATCACAACGTTCATCTTATACTCACTTGTGAATGATGTTTCTGACTGTAGTTATTTGTCAGCTTTCTCCTGGTTTCCTAACCATTTGTTTTCTTTCTTTAATTTTTTATTTATTCCAAAGCTTCTTCCTTTTTTAAAGGTTTCCCTAATCTAACCCAAAATTTGTAATATTCTCTAAAAAGATATTGGGCATATAATCTGCCCCACCTTTCTCAAAAGCAATACTCAAAACATGTTTTGGATGGTATGCTAACTAGGAGGCACTAGAAATAAAATACACCAAACAACAAATGCAAGAAATTAAGCAAGATTATTGAAATGTCTATAGAGTAACTAGATGACCATCTTTATATGGTCTCTTCTTTATCAGGAGAAGTACTGCACCTTACTCTGGCATAAAACATCCTTCTCATTTTAATGAAAACTGTCTCTAAACATAAGATCTTTTGTCTTCAGACTATAGATAAACCCCTTGTGGAGGAGGCATTATAGTCATAACTGTGAGGTATATTGCCCATTCTCTCACTGCAGTGATAATAATTCTGATGAGTGTTTAGCTTTTTACTGTATGAATGTAATAAATAATAGATTATGCCTTAATAAGATGCCACTATAACACATGCATAGATATATAACACATATATACAATGCTTAGCTTTGGAATTGTATAAACCACAGTATTCCCAGATGAATATAAATATATATTCATACTGAGCACAGATGAATATAAATATATATCAATTTATTCCCTTCATTTCTGAAAAAGGCATTTCAGTATTTTCATATTGGTTTCCACTTATCAGTATGTCATCTCCAGAAAAAAAATGTAGAGAATGTTATATTCCAGACAATCTAGTCAAAATAGTAACATTCTTAAGTCATTCCAAAAAAAGATAATCAACAAATTAACCATTATTCAAAGATGTCAGTACAACTCGTATCAGACTTTTATACTATCAGCCTTAAGCTCCTATTAAGATATGATTAGTTCTTTTTCTTACAGCAGAGTCCCTAGCTATTTATGTAGGATATGGCAGATTACAGAAGCTCCTTAAGAATCTTCTTTTTCAAGAGATGAAAACCACATGAGAGCAATTGATTTTGATGTGCTTTGCTTCCCTTTGCTTTACAATTTCCATATTCCTTTACTTTGCTAAATATCTGTATTTTTCTAGAATATTTGGTCTGTAATTGAAGGAAGCTTTATTCATCTCTATTGAAACATTGATGTTGGATCAGTGAAATCATGATCCTCTATGGAGATGTTCATGTGATTCAGGACTAGAAGATAGTGTCCTAACTCCCCTGGATTTTACTGCAATATTTAATTCAATAACAATAATCACTTTACAAATAGCTCTTTTAATTGTTTCTGCTTCCTGGGTGCAACACCAGACTGTTACATACACATATTAAAGACAAAAAAAAGAACAGTGATATCATCATTAACACAATTAGTGTCTAAAAAAAAAAAGAAAAAATAATTAAAAAAAGAAACTCCACTGTTTTCTGTAAGGAACCTGATTTTACTGATATGATAAGTGTATAGTAAGTATTTTGGGGAGCAAGCCTTCTCTCTAGAATTAGTCTCAAGGACAACTATTTCCTGGCTACCTGTTTTGTCTAGACAGCTTGACATACCTTTTAGGTGAAATGGAATTATGGAATTATGAAACAGAAAATGAACAAACTTCATTGTGTGAGGTATGTTCATTTGCAAAACTATCCAGAAATCTTTCAGATGAAAGCCAACTGTTTTACTGAGATAGATGATTTTTGTTGCTGCTGTTGTTGTATTTTCCAAATAGTGAATTCATAGCAAAAAATAAAGCTTGTGGATAACTGAAAATATTTATTTTATAAACATACTCTTTCAAATATATGAACATGAAGTGATTCGACATGCACTGATATATCATTTTGTTTTTCCTTTTTTTTTTAATTTTGAAGCTCAGAATTTTACATATTTTTTATAAAAGTAGAAATGTATATACAGTTCAAAACAAAAATACACAAAAAATGCACTTCTTTCTTCTGATTTGACTCAAAGTAGTTTATCTGAATGCCTGACAAATTCACTTATTCTCTCCTACACGCACTTTAGTTGCCTCGTGATGAACATTTTACTTCTTGTATTTCATTCACTGCCATTTAATTCTGCAAGGGAAAGAAAAAAAAAAGATCACTTTTAAACTGTACTACAGAGGTCATTATATTATATGAAGGGGTATGAAAATTCAGCTGGAGAAAACATCTCTACATTTCTAGTAGGTTCTGTAACAAGACAGCAAGAAATTCTTTAAACTCTGTTTATGTTGTCTGCTCAGTCATAGACTTCTTTAGGAGAATGAAAATCATTTTCTGGTCCTTTTACTTGGGGCTTCTTCAGCTACATTATCGTTCTTTGTTATGTCTTATTTTCTTTAATGTAATCTTTCAATCCTGTTGAAATGACTCAGGATCAATAGTCATGTGTAATGGAGATTGGTAATTTCTGTGTCATAAAAACTCCACTCAACTGCTATATACCTCTGTTTGATTTGCTATTGTCAACATAGACATTTCACAATACCTACTGGAACAAGCCACAAGCCAGTTTCCTGCCAGAGTACCCAAGGCCTTTAAACAAATGCAGATTCATTTTTTCATTGATCCGGATGGTGCTATTGTAAACATTAATATTCTATATAGTTTTGTGTCTTGCTATTTTTCCTAGTAGATTCAAAATCTGCAGGTTTCCTTTCGATAGGCATCTCCTCTAGTTTTCCCTTTAACTTTGATCTGAAATTTCCTCAATTAGTTTATAAGTGTTTATAAATTAGTTTTTAAATTAGCTTTTAAATGGCAATACTTTCATTTATTCCTTAGATAGAACATTTTTTTTGCTGTGGTAGGTTGAGTTTTCTTTATCCTAGAAAGGTATTGTATCCTCTCTAAGAGATATTTTTTATAAACAAACTATTGTTTCTCATTAATTCATCATTATAAACCTTACTTCTAGGTAGCTTGTGTTTCAGTTTAATTTACTCTGTGTAACACTTGACATGGAGTGATTACCTGAAGAGTAATTTATGTTTCTAAATCTATGTGAATATACTTACATTATTCTAAATAATTCTTTATTTGTACATTTACAAACTAAATGGACTGAAAGTTGTTTATATGTTTAATTTTCAGCAAGCTTCTTTTTTTTTTTTTTTTTATAAAATTTACCAATAAAGCTAGATTTTGTAGTAAGGTAGCAATTAATCATATGAGGTGCAGCTGCTTGTTTTTAAACTAAAATAAACTAAAACCTAGCTGCTAGGCATATGTATCAATTAGCCAACATATAAAAATAGCATCATAAAACTCTTAATGTTCATAATTTTCTATTTACATGGTCTTATCTTCATAAACCTATTTCCTGATATAAAGCCAAAATATCTGTTGATTCAGACAGAAAAAAGGACAGGTCTTCACACACTCCTAGCAGAGCTAAGATGCAAAACACAGTGATGGAATCTTCTGTGTGTAGTAATTTATATAGAGATGATTCCTTTGATATTGTAGAGAGTCCTTCAAACATCAATGTCAGGTAAGTTGAGAAGCATTCTCATTTCACCAAATCACAGCAGAAGATTAATATTATAAAGAAAGTGACTCTCAGCAATTTATTGTACATCATTCCTCTTACATTTCACAATTTTATCCTTGATATGTGACACTTGATACAATGTCAGATGCCACAACAAGAAAAAGTATTCCTCGTAGCAAACCTCAGACTACTCACTGGTAATTTGTTTCATAAAAATTTAGGAAGAGATGAAATTATTTCCTTTTGTCCATTTATATTAGAAATGCTTATCTCAAGAAAGAGTATTGATCCTATAGACAATACACCATCAAATTGAGTATTACAATTATTCTGGGGACATGTATCATCACACTCGAAACTATTATACTCAAAATCTTGTTTATGGCAAAGAGGAAGCATATTTTTTATATATATGATACACATTTTATATATATTTATATATATACACACACATGTATAAGAATTTATTGCTAGTATAATTGATATCTTAAGATTCTAATCAGAATTAGTTCAGATGTAATTTTTTTTTAGTATGTAATTAAAATTATTATATATGCACTTCTGAGTTTCTACATCTTTCCCTGGTGAGATGATCACTCATTCACCTCTTTGTGGCATGCACTGGTGATTTCATACTGTTGTTTGGGGTTGTCAAAACAAGCTGTCGGCATCATCTTTGCCAGGACGAATATGATGTTCAAGTTAATTTTTTCTTCTTCCTCACTCTAGGATCCACTTGAGATAATTTTTATCTTTTGTAGACACTTTTAAATCTTCCTCTTTCTTCATTGGTTTGAAGTTCCACATTGTATCTAATATTCCACATTCTATGCTATATATACTTTTACATATGTAAGAAACACTTTGATTCCCCTAAAAACAATCGTGACCAGCTCTGCATTTTCTTAACTCACTAACAAGTTGCTTATAGTTATGTCATGGTCGACATGCATAACTATATGTCATGCCTATAGTTATGTCAGTGTCAGCCTGGGTCCCATGACTTCTCATCCAACACCTGCACTCTATACCGCATCCTGTGTCTCCACTTCTCAAAGCCTCTGCTATTGCCCTGGACCTGGGGTTCTCTACACTACGTCGTTGTGTTAGAGTCATAAATATCTCGTTCGACATAGGACGGCTGCTTGTTACTGTTGTCTATATAAAACTACGGCTGTATCAACTACAACAGAAATAAAGCAAATTAGTCATACTACCCAGTCAGTTAGAGAAATTGTTTTCAAACAAGCAACAGGCAGGGCGAGAAATGTTGGGTAAAGCAAGCCTGGTAAGAATCTGTCCTGAAGCATAACAAATTCAGTACAAAGCTTATAGCCTGTTACCAGCAAGAGCAATGGCTACACATGCCAAATATCATTTGACCATTGAAATAGCAACAGTCTTGAGTATGAAAGCACATGAGAGTTCCTAAAAAAATCATATTGTAATCATATTTTTTTCTGCTAAACATTTGAAACCCTAATAAATTTAAATGTAAAGCACTTTATTTCTTAATACTAAAACAGCAAAGACATTGAAGGGATAATCTTTGACAGTTTATTTGCCTTCTGAGAGATGTTCTTCATTTTGAATATGTCTTTTATTTTAATATGTATCTTCTTCTGCTATTGTTTTATTGATCTTTGTCAATAAAACTTTTGTTAGGTTAACATGATTGGCCTCTTTCTTCTTTTTGCATAGCAAAATATCAGCATAATATAAATTGTAATCCAAAAAAATTCCCTTAAATGTGTGACCATCAGTCTACTTTGCTTACTGTTCTTTACCTATTTACTCTTATACTTGCCTAGGTGCCCTCATCACTTTTTTACTATATAAAATTAATTTGACTCAGTGGATGTCAGATTCATTGACCTTTATTATTTTTGAAGAAATCACCTATTGTAATAGATGAATATTTGAAGTAATCACTACCTATAACCAGTATGATTTACCCATTCCTCAGATTTCTACTCTGTGATATTAGTCACTGAATAGAACATGTATCCATGCATCTTAACTCTTAGTGTACTAAAATTGGAAACCATAAATGTTAACACTCAAAAATTAAATCTATTGTAAAATAGGAATAGTTATTTTAGTCATCTATTCATAAAGTGGAAGCAATGTCAT
Source organism: Crypturellus tataupa (assembly GCA_034781795.1). NCBI lineage: Eukaryota > Metazoa > Chordata > Aves > Tinamiformes > Tinamidae > Crypturellus > Crypturellus tataupa. Next base: position 84,747 of record JAWLRI010000250.1, read on the forward strand.
ATGGGAATTCGGGATACACCAATGAGCTAATTCTCCCTAACAAATCACATTTCTAACCATTTTTTTAAATCAGGAATGTATCTACAATTCTCTCTATCGTGTTAACTTGAATGTGTGCTTAGCTTTATAAACATTTCTCACAAAATGAAGTACTTGGCTGTACTATTACTTAAAAACAAATTACTCTGTATAGTATCTAAATAATTCATCCATCTTTGCATGATACAGCTGAAAGCACTTTTATTTCTCATTAATAGGCAAACATACCTTCAAATATAATCATACAGAGTAAGATATTTGACATGATAATTCTATTCCTGTTCTTACAATATTCTTTTTTTTTAATTAAAAAAAAAGACAAAACAACTCACACAAAACCACAGAAGACAAAAGCTAGACAAAATTATTTCCTACTTGTTTATTATACAGTCCAGACCTTGATACTGATCTTGACAGTTTAGTAGCATAGATCTTTTTCATTGAAACTTTGTGAGACCCAGCTGGTTGTATTATCCTCCATATGGTAACCACACATATCAGAAGAAGGGACTTCCGTTTCCACCTTATGGATAACATAATATTTTGTGAAAGAAGAGTGAGTAAAATAATCTAAAAAACACAAAAAAATCAAAATAAAACAAACCTTATTTTTTCCTACCTAGTTTCAAAACAAATGTTCAGAAAATGCAAGATTTTTAAATATATCAAAAGCTTGTCACAGTACTGCTAAAATGGTGGCAATAGAAACAAGATATAAGCACAAATAATTTTCACATATATATTTAACCACTAAATAATAAGGATACTTCAGGGAAAATAACTGCATGATCTGCTACCTATCCATTAGAGAATAGTTATCATCCGTAGGATTTGTTGTAGATTTCAGATGAGATGAGTTGCCCTTTGAAAGTCTTTCTAGTCTTCACTATTGGCATTACATAAAATCTTCTATAGAAACTTTTCTAATTCTGATAAATTGGTCAGGCCAATCTGGGGCTAAAGTGGCAAGTCAAGGCCTAAAAATAAACAAACAAACTTTTTTTTGGTCTTCATTTTACTCTTTTTGTGAAGAACAATACTCAGATCAAGAGACGACACAATACAGTCAGATGATCAAAATACAGTGCAGTAAGTATCTTTGATATAATGTTTATATAAGTTTTTATTTTTCTTATATTTTGAAGAAATAGGATAGTAGTACTATGACTACACTGAAGTCTGGAAATGACAAAAGATGCATGATCCCAAATATGAGACTATTGTAGAATGAATCTTCAACCTCTTCAGCTGTGTAGTAAAAAAAATTAAATCTAGATTATTCTTACAAAAAATTGAAAATTAATTCCACCTCTTATAGTACTTATGGTTGTGAAAATGTTGCAGTTTGAAGGCTGTAGGGGTGGCGGAGTGGGAAGGAGATATCAAATAAGTATTGGATTCACAGTCTGTGGACCGTAGGTCCAATGGCTTCTTGTCATTTTTTTTGCTTATTTTGAAAGTAAGTTAATAATTGATCTTTTACTTCCCTAAATCTGTCCTTGATCTTGACTTGCTGACTTTTCCTCCTGGCATCACTTCAGACTTATCACATGACTACAGACCTGCTTGATGATCCAGAGCATTGGTTGAACCTGGCCATTGGCTCTATGCTTCCTGCTAGGGTGCTGTGGGATTGACCCTTGCTGGTGGAGGGCCCTATCTCTGTCTGATTTTCTCTGACTCTTGTCTCCTCTTACAGATCAGCCCTGCTCGTGCTGCTCTCTGACAACTCTGTTTTAGTATGAAACTAGGCTAGAAGTTGCACTTCAGCAAGTAATGGCATTTAGACCATAGTAACCCTTTTTATATGCTACAAATTGATATATTAAGGACCCTGGAGTCCTTAGCACAAAATGTTGAACTCCACATATCCACTCCTATCAGGCTTGATTATTGCCTAATGTAGACATAGCCTATGAATGTGTAAGATAAAGACCTAGGGAATGTTACAGGGAAATGCTACTGCAGTAGGATGTAGTTTAAACCAAACTGGGATCAAAGAGTTTTATTGATTTATTAATGATATGTAATTAACTAGCAATCAATAACCTATACATTGAGAATCAATATTAGCAATTGTAAATGCTAATTGCCCAGTGTTGCAAACTCATGGATTTCCTATGACTATAATGTAAGTTTAGGCATCCTCTGCATGCAGTTTTATGCCTGTTGTAGATGTCTTAATTTTGAAATGTTTGAATCTTAGACTGACTCCCACCCAAGAAGTGTCATACACCCAGAATAGAAAAAAATGTATTGCTGCAAGCCTCCTGAAAGTCTAATCTTCCCACTATCCTCTAAACAGATTTTTTTTTAATAAGAACTACAAGTTATTATATGACATCTCCCTGAAAGATAGAAAGTGAACATCTGGAATATTAATGTTTCATGAATACATTCTTGGGTTTTCGACTTACAGATAGCTTTAATTATGACATTTTTTGACCACCATTTTTTTTTTTCTTTCTTTCCTTGCGGACATCTTTTAAACTGTGCAGTTATTCTCATCATAATAGCAGGCTAAATCCATAGCCATTATCACACAATTTCAGAAACAGAAGCTGTCAGAAACTAGAGATTATATTGTTTGCCAAAGGCATTTGATATAACTGTTTATGTAATGTTTTACTGCTGACTGAAGTGAGGGAAGTCAGAGCTGAATAACAAAATATTGCCATTCTCTTTCTGCGGATGATGACATTTTCTTCTGTAGTATTTTTTCCAAAGTTTAAAACAGTAGATTTTTCTGAGTCAATCATGGTCACACCATTACTAAGCCACTCCAGTTTACTGTATTATATTTCAAAGATACTATCTTCTTAATGACCTACCTCTCATGTGCACCTTAATAAGCTCAATCAAGAGTTTCTTATTGCCTTTAAGTACAGTGAACATCTTTAAAAACAAAGAACTGAAAATTTTGAGCTATTTTGACTGAAAAGCATCTGTGGTGTATTAACTCAGTAAGAGATTAAAATATTGATTGTTGAGATATAGATAGGGAATTAATTTGCACAGACACATTTGTTTGCTTATAAAGACACTAGAAAAAAGCTAAAATATATGTGTGCATATGTGTGTGCCTGTACCTCAGTTGGTCCTACAGATGGTTCCTTTCAGGAAATCTGCAATAAAGAATACAGAATAAAGAATAAAGAATTTTGCCGAAATCCCACCTTACTTTACATATTGTGCATATGATATTACATCTTTTGTTAACATTCTGAGTTTAGAAGTTTCTGTTTCTTTTTGTCACTCTCATTCACACCGTTTCTTGCCCCCGTAATTTTAGCAATATTCCCACTTTAAATTTGAGGATTTTTTTAAATTTATTTAGTCTGGATAATTTACATTCATTTTGTTTGCAGAGCTGAGATGACAGTGAGCTGGAGCTGTAAAATCTGGAAATCTCTTTACCCTGAAATACTCACTAGCATCCAAAACTCAAATACTAGTCCACACACTAAGCAAAAATCCACTTCTTTGCTGAATTATAAACACTGCCTGGCAATAGAGAATGTACCAATTCCATCGAAATTCTCCTTAGTGCTTGCCTTTATTTGTCCGTACATAGGCAGATATGTCTGTTATGAGAGAAATGGTACCTCCCTCCCTCCATGACTTGTTTGCAATTCAGCATTAAGTATCAGTTATGGGATGAGGTGGAGAACATGCAAGAGGAACACAGGCTGTTATTAATGATTAATGGATAAGGTACTTGGCTAGTGAAGAGCCTCCTCTTCATGGTGTGGGAATAGATTTTATTTTGTTTTTTTTTCTCCATTGATGTTCTAATAAATAATGTCCTTACATTTCAAGGAAATGGGTCATGACATGGGTTTTGGTCATGACAATCAAATACCTAAGCGCTTGGATGAAGTACTGTTTTGGTGTTTGTGTTATTTTCAAGACTGTTATTGGGTGCCACATTTCTAGTATTTATGCCTGCAAATGAGCACACAGGAAAACAAGGGGAAATGTCCTCACAAAGAGTAGTTTATGGCATGGTTGTCAGACCAGTGTGCTGAGATGCGCATTTCATCTCTGTGAGCTAAATAAAGCAGGTTGATAATACTTTGACATATTCTGACTAGTGCACCATTATGCAAATAATGCCATCAGCACATCAAACTAAGTAAAACTCTCAGAAAAGGACAGAATAGATGAGAGGGATTACATGGAAGTGTCTAACATTTCCTTGCAAATTGGAAAGGCACAGACTTTTGGAATATAAGTTAAGAGAAATCAAGTAGAAAAACACAGTAAATATTTACATCAAACATGCTGAAGTCTCACAGAGATGCTCCTATTTAGGAAGTAAGTAGCTTCAGTTCACTGCAGTTTTCATTTCTGAGATTCGCATACAATTTAAGGACATAACCGTGTTCCCATTAATTGGCTTGTTCCTCACTGCTGTTTTGGTTTAAAACAGTAGTGTGGATTTGAAGTGAACCTCCTAATTGTCCCCCCTTACCAGTTACTGATTCAACTTGCAGAACATTTTCGTTTCCCATAAAGAAAATTTCTGCGAGAACTGAAGTTTTATATACATTTTTTGAGCACAGTAACTCTAATTGAAAAACAAAGATCTGATTTTAGTTTGACCTTTACAACACATGTATGGTGTCAATGTTCAGTATATGGGATCAGACTAAATCTAGTCCTCAGGAGAAGCTCTGAACCTCATGCAGTGTATGTGGAGTGCCTCCAGCTCTGGCTGCTTTGACCTACAGATTCTCTTCTGTTGTCCTGATTGCCTTGAAACTATAGATAAAGATGGTGAGAACCAGTAACCTGGAGGTGGGTGTGCTTTAACTTAAGTTCTACTTAATCTAAGTAGAATTTCTCATCCACAGTTAAAAATTCCTCATGTTTTTTCCTCATAGCTCTTTTTTTTTTTTTTCTGTTATTTCTTCACTGTAGCTCTCTGGTTAATTTTTGAGCTGGGATTTTGTTGCTTAAACATATACATCTAATGCTATTTTAAGTATATCTCCTTCTGTACCTGATATTGCCCAGAAGGTGCCCACAGATTCTCTCACAGGGTCTGTGGCAGATTTATTGGCTACCTGGAGATGCCTTAGATAGATAGATACCCCTGAGAACCTCTGGGCAACTGAACTAAGCTCAACCACTCCTGTAAACTTTATTTCCACACAGACTATCTGAAAAAAAAAAAAAAGGATAATAAAACGTCCATTTCTTTCTGAGTCCCAAATCATTAACAATTATAAGTCCTGAAATCAGCGGTACATTTTAAAGTGTCAGAGAATGAAATTGATCTCAAAGACAAAAAATTCTTAATTTCATTCTATTATCCTTTTCTACCAGGCCAACAAATTCAATTTTCTTGACACACTTTTTACTTAAGAATTCTTATCCTGAAAGTGAAACTAGGACTACAGTTTCCTTTTCTCTTATCTTGCTCCTATTACCATATTATTGAACATTGTATGGAAGGGCCAGTACATAAGAAATAATGAAATCTTTCTGATGTCACATGAAATTTTGTTAATACCAAATATCACATTTTTTTCTAATTAGAACCAGAGATTACAGAAATGCAGCCATCAGGAGGATAATGGTTTTTTAATGTGACAATTTATACCATAGGAAATAAAATAGGATATGTAGTCAAATTATTGAAATTTTTATCTTGATAATAAAATTGCTCTGGGAAAGTCTTGTGCTCTGGATTATGCTAGCTACATTAGCCATTTGAAATTTTGAGGTCTACTATTGAACAAGGAAAAGATAAAATATGGATGGGACTTTTTTTTTATGGCACTGAGGAAGAATGCACAAGAAGCCAATTTCTCAAGTAAGGCATAAAGATATTTTTGTTGAATTAATGTTATGGTCCATTGGTATATATGCACAGACAAAACTGAGCATCTACACAGGCATTTAGCAAAATATCCTGAAAACACAACAAGCTTAAATTTAGCTGAATTTATACAGAACAGCAACTAAACAAAATGGTGCTTCACACTGCCTTTTTGGGTGAGAATCAGCCAACAAAATCTTGACATTGACATTGTCAGCATTCTTATCTGTATTTGCATTGGTCATGCTACACTTTCTTTATTGTGAATAGAGGTCATATAATGAATAAATAATTCTAAGGTGCAAGCAACCTGAACTTTAAAAAGAAATCTACAGGAAAATTGTGAACTGCATAAGTCTCTTCCTCTGCAGTCACCACAGAGCAAAATTAAAATAACTCATTTGTAGATGTCCAAAGCTTGAAACTCTGAAGCTCTTTACAAAGTGGAGTTCTTGTTTCTATGGAAAATCAATGTATTTTATTTAGTGGAAAAAAAAGTCAGTGAGTCACATGCCAGAACATCCCAGTCCCAGTTGATGGCAGTAAACATAATGCAGCAAAGTTAGCTTCCTTTTTGTTCCTTATCTGCTTTCATTCACATCTTTCTGATTTCATTTTATTCTCTGCACAGTGTCCCAATTCATCTAGAGAACTAAAGAGTGTATTCATTCTTAACGCACCTTCTTATGATTAAACTTTTCCTTAGCCCAGGGAAGATGTTTGTTCAGAGGGCTTAGCCTAATACTGTGTTAGAGCCGTTATTCAACTTCAAGAGCAAATATTCTGCAGTTAAGTAGCCTAAGAGCAAAACTAGACAACATCTCAATGTTTTTAATTGAATTAGACGTACTCTAAGTTCGAGCTGGCATACTCGGATGTTAGATGCTAGAACATCTATTTTCTGCAATCCAGTTGGCCACATATGAGAACAAAATGATTTAGACTACCTAGAGAGCTTTTAGGTAGTCAGTAGAGCAAAGGTTTCATCTCTGTAAGTTAATTTCATGTGCCTAGCTCAGGGAAATTTTATCAGAAATTTTAAGCATGTCGGGAGAACAGGTTTGGAGAGATTATTTTCTTGGTTGTCTACCCTGAACCTATTTTTAATTGGGTGTTCAAAGGCTGTGCTAAATTTGACATGTAACCTTGAGTGTATAAGTATTGAATATCATAAGGTAAATATCTTTTGTTGGATATCAGTCTCTCTAGAGAATCAAGAGAATATATAGAGAACTGATTTCATTGTAAAAACTATGCTTACATCTTATGCAATTTAGAAAAAAAAAAGTTTTTCAGAGCAGAAGTCAAATGAGGAAAACAGAACATTTTTTAAAAGAAAAATAATGGTTGGAAAGGAATGTGAGAAGACATGAATGAAAATAATGAGCTGAATAAGCTCATACCGTTTTATAAAAGGAGTTCTATAATTATTAGGGCAGGCATTTTAAGGTCTTGGTCAGGACAGACTTAGAGGTGTTTAAGTAGAAAACGATGATGAAGCTCTGTCTCTGTTTAAAAAGTAATTTTAAGAACAGTATCCACTTGATGTTCTTAGTTGAAAATTTTGAAGATGTAGGTCTGGTAAAGACTTCTAGAAGTCATCTTGCCTACCTGCTTACATTGGGGCAAAGTATTCTTGCCTCTTGTTCTGTTTGGAACAGACTTTGTCTTTTCCACAATCCTTTTAAGTAGTCTACTGCAGTATTCATGTTAGAAAGTTTTTCCCAATGCTTCCACTAAAATTTCCTGTGGCAATTTAAGCCCTTTGCAGTCTATTTAATGTGAAATGAGAATATAATAATATTATTCTTTTTATTTCATTTCATTTTCAATGTTGTATATATTCAAAAGTCTTTATCACATGACACAACTGTCTCTTCTTGAAGGTTAAATGACACCAGTTCTTTCAATCTTTTCAATAAGCTTTCCATTTTTCTGACTATTTCTGGTTTTTGTGTGTGTGTGTTTTTTTTTTGTTTGTTTGTTTTTGTTTTTTTTTTTTTAAAGGAGGCTCCTGTTATTTGATCCATACACTTCTGGGCAAATGTGTTGGACAGAGTGAGACCATGACCATTCATGAAAATTCATGAAAATAAAACATAATATACATTGTGGATTTCAGTATGTTCAAACCCTCAGATGCCTTTCTGCAGATCTACCACTTCGTCATTGTTTCTCATCTTGTATTTTTTCACTACTTTATTGATACTTATGCATAATGGCTTGAAATTTCCCTTAAACTATAATTCTCTCTTTCATCTCAATTCTAGTTTTTCAATTCATTGATATGTATATATTTTTATTATGTTGATTTTTTTTCAGAACTCAGTACAGACAATTGCAAAGTGTAAGAATGTCTGATAAGAATGGTTGCTTTACTGTAATATATTTGATTTATCTTGTTATAAGTAACTAGCTTCATGCTACCATCTAATTGCCCTGAGCGAAGCAATCTATAAAATACGTATTTATATATTGGTGTGCATGTATATATATAATTTAGTGAATGGTACTTTTATATATGCTATAAACATATTTCTGTCTCTCTACAGAAGCTCAGAAATATTCAAGATAATGTGTCATAATAATCTCCAGATCTGATATACTTTTAATACTTCAATTTTAGAGTATATATCATCTTACGTAGTCATGTATATAATCATCTGTAAAAAAAATTCCATAGAAAAAATTACAGATTTTTTCTCTAATATTTTTAAAAGACTTTCTACCTCTCACTAAATGAGAACAAAAGGTTAGTTGTTGATGTTAACAAGATTTATTACTTGAATTCCAAAATATTAACACCACCTTTCATATTTACAAGAAACTAAACCGGTGTCCCCAAAGAGCTGCTTATACACCTTGATATGATTTGTTAGGTTTTGGCTCTGCCCACAGTAGATTTTCTAAAGGTGTCACTGACCTTCTGCTAACAAAGAGCAGAAGATATATATACTGATTAACCTTCCTCCACCCTATCTATCTGAGTGATTCTCTCTTTTCTCGCTTTATAATAGTTTTCTTGGGTACTATTTATTAATTATGATCAATGAATGATGTTCAGAAGCCACATAGTGATGTATGACAGGTCAAGCTTATTTTGTTGTTTTTTTTTTTTTTGTTTTGTTTTTTTTTTAGAGAAACTAAATATCTTAAGCTTAAATATCTTTCCCAGAATTCAACTTTTTTGAAAGCAACAATGTGCGTAGCTATACAATTTGTACGCATAGCACAGTGAATAAGCTATATCCATACGATCCTAATATAAACACTTCTCCAAACTAGGATATAATAATAAAGTTTGGTATAATAGACTCCTTAAAATATATATTAAATTATTTTGCACGGAATCATGCAAATGCAGTTCTATATACTGGATTTTTTCTCTGAGTCTGAGTTCGCTAGCTTGGAGTTCCATTTAGGGGCTTTTTCAATCTAGAAAGAAGAAGAAAAATGCATTAAAAAAATCACACTATGCAAAGAGTTTATTTGGACATTTACATAATAACTAGTGTCAAAATGACTGTGCCAGTACAATTTATTGTACCACCATTCCACTGCTGGGGAATTCCTGAAAAAAATTCTTACAGGAAGAGTGGTTTAATATATAAGACAGGAAATGCATGTTTTGGCAACTGTTCCATGAGGGATTCCAAGCATTCAAACAAACAAGCAAACAGCACCTCAACATCAGTAAGCCTGAGTGGCAGAGGAAAGATGAAGTTGTGTGAGTGCACGTTGTTGAAGAATGGTCTGGAAAAGAGAAACCCAGAGAAAACCTAGTGTTGCATACTGTAAAGGCACAGACTCAATCTGGGGTGCAGAGTGAGACAACTTTATTCTCAAACCAACTTCTTTTATACTCTCCTAACACAAGTGTTA
>JAWLRI010000250.1:94594-110920 GCA_034781795.1 Crypturellus tataupa
CTTTGCTCCTTGCTGATTAGACATTTATCTCTGCAGTTAGTTGTTTACTACTACTGTTTCTGAAGCGGGCCTCCACAACCTAGGGCCTAACAGAAGTTTTAGCATTACAGAAGCTTGCTTGGGGTGATACATAGTTGCCACTTCCAGGACGGCTGGTGCGCACAGACTCTGCTCCTCCACAGTTCCCTGGGCAGCACAGTCTGCCCTCCTCGCAGCTGCAAAGGGGAGTAACGGAGGATGGAGCGGAGTGAAGACACTGTGGCCAAACTCTGTTGCACTCCCTGTGCTGGGCCGATGAGGAGCCGCACAGCTGTCCAATGGGAGATATACGATAAGATGTTCGGTGCTGAGCAAGCAAGGGTGGCTAATGACTCCTTTTGGGTGAACTTTACTCGAACTTTGCTTGAATTTGCTCGTTATAAGCTCATTATAACACCAATGCACACTTCCATCCCAAAAGTTACCTCCCTCCGAGGTACGACCACTCCTCACTGAGCACGCACTCTAGATTCTTGATTGACTGTACATTTAAATGAGAGCAAGAAACTTTTTCTCCAATCAATAACAATATTAAGTATGACTATAGTCACTCAAGCTCCACCTGAACGTAAAGAAAAGTATAAAAGATGAACTAAGGATGAGAAAGGAGGGGAGAAGATTCCATCATAAATCCTGGGTCAGTCGGCGGGCTGATCCCCCTTTCCTCCCCTTGGGTCAGAACGCTGCCTGAGGAGACTCGAGACTGAGAGCCCTCTCCCATCTTCTGGGGTGAGTGATGATTGTACATTTGTACATCAGAGCTAGATAAAACCCCACAGTGTAGTAGAGAATTACCTATACTGACATCCGAAACCTGCTTTGGAAAAGTTGCATTTGAATAAATCATGCTGTTTGTAAACTCAACTACTTGTTTGGGGGGCAGGTGAGCAGACCTATGGTCCTCAGACTGTTCGTGAATCCGGTACTGCCGGAGTCAAGCTTATCACACTACTTGGGAACTCGATTCGCTCCTAGGAAGGCGATTGGACCTACAGTCCACAGACTGTGAATCTGATACTGATTTGATATCTCCTTCCCACCCCGCCAGCTCTAAGACTTTCAAACTGCAACATTTTCACACGTGTTTGTGAAGAATTGTAGGCATATAATGAACAGGTGTAATGACTTCATTTACCTTGCAGCAATACCCTTGCTGACAATGACTTTATTGGTCTATGGCAGGAAAAGCTATGTTGTGACAACAGCATGACTGAGACACCACTTCAGAGAGCAAAGGTTAAACATAGGTGACAATATGTGGGACAGCTGTAAGTTGAAGAGCTCTCCAGACCCTACTGACCATACTGACAAGTAGTTCTCTGATTGCCCCGACAGTTTAAACACTTTTCTCACATGTATTAGATAAACTTAACTGGAGTGAAGAAAAGGTCATCTGAGGCTAGGAGTTAAAGGTTCAGTAGAAGAGGAGAGCACCTGAGGAGATCCAATTTAAACTGAAACCAAACTTCGCACTCACTGTGGTATGCTAATAGTTGGGATGTGCATTTAAATAAAACAAATATTAAAAAAAAATTTTGATGGGTATTCTGTTTCATTCCCCTCCAGCTAGGAGCTAGGAGCTGTTTTGTTTAAAGATGCATCTTTATGCATGAGAGATGTAGAGGCAAAATCCACAAATGCAATGCTGACCTCAGTGCTTAAAGGGTTTCTCTACCAGAACAGAGCCAGGCTGATGTGAGCTGACAGTGCTTATGCACAGGTGTCATTGTCTAAGGGGCCTGTCAACAACAAATGTGCCTTGACAGATCTTATTGTTCAGTTTCACCTCTCAATGCATCATGCCCTCACTTTGCACGAAATATTAAGGGACAGACTATTTGCTTAGTGTATAGAAAGTTCATGGTCATGGGGGCCTCCTGTGTGCTTGTAGACTCTCATGATTGCCTCTCACAGGTTCCTGCTCTCCCTAGCTTTGGAAGGAAAATCTCAAAGCACACAAAGCTTTGGAAGGAAAAGGAAGGAAAAAGAAAATCTCTCGATCATCTCATAAGTCTAAATGAAGGGTTTCACAAACAGTACATTTCTCAAATAGCTGAATATCTGACAGTATTTATAATAAATTGAGAATTTATTATCTGACTATAATATCATGCACATTTTGATTGTTAATAAAAAGAAAACAGATATCTGCCACAAAATTTCTTCTTACTGTTTTCTTACAAGAGAGCAGTCAGGAGTCAGGTAAGATTCAAAAAGTTCTGAGATATGTTTTAGTTTCTTGCTTTAATTTCAAGTTTACCAAATCAAGCTTTATCAACAGTGAGGATCATTTCAGGAAGATGCTCCTGAAATTGGACGAGGTAGCCAGATCTGGTGCCTCAGATAAATATGGAAGATAACTACAATAATTGAAAAAGTAAACTTTTGCATATTTGTATCATAATGCATAATATTAAAACAAGACAGTTGTGAGAAGAAAAAAAAAAAGCAGACTTGTGGGTCGTTATGGTGGTGTTGAGAAGACTAGATGCTGTTAGACATATTAAGACAGATCGCCTTGTAAAAACAGCATTCTGTGAGGTTTTTGTGTGGATTGGGAAGTGGGTAGGAGCAAATATAAAGCTTATTTCAGTCTTTCCAAGACTCTACTTACAGACTGCAGGTCATAATATAATTTCAGCTTTAGTATTTAGTTTGGAACCACAGACTTTTTCGTACAGTGGAATATATTGTATTTGAGATAAGTGATATAAATCAAAACAAAGCTATGCTATTGAATGGTCACATTTGGAATAACGATAAAAATACTACTGATATTTAATACTAACTTGAAAATTGTCTTCCTACGATGTGAAAGCAGGATGAATATTTATGAGCAGGCATTCTGTATATGGAAATGTATATACTATCCAGGGGAATGAGACAGCGTACACTGACAGAAGAATGCTATAAAGTAATATAGTGAAGATCTAAATTTCTTTCATTCTCTAAATGTGCAAAGTAAAAAGAGCAACATATCCTAAGTGCAGTTTAGACATAGAGGGATAATGAAATAGAGATTTTGGTGAGTTAGCAAAGAAGGGAAGAAATGGACTGCTTTCATGCAATTGATGGTTTGACAATAATGTGACAAGCACTAGTGGAGAGGTAGGAACTGTCAGCAGTAATAACTATACAAAGCTGATTTTCCAAGATGTTATGTGACAAGTTAACCACAACACAACAAACTGCACCAGTCAAGAACACATCAGCAGAATCATCACCAGAGACCTAAAGCTGAGATGGATACAGCATGATTATTCAGTGATATACATTTCAGTAGTAGCAAATGTAGCCAAAGCAGAAGTCTGTGATACCTATAAATTATACTAGCACTCTCTTGATTAACTATATAGTAGAAACAAAGAACAAAGAAAATGGATTGTTCCACTGAAAATCTGCAACTTCTAGACAGGTCTAACTAGTTTGAGTTCCTGGCATGCCAAGCAAAAGTAGTTAAGTCCATATAAATTTCATGGATTCATCCTTTGCTCTACCTTAAGATAGTGATTAATAAAAATGCAGTTAGTTTTCCTACTGTCTATTAACTCACATGAGCTAGTCCAAGGAATTGATTCTTTCACACTATTTAGCACTTTTATGACTGTATCTGGAGTGTTATGTCCAGTTTTGGGCACTCCACTCTAGAAAAGACTGACTTACTGGAATGAGCCTCCAAGTTAGTCATAGGGACTGGAGATCCTGGCATGAAAGGAGAGGGTCTGAGAGTTATATGTGCTTATCTATACCTTTCAGAATTTACATACCCTTGTATTATCTCTCTTTTTACTTTACTAGTGTTGTCTCTTTCCATCCTTGTTCCTCTCTGTTAACCCAGACAATCATCACTTGTCTGTAAAAAGGAAAATATGATACATAAAAAAATGCTTTGATAGTAGTAAGCAAGTACAGAGTCAAATGAAAGAATCCCTATAAATCACAGTCTTAAGATTTCCTTCCCTTTCAGAGTAGTCTGGATATAAAGGGATAAAACATAACAGAATGTCAACAGGGATATAAAATAAATACACATCCATGTAAGCTGCACTTTACTTTGATTACTGTGAAGGATTGCTTTTGAGTGACTTTGTTTTCATGACCTTTGTACTCAGGTTAGCAATCACTTCATCAGATTCAGACATCTCTTTCAAATAAACAACATATCATTCTTATAATACATATTCACTTTCTCTTCTTGTGATTTTCCATCATTATTGAATTTTCTTTCTGTAGATTCAGTTGTTTCTATTGGTTCATTGTTCCAAAGCTTTTTGTCATTAATGTATTAGGTGCAAAATAGTATCTCTTTAATTTTTTATTCAGTTATGAATTTTCTATATTTTGCATTTTTTTTTACTTTTTACTTTTATACTTTGCATTTTCTATGCTTTCTATACTTTCTATATCTTAAACCTCACTAGTTAAAATATATAAAATATGTTAAAATATATTTGATTCTTTTGTGGCTACTGATGAAACATTGATGTCAATCATAACTATAGGAATATATACTGCATCCTCTGAATACTTAAATACTAAGGAATCTTAATTTTGTGTAAGGATTAAAACTGAATCTGCACTGCCAAAATAAGAACATCATAACCAGTGCTCCTGCTGACACATAAATCCGCATTTTAAGTGGCTAAATGTATAAGACTATAAGAAATAAATAAAAGTATAACACTGTAAGAAATTCATTTGATCTGAATTGTTTGCCCAAATTAGGCATAGAATAACCAAAACAGTGAAATTCTTATGGAAAAGACACTGGCCAACAACTCTCACAAACAAGGAAACATCACCATACTGCATTTGTGAAATTGGTTCATCATTTGGGAAGAAGTTCCCAAAGGACTTTTAGAAATGTGACCCTAAAGTGAAATGTTCCACTTAAAACAGTACAGCCAGTTCTCTTAACAGGCTGTTTTTCTCCCTGAAAATTCAGTTTGCTTGAAATAAGAAATAAAAATTATCTATGAATATTATATTTCATATAATAATAATATACAGTTAAAATGTGTTCTTTTGTATACTTATTTACAGATAAAGATTAAATTAATACAGCTTTTAATCCCCTTTTTATTTATTGGTATTGAAGAACAAACCTCACACCAAAATTTTGGTATGGCTCTTTCTAATAAAACAGTTCTTTGTTATATGAAGGGTTACTTGATCAGTTTCTAGTGGATTTTTATTATAGAAATCTTTTATATAAAATGAGAGGGAAGACATATCACACGGTCATCTCATCTATGAAAGAAATGAATTAAGAAAGGGAGAAGAAGAAGAAAAAAGACGAATTTAAGGTGTTTCTATTTAGTTTCATTGTTGGGCAAGTCAAAGTCAAGTGGTTCCAGAGGTAATTTTTTTTCTAACAAAATCACTTCAAGTTGGAGAAAGGGCATCTCAGCTGCCCTCTTAGAATAGCTTTCCAATTATTATGGTAGCCCCTGAAAAGAGCTGAAGATAAGGGTTTTTTTAAAGAATGATTTGTTTTTCTTCTGAAGCAGGTACCGCTCATCTACAGATTATGTGGTTACCTTTCTGGATTTTTCCACTCTGTCCTTATAAAACTTCCTGGACCTAATGATTTTAATAATTTTTATTTTCCTTTAAATATCTCTCTAAGGCACCGAGGAGAAGGCTTGCTTGACTAGGGACAGCATTAGGATTCCAGAACACGCGCTCTCCTCCATCTGTCAGGAATCTGTGCTGTGATGAGTTCCTTCAGATGAAGTGAGGAACCAGATTGTTCCAAAGTACCAAAGCACTGTTATAGCGTGTATAACTGATTTGACCCAGTTGTCCTGATACTACTGATGATATTGATAGAAACTGAGTAGAGATAAATGTTGCACTTCCTACATTTTATAAGCCCAGTGGAAGAAATATAAAAACAAAATAACAATAATAATAATAAACCCTTCAGATGTTATAAAATGGACCCAAAAAGATATCTAAAATCCCTATCATGTTGAAGTTGCCTTGGATAGTAATTAATAACTCTAAGATCCATTAAGCCAGATGTTTGTAATATGCACGAATATAATATGGATAATACGTTTTTGAAAAGTATATACTGCATAGCCACCTTAGGTATCTGCAAATAATTCCATACTCTATAGACAAACAGTCTTTTGGCTTCACATATACAGTGCTAGTCTGTGTTGATCTGCAGCATTATGCATGCATTGATTTTTCTTCTTCCATCATTAGGGAAAAAACAATCAAATGTAAAAATCCTATTAACTATTTATTTTTGAAGAACAAGCAATTCAGTTCTATACTTGTTCTTAATAATAAATCATAAAACTACATATTAGCAAATAATTGTCTGCTAAATGTTTGATTTCTCAAATTTCACCTTTTAGAAACTGAAAATTTTAATCACAGGATTACCTTTGTTTGTCTTCTCAGTAAATAAAAATAACAAACATATTTTAAACTAAAAAAATCATAATCACATGGCTCATAATCACATGAGATAATAGATCCTATTATCATTTCATTTAAAAAGATGCCTTTGCTCACCAAACCAATTAAAAAATAGTACCCATCCTTCATGACTGAACAACAACAACAAAAACTATTTCCGACAACATTTACCTTTATTAATATCCTCTTCCAGTTCCACTCCTGGCATTCTTTCACAATGGTGCAGCAAGAGCTAATAGATCTTCCTTCGGTGTCAAAGGTGATTGTGATCCTAAAAAAATTAGAATTCTCCAAATTATTCCTTTTGTTTCTTTACAATCAATCACATATTATACTGTCTTACCAGCTACACTATTTCTTTTTATTTCCTCTTTTTTTTTTCTCAAATATATTCCCTTCAAAATCTGTGCTGTAAATAAATTGCAATAGAGTAAACTTGCCTTTAACAGCATCAGTCAAAATGACTACTCTTCTTATGATAGCCTTTTTATTATCAATACTATTTATTCATACCTTTTTTAAGACAATATAAAAAGATGTAAAATTTGCATACTTTTTTTATAATTCCCGTAGATCCGTAGGTGAAAGTCAAAGAAGGTCTAGCAGATCTTTTAGATATGACTGGATATGTCCAGTCCTTTGTTTAACGTATCCCACTGCTGATGTTCAAGAGCCTTTGATGCATGGCCCTCTTCTCTCTTTAAGGAAATAATTTTCAAAGTTTGCAGGGCTGCATTTCAGTGGTGGTTCTAGTTCTTTTCTATCTCTACTACTTTAATGTTCCCTTCACCTTTCAAAAATCTTCAGCATTGCCATTCACCAATGTGCCTCAGTTCCCTGATTTTGAACTTTATCCCTTTCTTAATCAGATCAGGCTTTATTGTCAGTTCTTTGCCTGCAAGCTCAGTTTTTCTACGCCTACAAACCTGCCTTAACCTTAGATAAGGTCAACCCTTTCTATTCTGCTATCAATGGAAACAGCTTGTAGGTTTCCCCCAAGGCCTTTCCTTTGCGCCCCCCCCCCCCTTTTTTTTTTTTTTTTCTTATCTGACTACAAAAAGATCTTCTGTGGCAACAACCTCTTGAGGACTGATTATCTTCCTACTCTGAAAAAGAGCCCACCCAATTCTATACAGTATGTGCTGCGGTTCATACTCATAATTTGCCATTTTCCAGAGGAAGAAGAGAAGGCAAAAAGTCAAAACATCTCCTGTAGTCTTTAGTTCAGCTTACCATATTGCCTCCAGAATACTATGCTTCCAGAAGAGGAGATCAAGGGAGGAAAACAAGAATCAAAGTTTTTTTTTCTGGAGCTTTTTGCTCCCTCTATTTTGCCTCCCATTCATATGATCCTTAAAGAGGAAAAATTACTTCACGTCTATGGAGTCTGAGCTCTATCAAAGGAAATATAAGAATTTCCCAGAAAAACAAGAAAGCTTATATTTAGAGAAGAGTAACTTCTAACCTGATGATACAAGCCCTCGTGTTCATATTCCACACATTTCCATGCTTTTCTAGTTTTTGTATCTACATAAAAAAGCCAAAGAGGCTAAAGACTCTTTGTAAGGAGCCTCTCACATAGATCTGTATCTTACTATTGCACTTAGATATTTTTCTCTATAATTTTTCTTTCAATTTGTAGATCATTCCATTTTCTGATTTCTGGGAGATCATCCCTATTGGTCTTATATCCCACAGTATCTCCAGTTTTTCTTTCTTAATCTTAGACTAAATAGCCTTCTATCTACAAATGACTAGAATTACTCCTTTTGCTGTGAATGGATATTTGTATTGTCACATTGTTTTACATATGCACGACAAGAGTTAATAATGGATAAGACATAGCTTGGCACAGATGGATTCCTTCAGCATGTACCTATACTACACATACGGTTTGGATTCAGATTATCAGGTTACGTTATACATTACAAATTTATTCTAAAAATATTAAATAATATCTATAACCTTTCACATAATAAAATCTGAAAGTAAACCTACTTATTTTTTCCCCTAATCTCTAACAGAATACTCCCTCCAGTAGTGTTCTATCTGAATTTTCAAGGAACTTTATTTATCCCTGAATAGTCCTTACTTCTACCTAAACAGCATTAGTTATAATAGTATCTAAGAGAAAAAAAAAGGTTGGAACTCCTAGATGTATAGCATTTCTATGCTATGAATGCAGCTTTCTCTTTGACTAAGATGCCTAATCCTTGACATCTAATACCATTTTAAATATTCTAGGATAAATATTCTAGTTTTTCAACTGCTTTTCTTGAAGGGCGTGTATTAAAAAGTAAGATTTATGTTTCAGGTTGCCTCAGGGACTCTAGGATATTTCACATAGCACTAGATGCTTGTGTCGGGGTAAATGAATTGAACTATTAGGGACTGAGATTTGAATCCTTTTAGAGAAGAATAGCTATAAAAATTTAGGTACTAAAATCTGATACTAAAGCCCTTAGCCTAATTCATTGCACCTTGGATTTACAATTTTTGTCACATACCATAACCGAATTATATTTTTTACTTGCTTCATACAACCCCCCTGCAAGGAAAGCAGTATTCTATATTTCTAACACTTATCTAACTATCCACATCAATATTAATATCAATATAGAATATATATGATAGGGATTATAGAAAAGATCACCATACAAAACCTTTAAATTATTTAAACAAAATAAAAATATAAGAATACACATATAAGTCCTGCCTAATGTATGTAAAAGTATATGAAATAACTTTGAAATATACATGAAAAATTTACAATATGTTAATTTCAGACTGTCTTACTGAGACACACTTTTTAATATGCATAATAAAACATTATTATTGGTCATCTTTTAACATCTCTAAAATAGTCTATGATTTCCAGTTGGCAGATTTTACAACACAGGTACATTTCTTTACACTATAATCAGGAGGTCAACACCAAAAACATGATTTGATTTTTAAGCGGAATGAAGTGTGAAAAGAACTCTTGTAATGATAAGGGAAAAGATTCAGGTTTTTACTGCTATTACTGCTATCAGCTTTCTTCTTCAAATTCATAGATGTGAACTGAGGAGCTAGGTAGAACAGGAAACAACTGTCTATTCTTTAAAAGAATCCCTTTTTTATATATAGCTACAGTTGTGTCTATTTTTGATTTGCTATTAACATATTTTGAATATTTATTGTGTTGGGGTATGGGGGAGGTACTATTTAACCAGAGTGAATTAAGTCACTGATTATATCTCCAACAACGAAAAAAAAGAGTATATATATATATCCTTTGTGAATCATTTAAACATGAAACTGAAAAATATTTAGACAGGTGCTTAATAGCTTAATAGCTTAATAGCATAGATATGTAACTAGGTGTGTATATTAATTTTATAAGCTATAAATGTCTTTAGATTACTTTTTCTAAGTTCCTAAAATATTTCCTGATAGTAACCCAGATATTATTACTTCATAATTGTTTAGACACTGTCTTTCTATCATCACAGACTTTCTATGACTTTTCTACTGCAAATGGTATGTGATGAACTGAAACACAAAGGGCCTTCTTATTAAAAAAAAAAAAAAAAAATCCAGAATTCAAAGAATAGATTAAAAAAAAAAAACAGGTACATCTGTCAGGATTTTCCTTTGTTTGTCTGGTTTAGTTTAATGTTAACTCTAGTAAAAACAAAATACGAGAACACCTTGAATGTAAAAAAAAAGTCTGAAAATATGAACAGTTTTTTAAGTTATCATCTGCTTGTTTATACTTCACTGTTTGTTTTTAACTGAACAAGTTAGAGTACAGAGTACTTCTTTGTAACATCATTCAGTATGTTATCATTGTTCAAAGCACAAATTTACAAAAAAAATTGTAAATCCTTTGTCCAGTATTACAAGCAGCTGTGCAGAAACAGTGAGGACTTCATTAGCTATAGTAAGATACATCCCCTCAAACTTGTAGGTTTATTTGTAGGTTATTTTCCTGTTAGTGGGAAATCTGTCTTGGTCCCAGTGCTAATAAGAAGTCTGTGAAGATAGGAGAACATCCTAATAACGATCTAAAAATTTTATATGTATACCTTTTTCTCTCTGGTGTAGTTTGAGTAATAATCAGAAATGTACAATCAGAAATGAAGATACTTGTCACTGAACCCAAGATTTTGTTTGTTCTTTCCTTGTATGTGCTCTCTATTATTCTCTCTATTCTTATTTAATAGATCAAATGCTACCATTTTCAGCTGTTTTTTTTTTGAAAAAAATTATATACTATAAATATCTTTCTCAAGACATAAATATAAGAAATGAACAACAAAAAGGAATGCTAATTGTAATGCTGAAGAGAGTGTGTGAAGTTATACATATATGAAAATTGCCAGTTGATGACATGATAATGGGATTTATAATATTTTTTTCTTATTTTTAAAAATTTACCAAGACCTCAGTCATCTTGTATATAAACATTCATCTTTCCATAAAAAGAAAAGTCTAAACACTGATTTTTGTTAATATTTTAGGAAAAAAAAATCAGTCTGACCATGGAGCAACAAATATTCAAATCTAAATGACAAAAATGTGTAAAGTTTTGCTATTTTTTTCAAATACAGGAATTTAATAAGCAATAATTTCTTGGGCTCATGTATGAGTTTTCAGAGTGACAGATTTCTATATGGATGCTTTATTATATGTTGTAAAATGTAATATTGTAACATGAAAGAAATAAACACCATTTTGAGAATATCAGTGATTTTTATAATCAAAAGGCCAAAATAGAAATTATGTGTTTTTACTAAATAACCTCTTGAACTGCTGATGTGAGGATCTTCATATCTATGGTTTCTCATGTCTGTGTTGCCAAAAACAAAGTTTAAATTAACCTTTCAATTATTGGAATCAGTTCTGGAGGTAAAGTCTTGATTCTGTGAATGAGCTCACAAATTAATATAGACTTATTTAGACATACCATCCCTTACCTTTTAGAGACTAGATTCCAATACCAGTTTAAATGAAGATGGAAGAAAACACATACTGAATGTAATTTCATTTGAATTTAATCTGGATTCAATACTGCTTCAACCATAAACTGATTATTTAAAAGGGTTTATCACGCACCATTTATTCCTCAGTGATGAATTATTGTGTCCTCAGAGAACAATCAGTGAATAGAGAAAGGTTACAGAAGCAGCATTAATGTCTGCCTAGCTAGGACTATGTTGATTTATTTAAAAAAAAAGGAAAAAAAAAAAAAAAGGGGAACTACAGGAAAGTGAGCTACTAAGCTGTATAACTTGATTAGGTAAAAAAAGAGCATTAAATGTGAAAATCCTAAACTCTTAGCTTTGCTATTCTGCATATAAATGAGAGATTAGGTAGGAGCTACATAAGCACTCTCTTTGTAATATATATGTCTAATTACAATAAATTTAGAAAAGTCTGAGTGTGTAATATGCACAAAGTAGATTAAGAGTGCACGGAAATTATAAAGCGTCTAGCTTTCTATAAAGCTTCAGACGTGACAGATAAGGATCATTTTCTTTTTTTTTTTCTCATGTAGGACACCTACAAATGTGCTTAGTGTTCTTCCATTCTTGTGTTTTTAGCAAATGCATGAGATTTAATTAAGTAAGAACAACTTGAGAATGGAAAGAGAAAGGAATCAGAAAATCAAGAAGGCCGGACTAAGTAAAATCCATGCAGTAATTTTAACAACTGAGGTGTTTACCTAAGTGGCAAAGCCAAATTAAAACAGCAAACTAACATCACTGATTCTGCAGTCAGTATTGACCGATCTTAAATTAATTGAGTACATAATATAATTTCTTCTTCCTCAATGAGATCTATGTGTCTGCTTTCATCTCAAAGGCATATTATCTAATGCTTTATCAATCATTAGATCCTCACTTTGTGGTAAATTAGCATAAAGAAAAGTGTGGAATCAAGTCATTCCTTTCCACAGCAGTACGGGAAGGAGAAAGCAACTCTGAAAATCACAGTCAACTTCCTGGCTTCTCCTTTTATATTTGAACTGTATCTAGTAGTTTTGAAAAGAAGAAACAAGGTCCTTGCTCTGAGAGTAGTACTGAACAATTTGATGATCTCCTTTTTTCCTTATATCTGCAGTTTTATGATATAAATTACAATGCTGTGCTAAGTGAAAAGATTCAGTCTTAGCTCTTCATCTCAAAGTGCACCAGCTCAGCTTTTTACCATGTATGCTCCCAGTCCCTTTGCTATTGTTATCCAAGGGCTCTCACCTATTCAAAAGATGATAGACTAATGCAAGTTCGAAATGACCTCAGGAGATCTCTAGTCCAAATTCTGCTCAAAAAAAGGGTCAGGCTTGAGGTCAGAACAGGTTCATCAGGGATTTTCCAGTCATGTCTTGAAAACCTCCAAGAGTAGAGAGGGGAGATTACCAATAAATGATGTATCATTTTTTGAGAGGTGGAGAAATCATGCATCAGGAAGTCTGAAGTAGACCAAAGCAAAGCATCAGCAAGTTTTCATTTCTAAGGACATTCAATATAGATGTATTCAAGAATCATTCAAGACTTATGTAGCAGCATGTAGAGATTTATAGAAAACATAGAAATAATTAAATATTTTTTCTTAGGTACTGGAGGAAATTTTAAAATGAAGAAAACCTTAGAGAATCTTTGGAAAATTTAGTAGGTTACAGATGTAGTGCTGGTAGGTTGTTAAAATATCTTTTAATCAGCAAGAAGAGTATTATTCATATTCATCAAATAGAAAAAAATACTTGACTATTACAATTGCAAAAATAATAATGTCCATTATTGTTACTGTTATGTTTTGGACTAACATGTTCAGCTACTTTGTAATTACAAAAAGGAAGGGTGAGGAATACTTTGAAATGTTCTGTTTTTCTGAACTTATTTTATGGGACAAATTCTAAATGTGATGCCACAAATTATACACATGACTACAGTTAAAATAAAAATAAATCTAAATCTTTCTATATATAAATCTTTCTGAATTTTTGTAAATCAAATAACAATCATGTACTGTATGATGTGAAAAGCAGTGATGCTGATTTATCTGGTAGCAGAGATGTTTATTATTCATAACTAGAATGATTTCCTTCTTTCTTTTAACTATTATCTTTTTTTTACTAGTAGTGATAGTATTTCTATTGCTGCATTTTAAATAAAATAGCACAGTTTCAGCCTGCAAACTCCATTGTACTTATTTATCATTGCATCTTAGTTAAAAGAGCTTAGACTTATTACTCTTAAAAAAACTCAGAAGAATAAATCAATGTTTTAAAGTACTAATCACAAGATACAGGTTCAACAAATACATAAACTGCAGCACGATGAGTGTTTTACAGAACTGATTAACATGTATTGAATCTCAGGATTATCCTTCTTAAACTGATATGAAAGAGAACTGATGTATAAAGGCAGTTCATTTTAATTTGTAATATATTTCATTAGCTATCTGGAAATCAACCATCATTTTTGTACAGTGCTACTGTGCTGTCAAATAAAGTATTATGCATGTGTAATGCAACACAAAACCCTGAAAGATAAGGAAAAAACACTCGAGGAATCAAAACAAAACAAAACAAAACTACTACCAACACACACAGTGCCACAGTGAGGAATCTGTTGTACTTTTAACTATGTAATCCATAGCAAACGGAACTCTGTTTACTTCATCAAGAAAAGCCTTTTTAATTTATTATTATTTGTGTTTTTTCTACAATTTATATGACAGGACATTACTGTGGTGTTAAGATGAGTTCAGTAAATGTAACTTTTAAAGCATTAACAAAAATAACATCTAAATTTAATGAAGCAAAATAATCAAAGAGATTTGGAAAACTAGGCTACTTTCTCATTGACGAATACTATCTATTTCTATCAAATGTAAGGAGTAACTTGTAACCTGAAAATTGAGAAAATATGCCTAGCAGTAGCTATACATGATAAGCCATGAATTTATCCTCTAATAGGAGAAAAACCTTAGAGTATAAAAAAGCATTTGATAATTTTCTAAGTATTCCTAATAATGAGAATTGGAAATTCCTCTCTTTTTTTTTTTTAATCTATTAAAATGACTGTAGTTTTCTGCATCAACAAATGATTAACGATTATATCCAGACAATACTAAAATGCCTATTTAGGATTTAGATGGAACACAGGCACCTCAGGGAAGCAATGACAAGAAGGAAGGAAGGGGAGGGAGGGGAAGGAGGGAGAGAGGGAGGGGAAGGAGGGAGGGAGGGGAAGGAGGGACGGAGGGAGGGAGGGAGGGAGGGAGGGAAAGAAAGAAAGAAAGAAAAGCAGGCCCCTGCTTACTATCAGCTAACCCCGGAGAAATCTGAGCACAGCAAGGATGTGATAATCAACCATAAATGCCTAGCATCCCTTCAGATGTCCTAGAAATTTCTGCATAGAGACAGAAAGAGATGACCCAGCATTAAGGAGAAACTGGCACCACTCTGGAGCAGCAGCTTGATGTCCAGGTAGGACATCCCCTTGCATCTCAAATAGGACTCACTGACATCTATGTCTAGGCAACTGGAACAAGCCCATATGGTCGATTCTATTCCAGATTGTATACCTAGATCACTAAGCATAAGTGTTGACACAGGAGATAGCTGTCAGAGCAAACTCTATAGTTAGTGAAAACCTAGGTCTTAGTTTACTGGCCCACACATCACTTCCCAGTAACATAACTTTCATATTTTTCTGCCCTCCACTTGCCACGTTAAAAGCGTGTGCATCTCCTGAAGTCTTTCCTTATATCTACTATTAAGATAGCTCAGAAAGCTTAGGCCACATTTCATATAGTAGGAGGTACGTACATATCAGCAACTGAATGACTCCCAGAAGAACCTAGAGAGCTCTTTGACTGATTAAAGGCAGGTATCTTTTTAGAGTGAGCTGATTCTATTTCCTAGAACTTTGGATGAAATCCCTGAATGTTACTGCTTTTGGCCAGAATAACTCAATTTGAGCAGTTTAGCAATCAACTGATAGCTAGGATTTAAAAATTAATCAATTTTTAATTTGTCACATCAGATGCCACTTACATGACCTATTTAAAATAACAGCTTAGCTATCTGCCTACAGAACTGGCTAGGTGACAAGATCTGTCCACTCCTCTTTGCTTTTCTATATATACACATGAATATGCTGAACTTAACAGAGATCACAACTGTGCAGTTAATGATTAAGACACTCAGAGACTGATATTTCAGGATTCATTCTTTTTTTTTTCCCTATCCAATGACCACTTAAGGCAGCATAAAAATAAATTTAGGAATAGCAGTCTGAAAAACAGTCTAGAAGCTAGAAAAGGGTATCCTCTGGGACTTCAAACTGAATCTACATATAAGCAATTTTCAACCGTGTTTTGAAATCCTGATTCCCATTATGCTCAAATCTCTCTCAAATACTCCTGAGTTTTATAGAATTTCTGACATTTACTTGCTCCTGCACATTTCTTATATATATTTCACAACTTCTACCTTTGCACTGTTTCTCCACTGGTAAATGCAGATTAGAGTTATTGCTAATCAAAGTATGTTTTCAAGGCTTCCTTTAACTGCAGTATACAAGCGATAAACATGTATTTCAAATTAAACAATTAATAAATATCAAAGAGATCTTGCTTCTTTTGGGAAAGTGCATCCTGGTTTCTTTACCATGAGTTAAAAAATATCCAAGATTTTCTGTTTATAATAAGCACAAAATAAGTGAAATCTTTTGCATAGCTCCAAGAGCACCAAAACTTTATGAGTTTGGTTTGGTTTGGTCTCCTAAAAAATAAAATAAAATAAAATAAAATAAAATAAAATAAAATAAAATAAAATAAAATAAAATAAAATAAAAT
>JAWLRI010000250.1:111020-184573 GCA_034781795.1 Crypturellus tataupa
AATAAAATAAAATAAAATAAAATAAAATAAAATAAAATAAAATAAAATAAAATAAAATAAAATAAAATAAAAAAGAAACTATGTTTTTTTTAAAGAAAAGAAAGAGATAATATAAAGAAGGGAGATATAAAATAAAAAGATAAAATAGAATAATAGATGCTAAATAAAATGTGTGATCCAGAGCACACATTCATTGGACTTTGAACTTAACATCTTGTGAATAACAGGTAGAGGAATTTACAGTGAATGCCCACATAACATTTCTTTACTTGCAGGATGACAGAGTAAGTCAATCAATAAAAAAAATGTGTGATATCTTTAAGAAAATTCAGAGGTTGATATCAGTGAAAGCAATACAGTGGAGAAAAAGGCAAAAATCTCATGTCTTTAGTATTGGTTTTCACACAAGGGGACCTCAGTGGGTTATGTAATTAACACACAAAGGACAAATCTTACTAACATTCATTTCTTCTATTTCTTCTAAAACACCTTCTCTATATTTTAGCATCTACTATTACAGTTCTAATATGGTGAATATTTTTAAAAATAGCAAATAGAGCATACTTACCCCATCTGGAAATTGATCTTGTTTCTATTTGTGTATTCTGGAGTGACAAAGCCGGGGATCGCGCGTGCTCCTCACCTCCATTGCACGTCCCGCTTCTCAGGGAGGTGTTGCTCCCAGGGATAGTCGGGAAGTCCAGCAGTGAGGAGAGTTGCGTTGTGCGCTCCTCACTACCATTGTGCCACCTGGACACTTCCCCGGGAGACGTCACTCTCAGGGTCCCAAAGTGGCTGCCATGAGGGGTAGAAGAGTTGAGGATGGTTCAGGCCACTCCAGGTCCCGAGGCCGGTTCCGAATCAGGAAAAGGTAGGTTGGCAGACCACCCAAAGGTCAGGGGTATCGGGCGTGGACTACTGACAAACCACTCGATATGAGTTAAAGTCGCAGCCAACTTTATTTTCCCACGGCACAGACTTATATAACCTTGGATAGGGGAGGCAGGGAGACATGGTTGGCCACATGCTATTTCCTGGGGCCCCCATTGGTGGAGCCCCATTGCCAGGTGGGCCTGGGGCCGGGGCAGACTGCTCCGGCCCCCACCTCCCGGGTGCCAGAATCTTCTTGTTAGATGTCATGAGTCGCCCAGTCAGGCCTGACGGCCTGACTGGGCATGCCTGGCACCTGGGGTTACAGGAGGGTCAGCGGTACCCCCCTGTACACCTGCAATACAATGATGCTTAATGCATGTGGTCCATACCACATGTTTCCCTACATACTATTACAGTTTTAATATGGTGAATATTTTTAAAAATAGGAAATAGAGCATACTTATCTCATCTGGAAATTGATCTTGTTTCTATTTGTGTTTACTATAAACATGTTGTCAGCTCTTAAAAAATCATGATGAATAGTTTCATAGGAAGTCTCATGAGATTTTTAATGAAAGGCTAATTAGAGACTGAAATCATAGATCATGAAAAGAGCAGAGTGTATAAATTAGTTGTTTACTGTTTTGAGTCCGGAATAAAAAAAGGGATGACAGAAAAAAACACGGACACATTTTATTGAATCTAACCCACTCAGCCCAAGTCTGAGGTAAATGTATTGGAAGAATAAATATCTCTTGACTATGTAACTGTGGTCTTCTTTCCTACAATATACCATTCATTGTTTTACACATACACAAGCATAGATTCTTTTAAAATTACCACAAGATTATATTTCATAGTATTTACTTGAGTTTTCAGAAGAAATATTTTTTGATGGTTGATGGGGGATGATTAGCAGTTCTGCTCTTATCACTAAGCTGTCTACCTCCATCCTACCATTCAAGAAAGTGATTATTTAATGTCTCCATTCACAAAAAAAGATTCAATTGACAAGTTGTGTACTGCTGGATATAACTAGACACATTGACAACAAACAGAAACAAAGCACTGAGCACATAAGACAGAAACTCAATTTCAGACTCAATATTCTTATTTCAGAAAGGTGTCCAAAAGAAACATTAAAAGGAAACACGAGGAAAATAATTTTCAAACATATTGTTTTTTTATGACTCATATATGGCTTTGGTGATTCAGGACTTACTGTGATGGCTATGTAAACACCCCGATATGTTGCTGGATAAGCGCTCATCTTCTTAGGGTGCATAAGTCTCCATTTGTAGCTGGATGACAAAAGGACTCTTCAGGAGATGTTCAAATAACCTATTCTCCATTACTGAGATAAAGGCTTGAGTAAATTTGCTTCATAGAGCCTGAACTGATCTAACTTTATTTTCTTTTTCAACAGTATTCTTTGTGAGTTTGTATAAACCCTGTTCATAACAAATCTTAATGTGTTTTGTAAAAGGAGCAAATTCTTATCATTATGAAAACACATTATTTTGTGTTTAAGAAACAAATACCCTGTGGCAAAACAGAGATTAGACACATCTCAGACAGATTTCTCCATGCTGTATGCCTAAATCTTGTAATTATGTTAAAATCTTCTAATTAAAGGAAAATCATATGTCAACTAAAATTTTCTTTTTCTGTCAAAACATTTGTTCTCCTCCATGACATAAGGCTAACATGCTCATTAGTGACCTAAAGATTAAATAGTCATTTATATACACACCAGCAGTACTTGCACTATGTAACAAAATACGTTACAGGTGCAAGGTACATACATCTCTGGCATAACAAAGGCTTACCATCTGTTGATATAGTTTCTGGAACACAAAGCTATGTTCATCTGGTGGTTTAAACAAAAAGAATGAAATAAGAATATTTTTTATTAACTTCAATAAGATTTTTGCAGTTGTGATTCTTCACAACTTCATTATTAATATCATTTCACTTCTTGTATACTTACTCTATCAGTGTAACATATATTTTGCATGTAGAATGGTTTTATCTAAAATATTGAAAGGTTTCTGTAGCACTTGTTGATCTAGAGGCAATAACTAGAAATACATAATTTTTAGAGAAAACACTGCTGTTAGATAAATAATAAATACATTTAGATGATCAAATAAGATTATTGGCTAGCCTTAATTATGAATACTGCTATTATTTTAGGTTCTGCTACAAAATAACTTCAAGAATTTCAGGGGAAATAATGCTTGACTAACCTAATAGCCTTCTACTTTTCTGTTTATAAGAAGGTTAACTTGATCAATGAAAGGAAAGGAGTGGATGTTGTTTAATTTTATTTTAGTGGGGATTTCGACAGTTTTCTGTAACATTCTCATGAATTGTCTAAATAGGATGCAAAGTCTCCATTCTTGCAGACATTCACAACTCAACTGGATATGGCCCTGAGAAATCTGTTCTAATCTGTTTTGCTGTGAACTGGATACTGAACTCCAAAGGTGTATTACAACCTTCTCCATTCTGTGGTTTGGCAATTTTTTATCTCACCATGCATTGTATCTTCCAATATCCATTCACTTCCTCATGTCATATACCTGGGCATGCCTTACAAATCTTGATTCATATGCTATGAAAAAAATACTAGCCTAGGCTTAATTATTTCAGACCATCTAAATTGAAGAGAAAATATTTTAATAATAATAATAATAACAACAACAACAACAACAACAATAATAATAATAATAATAATAATAATAATAATAATAATAATAATAATAATAATAATGTCTCAGAGTCACAAGGGCATCATATAAGACCAAGAGGAGACGAAAGGTGAGGTGTTATGCCTTCAGGATATGCCACTTAAGGGTAGAACGTGACACCTGTTGCTATGTTCTTTATCTGAAGAAAACTAAGAATTCCTGTCCTTACTTCTGTGAAAGTTTACCCATTTATATAAACTTACTCCAGCTCTGGGTATAGCCTATTTTGTTGACTAAAACACCAGTAGGAAATGTAGCTTTAAAATCCTATTATAAGTAAACGACCTGAGTGGTCTAAACCCTGAAACTGCAAATTTTTAGCCACATATATATATCCATCAGATATATTTCTCTCCTTTCCCTGTATTTTTTTCTGAAGGAAAAAATTTCCCAAGGAATTTGGCAAATTTGATATGAATTTCAGGAATTCTGAGACAAAATACTTTAAGAAAATTATTTTAAGGAGAAAACCAACAAAACATTATTTTAAATTCAGCATCCACACTATTTTAATAATCAATTGTTGGTTTGCCAGTGGATATATGCAAATCTGGTGGAATTCTACAGAATACTTTGCAGTTGTATTACAGTAATTAAAGAGCTAGATGACATCTGCTCCAAACAGAACATCTAAGTCTGCAATGTTCTTTCCTAAAGCAAAATAAATAAATAAATAAAATTAAAAAAAAAGGTGTAAATTTCAGTGTTTGCCTGTAAGTCTGAGTAGACAGCGAGATGGCAAAAGACAGACATCTGTTTCAAGGGAAGAATCTAACACCTACCAGAGTCTTCAGTTTGTCTTCTTCAAATTGGCAAGATTGAAAACATGAATAAAAAGTGATCTTGATGAATATGCAATAAAACTGTGTTTGATAGAATCATTTCTTAGGGAATAGATCTTTCCCAGCTATATATACACTGATACTAACTGATATCTAAAATACATTATGGAAAGAAAATTACTATTTCAACATAAACTACAGAAACTCTAAACTAGTAGTCATACTAATTGTGAAATAGTGTTCGCATTAATTTCATGACCATTTTAAAGTAAGATTTTCAAG
This sequence comes from Crypturellus tataupa, assembly GCA_034781795.1. Taxonomy (NCBI): domain Eukaryota; kingdom Metazoa; phylum Chordata; class Aves; order Tinamiformes; family Tinamidae; genus Crypturellus; species Crypturellus tataupa. Next base: position 115,711 of record JAWLRI010000250.1, read on the forward strand.
TTTTTTAGAATTTTTTCCTTACAAACCACAGCATAGACAGACAATATATAATATAAATCTGCAGTTACAAAGCATGTGCTCAAACACCCGCCATTTGAGATTTTTGAATGAAAAAAATAAATCCACAGCTATAATAACTGTTATTAATAATAAAAATAATAAATTGTGTCAAAGTATATCTTAGTAAGACCATATATTAGAAAGGATTCAATTCTGCTACTGTAGTGCAACCTTGACACATGGGTATGTGATAGAGAAATGTTAAAGATGGTCAAATATAAGAGGGCAAGTTCTCCAACAGACTGCATCGGAGTGAAAAATTTTAATAAAAGAACATAAGGGCCAAAACCCATATGGTAAATGTAAAATAACTTTTAATAGGTTATTTTATATTATTTCAGAAATCAAATATTTTATAAGAAAGCATGAGATGCATCCTAATCTGAGATGTCAGCCAAGTAACGCTTCTTTAAACTAGACTTATGTTTTCTTTTTATGTTGACTTTCAGTGAATTCAAGGAAAATGTACAACTGAAACAAAATCCAACAGAAAGTAGTTGTAGATATTAAAATTACTGATGAACCCTGACTCCCCTGGATTTTTCATACCAGGCCCTGCTGGCACCACCAGAGCTGCTGGTCACTCTCTTCGGGTTCCCCATGGTCACCCAGCCATAACCCAATCACACGCCAGTCCAGGTTCGCCAGTCCAACCGCCCCAGGCCCCAGTCGCTGCTCAAAGAGCTGGAGGGGTGCTGACTCCAGTTCCAGCCCCATCCTCTGACTACCCCAGGTTCCTGCTCCCTTGGCACTGTGGGTTGGCAGTTGTGACACTTGTGATCAGGTCAGCAAGCTCTGGGCAGACCTACCAACCTACCTCCTTCACTCGGAAAAAATCTCCCAAGCTAACAAGTTCTTCTGGATTTTAGCAACCCCAAACCTTAGGTAGATACACTGGTCTGTTTAACTGGAAGACTTTATACCAGATCTAATGCTCGCTAAAAAATGTAAGCTACTAGGATTAAAAATGGAGTGGAATAAGAGGGGTGGAGTGGAAATGTGCTTTGAATACCTTTTGTGGTTAGATCTCATAAGAAATATTTCTTAAGAATAGAAAAGTCAAATGTTTGGCAGAAGAGACATGGAGTTTTTAAAATCCTTTGTCCTTACCAATGGTGAAAAAAGTGATACTATGAGTTGCTATTTGTGAAAAAATAGAGTTCCCTTGAAACTGGCAAGTTCTTCTGAAGCTAGTCATCTTCATTTTTTTCTTGCAAAGAACTGAGTAGAGCTTATTCTTCTTATCTAGTGATAACAGCACCCACTTTTTTGTTAACAAGCAGCTGGTCAGAACATTCACCTGCATGAGGGAGGTACAGATCCAGTAAGAAAGTATAATTTAATTAGTCCTCCCAAAAATGGGAATATTCTGTCTGGATGTACAGTGGAAAAGGCAGTGGAGAAACTCACCATAGAGTACTCAGTAGTTTAAAGAAAAAAAAAAAGTGATAAAATGGCATTTTGAAAGAGAATTTCTTGCATTTTGAGTGCACACCTAAATATTCAACAGTGAAATGGGAACTCAGCAAAGTAGGTGGTAAGTGATTAGGGAGATTTCTGTTTCTTGTCACATAATAACTCTACACACTGAAAGAAATCCTGTCTTGGTTTGGTTTGTTTCAATGTGAAACTTTACAAACAGTGTTTAATATTCTCTCTTGTTGAATCAACCAAGTCAGATCACGTTACTGGCAAGGTACTGTCCTCTCTACTGGGAGAACTGGGATACAGGTTACTTCTTTCTCTCCAGAGGTAGTTATATCTCTGGACATAACAAGAGCAAACTTCAGTTTGTTCAGGAAATTGCTGTGCAGCATCCTGCAGCACTCTAGAGAAGTCCAGCTGGTCCCTACAATACTGAGCAAGCATAGAGACAAGATGCCCGGGAGAAATGAAGAGAAATTCACAAGTAATGCAGGAGTCAAATTAGGAAGGCCAAAACTCCTTTTAAATTAGTGAGGGATGTAAAGGGCAAAAGGAAGAGCTTCTCTGGGTACATGGCAGCAAAAGGAAGATCAAGGAAATTGCTGGGCAACCAAGTGAAAAAGAACATCGAAAAAGTGGAGATAATCAACGTCATCTTTACCTTATTTTTAATTTGGTGCTTGCAACTCTGTCAGGTTTCCATGCCATGAAAGAATTTGATGCGAGGGCTTGTCTGCTGCAGAGAAGGATTAAGGCAGAGAACACCAAGATATGCACAGGTTCATGGTACCAGATGGGATGTGTCTGAGGGTTTTGTTGCATGCACATATAACAAGCAATCTTCAAGGGCAGAAATGAAGACTATCAAAAATAATGAGCAAAAGTGGAGACTAAATACCCAGTGTAGTTTATTTTCATAATAACAGACTACACTTTAATAAGCTAAAGTACAGTATCAGGGCTATCAGTTCTGGTTATTCATTTCTAAAACATAATGTCAGTGCAACTGGTGCTCTTTGCTGAAGACTTATATACACAAACTAAAGCCATTCTACCTATGCTATTAGTTTACATGATTATTATATGTACAATGTTTGACAAAGAATTTGACAGAAGGCTCCTCTTTTCTCCTTCCCTTCTTTCAGGATACATTGTTTCTTCTAATAGGAGATTCTGTTTTTCTCATCTCTTTAGGATATACACCTTCCTAAGCAGGATCACTAATGGTTTCATCAGCCTAGCAAAGTCATACATACTTCTTTTGTTATGCTTTAAAAATGTTTTTTTTCTCTGGGTTGACTCCAACAAATGGAAATCTCTGTTTATAGCTCTAGGGTCCTGATTTTATGGTTATTTACTTTTAGCCTCATCTATATCATACTATTCATTTTATATCCTTAAGATAACATCTCAATAAAGTTTTCTGAGTCATGGCACAGGACACTTTAATCATGTGTGGTATATATTCTTTTAGAGTTCCCAGTTTTCTCACAGTTCATGGAAACTCATGTCACATGTGCAGTGTGATATGTACTACAGCAGGGATAAAAAAAATAGAGGAAAAAAAAAAAAAGAAAAACAGAAAAAAAAAGAGACTCCTAGGTGTCGCCTTTCGCATCAGCGTGACAGCCTAGCTCAGGAAGCGGCTCAGCGACCCCCCCAGGGTCGCTCGGACCATCTGCACCCGGACACCAACGAGGCAGGTGGCAAATGGCCGTTTATTGATAGATAGCACGTGCTTACATAGCAAAGGCTTATACATCACTTCCATCCGCTTATGTCATCAAGGGGAGGAACTCCATCTTCCCGTACACTGCGATATCTTCCAGTCGCCTGACCCCTATCAAAACTGAAACATACTGCAACACCTAGGAACTGCAAAACTGGAAGTCATGTCCAGGCAAAATAGATTGAAAACAAATGCCTCGAAAATCAGAATAAGCCCTCAGACTAACATCCCTTCTTGGATTGTGGACTCTCATATAATCCTCCTACTCACCAGCTAGTTCAGCTTGATGCTCACCCGCCAACAGATGCACGCAGTCAACCATTCGTGCAATAAGCACCTCCACACTTTCAGATTCCTGAAATATTATCAGAGGCTCTCAGGCTGCTAAATGTCATGCCTCGAGCCTGGACTTTCTTATCCAGTCCTTGGCTCTGATCTTGAATCTTTCCAGGTTTTCCTCCTAGTTGTCAGCTAGTCCAACTTGCAATTTGCTAGTAATTAACACAATGAGGTAACTCCAGGCCAATGGCCTATTGACATCTTCCACATATATACACCCTAGCTGTGACAGCTACTGGGGAGGAACTGTCAGAGAGACCTATGAACCTTGAGACCTGTGATCCTCTTGCTGGTGCCCAGACTTATGAGCCCTATGAACTGTAGTCCAATTCTAGTTGTGGCATTTGATTTCACTCATCTCTAGTGATAAGAGACTGTTCTGAATTTTGTCTTGACATTGTTGCCATATCACCTAGGCACACCATCTATAAACTTGGGGTGTCTCATCTCCACAATTCATGATTCTTCGGCAATGGTCCTGGGAAGACAGTGATGTCAGCTCTAGGCACTGGCACCCAAGTTGGGGGAAGAGGAGCACCTGAGCCTGCAGAAAGGGAGTGGGCAGACTCTTCAAGAACAGGGACATAAAAGGACTGCCATTGAGCATGGCAGCTTCCTGCCAGATGTGTGGTGGCTTCGCCCCAGTGTGCAGCTTCTTCCGGGGCGCATGGCTTCTTTCCCTGAACATCACCTCCACCAAGGTATGCGGAACATCACTTGCACCACGGCACCGAGGCACCTCTACCCACACCACAGCGAAGCCAACAATGCTTAGCTGGACTGGTGATTGTGGTAACTATAATCTTGCTGCACCTCTCCTGTTTGCTTGCTTTCCTATCTTTTTCCACTTCCTCTACTTTTTCCCTCTCTGTCCTGTTGTGCTTATGAGAATAAAGCAAACAAGTCTGTACGACATTTGACCACATTTGTGTTTTAATCTTACTCTTAGGATCATATCGAAACCTCCCCGGAAACTGGATCAGGACACTAGTCTATGAAGGTACTGTCACATAGATCTACATGATCTGTGGTCTGCAGTCACTTCTCCAGTTGCAGGCACTCAGACCTTGCAACATTCAAACAGGATAGAGAGTGAAATTATACATTGAAATATTTAAGGAATGATTTAATAAGAAGATAGGTTTGATTGTGTAGGACTCAGACAGACAAGAGTTCTGACCAACACCTGCTTGCAAAAAAAAGATGTCTTTTATCCTTTCTCCTATTTCCCCACTTTCTTACTCCCCAGTTCCTTCTTTTCCAGACCTTTGACCTTTCCCTTAAGAAGATCCACTGACAAATTAGATCAACTTTTCAGAATAGGATTTGGGATTCCCGGTGAACAAGTTGATTAGAGACAGCAATACAACCTTCTGGCAATAAAACTCAACCACATACTCAGCTTCATTTATAAGAACATATCCTGCAGGTCAGGAAAAAGTGATTATTACCTCTATGCAGCACTGGAGAGACCCTACCTGTAATATTACATCAGATAATGAGCTTTCCAGTACAAGGCATGCTGGAGAGAGTTCAAAGGAGGCGCCAAGTTGGTCAGGGGGTTCAGGCATATGACTTCTCAATGGAGAGAGTTGGGTTTGTTTAGCCAGGCAAAGATAAAACTGAGGGCTGTCTATGAATACCTAGTGGACCCATCTGAGGGTCATAGCAAAAGGGCAAGAGGCCAAGGACATAGGTTGAGCAGGGGATCAGCTACCCCGAGGCATCAGAAAAAAAAAATCCCACAGGGAGTATTAAAGCACTGGAACAGGTTGCCCAAAGAGTCTGTGGAAATTCAGCGAAAGAACAGATTTAGCAGTGTGATCTAACTTTGAAGCTAGTCATGCTTTGTGAAGGGGAATGAACTAGATGACCTCTAGGGGTCCCTTCCTACCTGAATTGTTCTATGATTCTAATTTAACCATCAGAATTGGCCTGAAACCCTTTTAATCCTTATAATCCTTTTTTTTTTTTTTTTAATATATATATATATAAGAAAGTGAAGGGACTTTCAGTTTCATTTATAAGTTTTGCAATCTAAAGTTTGAGTCTGCATGGAACATAGTAATTTGAATTCATCTTTTTTTTTTTTTTTTTTTCAAGAGTTCTACTGAGTTTATATTATCCTCCTACAGTGTAATTTAGAGATCACCTACATATTCCTGAACTTTGCTTGATCTAAGTCTCATTTCAAGCTACATAGATAATAATAACAAATTCCTTATGCGAGGATATGTGAATCTATAAACTACTCTTAGAAACCTTAAACTGGTGCATGAGCATGTTCTTTAGTGAAGACCAAATAGAAAAACTTTCTTTTTAACTCTCTGTCTCAGTTGTCTAGCCCTGAGGGGCCAGCTGGAATTACAGAGCTCTGGGGAGGCAGAAGCACCATTCAACGACTATTGATATTGAGGGCTTCCTGGCATGCAGCAATGTACTGGGGTCCAAGTTTCAACCATAAAGGTAAATAATACCTATACATTTCAAAAATATGCTTTTGTGAAATAAAGACACTAGTCATGTTTCCAGTTTATTTCTATTTCTTGAACTCTGTCCTCCCTCTCCAAAGCATATTATTTTAAGACACATTATTCAGATTTGTTCCAAAATAACCTGCATCAAGAGTGCGCTGCCTCTGGACTCTCATTTACATACAGCTTGGGGTGAGTTCAGATGAGACTTTTTAAGCTGAGTTGTTGACATGCCTTGAAGCAAGGAAGGACTGGCATAAAGGTTGTTGCAGAATTTCTTCCTGTGGAGAAGGTGGCTCAGCAGAAGTCCAGCTGAGCACCAAACATGCCTGGGGATAGCCTTGGTTGGTCTTCTGGTAATTTATCTACATCCTCCGCTGTATTTAAAATCAAAAACAATTTGAAGTCCTTGTGGAGACATTTTTTTGCTCCCATAGACCAAGCACTTCTAGAGCTCTTCTTCCTTTTAGGTCTCTGAGTTATATAAAATATATCTTACAATATTTAGTCATTCGAAAGTTTAAAAGAGATTTCAAGAGGATAGCAAGGTTGGCCATCCATGAGCAGGAAGTTTATTGTGGGACTTTTTTTTTCAAAAAGGATCAAGAAACTTTTTTTTTATAAATACACAGGTGTGCACAATAAGCATCTCTTCATTTTGTTTTTAGAAGGCAATACTGTTTTCATCTCTCACTGAATTGTATATATATTTAATGTACGGGAAAGCTACATAAGGAAACACTGTCTTATTTCTAATTTCAGCAATTCAGCAGGTACTTATTTTCAAGAATCTTATGAATGGATATATTTTTAAGAATAAACAGAATAGACATTTATAATATGCAAATATCTTGTGGTATCCAAATTATGAAGCTGGAATGTCTAAGCAAACAGCTTTTGGGAGGATTTGATAACTGAAAAAAATGGAGGAATCAAGCAAGGCTTTTACTGGAGTATGCCACTAGAAAAAAAACTTTCTATAAATGATCTATTTCTGTAACATAAATTATAAGTACATAGTACATATGTGTACTGTACATGTGAGTACTTACATGCAGGACATATAGGTTGTATAAAGATGGGAGTATTGACTAGAATAACCTGAAAATAAGCAATTCTTTTCATTCAAGGATATCTAAATTTTCATCTCAATATCACAGTATTTTTAAATATTTGCATTACTTATGAAAAAGTTTTGGTAAAATAAGAATATTACTCATAAAAAAAAAAAAAGTGAAACACCAATCAGGTTTTATGTTCAATGCTAAGTTTCCTGAGTCTCTCTGCTAACTAAGCAGGTAACTCCTGCCTTTTGATACACCTCTTCTAACCACTAGAACAGCTTCCAACATTACAGAATGAACAGTTGTCTGAAAAGCCATATTTCTGTAACTGTTGTAGAAGAACTCAGATTCCTTTTTCTATTCATATATTTGTATTCAGTCTTATATCGATGGTAATTATTAAAAAACAAAAAGTCCTCTTCAGCAATCTGCATACACGGTAATGCAAAACCATTTTTTACAGTTAGTTGAAACACATTTTCATAGCACATAAATGACATGCTTAGCATAAGCTAATCTTTTTTTTTTCTTTTCTAACCTAGAACATTAGGGATATGTACTACCAAAACACAATGTAAATACATTAGTTGTTGCATTAGGTATGCTATTTTCTCTAAAGGATATTTTATTACCTCTGACTTAATTCTCTGAAAGATGATAAAACTGATACCATAAATTCAACATTATGCATGACTTTCTAAAAAAAATACCAGTCTACCTGATTCTAATTAAGTGGGATTATCTAGGAATGAATAGTAAATAAAGAAAAATACATTTAGGAGACGGGATTTAAGAAAGTGAAGATTCATACAAGTTAGTAGGCATAAATTTAATACTTAACTTATTAATCATACTGTTCTAGCCAAAGTATTTTTTTTATCCTGGTCAGCAGATTAAAGGTTCTTCACTCATATTATTTTATTATATTACAGCATAACTCTTACCTGTTTACTTAAAGAGTTTCCCTACATAAACAGAATTACTTAAGTTCTTGTTGCTAGTTCATATTTTCAAAGTTTAGACATCTATCCATCTATTTACTTATTTAATTTTAATTATGCATTGGGGGTAAAAATATCACATAAAACTTGAGTCACTGAGGTCAGTACTTCAGTTGCTCACAATAGAAGTATCCCCAAAAATGAATATCTGTGTATAATTTACAATTTGTGTGGAGATGGTCCTTTAAGAATGAGCATTTGCAGACACTAAGAAAGCATCATTAAGTTCTGTTTCTGCAGCTGCAAAGATAAAGTGCACATCTACACTCTTGCCCTAGGTAAAATAAACATTCAAAAGGTATATTTATTAACCAAGACACCCTCCCCATACACTTTTCTAGAATAAAATATGTGAAACCATTTCAGGTAGAGATGTCAGTTTTGGGTACTTGGGATATTTCTGAAAAACCTAGAGAAACAATTATGATGAAAGTTAGAGAAGGCTTACATAGCATAGATTTGTTTAAACAATTACAAGGTTTAGAATTCCTTTAGGATATTCATTAATATAAAACTACCTAGAATGACACTGAATGTCAATTAAATTTAAAGGCTATTAATAGAAAATCACCTTTATGTTTTTAATCAAAACAGAGACAAAAGGGTAACTAATTCTTCTGTGACAGGTAGAAACTGATCACTGAAATATTAGAAAGAATTCCTAAGCTGACATCACCACAGCCCTACCTGTGGAGAATAATAATGTCACAATAAGCATGTTTCATTTTTCCTATAATTTCAGGTGTTGGGTTAATTCTGAAAGTCTCATGTAACAGTAATCTAACTTTACCTAAAAATCCTATAACCTTTATTTTATTAAATTAGCATATATCCCCTGAAATAAGCCATACACACACACACACACACACACACACACATGCATATAACATCATCAATACATTCATTTCAGTAGTGCCACATTTGACCACCTGAACATCTGGTCCAGTGCTTAAATGCAATGCATTGAAATTTTAGGATTCATTTCCTTCTTTTTCTCTTCCTCTTTTTCCTTCCATTTTCATACCAGTTTTGTCATAAATTTCTAAAAAAAGGTCCCCTGGGTTAGAATAATGTTAAGAATAATATATATTAGCAGTATCTGGACAATAACATCACTTTTTATCTCATTTTAATAATTGTAGAGAAAATGAGAATAGAAATAATGCTCTACAAGTGCTTTACTTACCCAGCATGAAAAAGGTCATGTTGTTTTCTCTGACTCTAGTCTTTACCTCAGCATCCTATTGTAAAAACACTCAACAGGTAAAAATGCTTTGAAGGCAGGTTTCCTAATCAGATATTTATAAAGAGGTATCCTTCATTGCTCAATTTAACAGGGCAGTTGAATGTCAGTTGGTAATTGAAGTCCCTTTGAAGAAAAATAAAATATCAATCATGCTTGTCTTTAAAAAGTAAAAAAAAGGTATATAAATGAATATGGTTTTGTTTTGAGTAGAGGATTTAAAAAAAAAAAAAAAACAGAAGTACTGATTTATGCAACTGTCAGGTTTGAATGCATGCAACACAACTTTCTCAGATTGAATTCCATTGATTTTCTATAACAATGTCAAGCATTCAATGCATCACAGCAGCCGTGAGATTGCAATAAATAATTCCTTCAGAAAGAAAGTGATTCTTCTCTTCTTAAGTACGTAGGTGAACATCTTGTTTTCCTGCTACCTTGCTCTGTTGTAGCTTAAGCTGTTGAATTTTAGAACTTTCTAAATCTCTATCTTCATTTTTGTTTAGGATAACACACTTTGTTTTTTCTTATAACCTTCTTTATGCTTTTGCCTCTGGGACAAGCAGTTAGAACTGTATGTCACTCTGCTTATGAAATGTGAAGAGATGTAAAGAACAAAATAAATGCTTGCAAAATCAGTTTTGAATAGTTAGCAGTAAAATATGATTGTTGCAGAAACTGCGTAGCACAAAAATAGCCTTGAAAAATACTCTTTCACATGATAAATTCATATTTGGAAGGTGCAGCAGACTTGTAGCGCACATTGCTTACACAGATCAATATTTCTAATGAGATGTACAGTGATCATACTGTCAGTCATAATCACATTTCTGATATTGTTGGTTCTGGTTATTTAAGCTTAATATTTATAGCCTTGGATTTTCATTTAGAAATTTGCATTTGACAGATTTTGTATTCAACACTAAATTTATTACCTGTGTTGTTATTGATTTGTAAGTACTATTCTTTTTCACACATATGATTTAAATTTGGTGAATAATTTAAATAGTACTAGGTTATTCAAACCTTCAATTTTTTTGAAACTGCTTACTATGGACATAGTACACACAATTGTTTATAAGAAAAGACATACAGTTTTCAGTTATATGTTTCTATGCAGAAGGCTACTGTAAACCCCAAAGTATTTAACTGATATAAAATTAGGTTGATTTGAAATACACAGTGTACGCTTTTCAAGTGACAAGATATAATATATTTATATAATAGAAAGAAATCTAGATGTGTTTTCAGAAATAAGAAATACAATGAGGACTGGATTATTTATTTACTCTTTAATTCAAGAAGAAGAGGAGAATCAGATCCTTTGCATGCTTGCTTTCTGTAAGTGATTGCATACATGGTATGCCAATAGCATTCATCAGTTTCCAAAACCACAAGTAGGCCTTTTATTTTAATCAGCTATACCAGGTTAATACCGATGTGCATTCAGGAGCATAATGGGTCTGCATATGTATCTAATACTGAATTTGTACACACAGAGAGTGTTTGTTTTCCCTGGTTCTGAAACTGTGCCTCTTTCTAGCAACCTCAAACAAAAGCCCTATTTGAAAGTCATCACTACCGAAAGCTGTAATAAAGAGTAATTGCTAACTTATCAACAATATGTACTTTAAGCACCTTTCTTCTGAGGGTGTCAACCCTATATTCACCCTATAGTCAAAAAGGAATGACAAGCTTCTCCAGGGGCTCAACTGAACAGAAACCTACCTCGTCTCCATTGATTATATAAAGGGAGCCTGTTACAGCTACGGTCCTTGAAGCCTGAGGTTAGGCAATGTGAACTCTGTTCTTTTACCATCTTCCTATGTGTTTTAGAGTAGTTGGGAATAGGAAAGGAAGACATTCACTTGGCTACAATATAAAAAAAGTTTCTGTTGGTTGAGGAGTATTTGGTTAGAGATTATTTAGGCAAAGTGGACACCGTCAAATCTATGGGCTTGGAAGGATGCATTCAAGAATGCTTAGGGAACTGGCAGGGTTCTCCATCATTTTTGAGAGGTCATAGAGAGTGGGGAAGGTGCCAGAGGGCTGAAAAAAAAAAAAAAAAAAAAAAAAAAACATTACTCCAGTCTTCAAAAAAGGGCAAGAGGGAACAGCCAGGAAACTACAGCCGGGTCAGCCTCACTTCTTTCCCTGGAAAGGTGATTGAGTAGCTTATGCTAGACATGTCAAGGGAAAGAAGGTGGTCAGGAGTAGTCAGCATGGATTCACCAAAGGGAAGTCATGTTTGACCAAACTGATAGCCTACTAAAATGCGATAACTGGCTGGATGGATGAGGGAAAAGCCACGGATGTTGTCTACCTTGACTTCAGCAAGGCTTTTGACACCATCTCCCATAACATTCTCATGGGGAAGCTCGGGGAATGTGCGTTAGATGAGTGGACAGTGAGGCTGATTGAGAACTGGCTGGATGGCTGAGCCCAGAGGGATGTTTTCAATGGGTCCAAGTGTAGCTGGAAGCTTGCGGCCAGTGGTGTCCCCCAGGGATCAATATTGGGACCAGTGTTGTTCAACTTGTTCATCAACAACTTGGATGAGGGGACAGAGTACACCCTGAGGAAGTTTGCAGATGATATCAAACTGGGAGGAGAGGCCAACACTTCCCAGGGCTGTGCTGCCATTCAGAGAGACCTAGACAGGATGGAGAATTGTGCAGAGAGGAACTTCATGAGGTTCAGCAAGGACAAGTGCGGAGTCCTGCACATGAGCAGGAATAACCCCCAGGCACCAGGACAGATTAAGAGTTGATCTACTGGAAAGCAGCTCTGCAGAGAGGGATTTGGGAGTCCTGGTTGACAACAAGTTAACCATGAATCAGCAATGTGCCCTTGTGGCCCAGAAGGCCAATGGAATCCTGGCCTGCATCAGGAGGAGTGTTGCCAACAGTTCGAGGGAGATGATCCTGTCCCTTTCCCCAGCTCTGGTCAGCCACACCTGTAGGATTTTGTGCAGTTCTGGGCTACCTAGAATGAGAGGGATGTGGAACTTCTAAAGAGAGTCCAGCGTAGAGCCACAAAGAGGATTAAGGAACTGGAGCATCTATCTTATGAGGAAAAACAAAGTGAGGCCTGTTGTGCCTGGAGAAGAGAAGACTGAGAGGGGATCTGATCAATATGTGTAAGCACCTGAGAGTTGAATGTAAGGAGGATGGGGTCAAACTCTTTTCCATGGTGGTCTGTGACAGGACAAGGGATAATGGGTACAAGTTGAAACATAGGAAGTTCCATCTGCATGTGAGGAAGAACTTCCTTACTGTGGGGGGTGACAGAGCACTGGCATAGGCAGACCAGAGAGGTTGTGGATTCTGCTTATTTGGGGATCATCAAAACCTGCTTAGATGTGACTCTGTGCCACATGTCCCTGCTGGAGCAGGGGGGTAGGACTCCAGAATGATCTCCAGAAGTCCCTTCCAATCTCAACCACTCTGTGATTCTATGATTCTGTCTGCTTTAATGTAGATCATCCCAGTGATAATGGAGAATAGAGAACGCAAAACAGTATTACTTATTTTGACAATCAGCATCTGTGTACTGAACAGCCATCACATGCATACAGTCAGGCTATCAAGAGCTTTCCAGTCAATTTCTCAGGCTGGGAATGTTGAGAAGCAGAGGGATTATAGAGCTGGTATCATGGAGTGAAGTGCAAGAGAAAAAGTGTGGAGAAAAAATGACACAAATCAGAAAAAACAACGGAAATAGAAAATGAGATTACATTAGTCCTGGTACTCTCCAAGGAAATAAACCCAGTTTATTTAAATGCTTGATTTATTTAACATTAAATGTAAATGTTAGATTTCATTTTTTTAAGAGTAGTCTAAAGAGCTATTATCTAATTGATTATAGCATAGTTTTCGTGGCTCAAAAGATTACATGTGAAACACACATTAGTCTCTAAATAATTCACCCTAACTTCAGCTTGATTTCTTTCTTAACTCATAGAAGATGAAGAAGCTGCTTATGGCTTCTATGTCCATACTTCCCAAGCTCTGAATAAAAGCTGCAGATGAGCAACTGTGATTTGTGCTAAAGGCAAAGGATCCTCCAGGCTATATCTAGATTTTCTTCTTTCATGCTTGTCTGGTCTGTTACAGTGCTGTGGTTTGCAAATTGGCACCTGGCAGAGATCACAGCAGCTGCCATCTGGGGCATGCAGGTGGGTTTCCTTTGGATGGAAATTAAGGAAAAGAGAAGGAGTTATCCTTCACTGATGTGCAGTTAGGCTACAGATAAAGAAATTTTGGAAGCTGGAGAATGTGGTCACATGGTCTAAGTGTAACAGTGTCTTCTTAAGCTAGAGACACATCAGTGTGTACTACAGCCCTTTTACCTCTGTCTCTCTTACTCTTCTCCTAACTCGCCCATTGATCCCCTTGGAGAGGTGGGATTCCACATTGTTCTGTTTATTTTCACTTGCTGCCAATTACTTGTCTCCTTCAATTCCTCGAAGGAGAATTGAAGGTTCAACAACCTTCTATTTTTCTCCAATTTATCTTGTAAAAATAATGTTTTTTTTCTTTTTTTTTTTTTTTGGACACATATTCTTTTCAATATTGCAATATACTATACTGAAATATAATTATATTAGAATTATAATTATCATAGAATCATTAAGGTTGGAAGGGACCTTTAGAGAGCAGCTAGTCCAAACCCCCTATACACACAGTGTCCCTAGAGCATGTTACACAGGACTGCATCCAAGTGAGTTTTGAGTATCTCCAGAGAAGGACATTCTACAACCTCTTGTTTCAACCTGTTTCAGTGCTCTGTCACCCTTACCATCAAGAAATTTTTCCTGAAGTTCCTGGGGAATTTTTGGTGTTTCTGTTTGTGACCATTTCCTCTAGTTCTATTGCTGGCCACCACTGAAAAGAGGCTGGCCCCATTCTCCTCACTTCCTTCCTTAAGGTCCCCTCTCAACCTTCTCTTCTTGAGGCTGAACAGGCCCAGTTTCCTCATAGGGCAGATGTTCCAGGCCACTGATCATTCTCATAGTACTGTGTTGGACACTCAGCAGTAGCTCCACATCCCTCTTGCACTGGGGGGCCCAGAACTAGACACAGTACCCCAGATGTGGCCTCACCAGGGCTGAGTAGAGGGGGAGGATCACCTCCCTCAACCTGGTGGAGACGCTCTTCTTAATGCACTCCAGGATCCCATTGGTCTTCTTGGTCACAAGGGCACACTGTTGCCTCATGATCAACTTGTAGTCCACCACAACATCCAAGTCCTGCATTGCAGAGTTTCTCTCCAGAAGGTTGATCCCCAGACTGTACTTTTCAAATTTTTCAATACAGAAGACAATCGTCTACTACCTTCTCCTAGAGAAGTTGGCAGCTCATGAATTAGACAGGTGTACTCTTCACTGGGTGAAAAACTGGCTGGATGGGGGCCCAAGAGAGTGGTGGTGAATGGAGCTAAATCCAGTTGGTCACCGGTCACGAGCAGTATTCCCCAGGGGGTCAGTGTTGGGGCTGGTACTCTTTAATATCTTTATCCATGATCTGGATGAAGGGATTGAGTGCACTCTCAGCAAATTTGCAGATGACATCAAACTGGAAGGAAGAGTTGATCTGCTTGACAGTAGGAAGGCTCCGCAGAGGGATCTGGACAGGTTGGATCGATGGGTGGAGACCCGAGCCAAGTGATGGGTCCTGCACTTCAGTTGCAACAACTCGATGTAGAGCTACAGGCTTAGGGTAGAGTGGCTGAAGAGCTGTGTTGCAGAACTGGTCAACACCTGTCTGAACAAGAGACAGCAAGGTGCCCAGGTGGCCATAAAGGCCAACGTCCTCCTGGCTTGTTTCAGGAACAGCATAGGCAGCGGAACCAGGAAAGTGATTGTCCCCCTGCACTGAGCACCGGTGGTGCCTCCCACCACCAGAAAGACATGGAGGCGCCGAAGTGTGTCCAAGGAAGAACAACAAAACTGTAGCACAGACCTTACAAGGAGCGTCTGAGGGAGTTGGGGTTGTTTAGTCTGGAGAAACCTCAGGGAGACCTTATCACTCTCTACAACTACCTGAAAGGAGGCTGTAGTGAGGAGGGGGTCAATATCTTCTCTAGGAAAACTACAGATAGAACAAGAGGAAATGGCCTCAAGTTGAACCAGGGGAGGTTCAGGTTAGACATTAGGCAGAATTTCTACATGGAAAGAGTGGTGAAACATCAGAATAGGCTGCCCAAGGAAGTGGTGGAGTCACCACCTGGCAGTGTGCAAGAAATGTGTAGATGAGGCACTTAGGGACATGGTTTAGCAGGCATGGTGTTGAAGGGTTCACAGCTAGACCTTGAAGGCCTTTTTCAAATATAATGATTCTTTGATTATATATTGTTCTTTGAGGTTTCTGGAACTTTTATTTTTTCCTTTTGCAGAGAGGATAAAAAGTACAGGGAAAATTAGCATTGTTATAATATATATATATATTTTTAAAGATTAAATGAAATTTAAAACTGATAAAGCATATCACAGAAACCATGGCATTTTTACGTAACAATGTAAACTGTAAGAAATTTTAAAAGAGAAGCCAATTGAGAATAATGTAATACAGACCAAAGTTATAAGCTATTAATTTATTAACAGCTATTGCTTATTTTGGCTTTAAAATTGTGCTGATTTATTTATTTTTCTCCCCACGCCTGAGAGATTTTGAAATCACGCTCTTGTTAGGTGGTAATTGCTGCAGTGGAATGCTGGCATTCTCTGAAATTTGACAACACTCATGAATCAATATTTCAAGAAAATGAATTATAATAAGACTTTCTGTCCTTGAAGATATTTACTCTATATTTATCATTGATGACAAAAATAATTTGGAATGAAATCAGATTAGAGGAAAATAATAGTAATATAGGAATATTAATTAAATGTTACAATTATAATAACTTCAGATATCTGTGTAGTGCTGGTAAGGTATTAAAATATTTTGTACCTTTATTTTTATAGAATATATTTGGTTTGCTCATATCTTGGCTTTTTACATTTCTCTTTCTGGCATTTTTTTCAATAGCCTACTTCCTTTATAAAATCTCAAACTTGTTTGTGTGCAAACAACTAGGCACGGTTACATTCAGATATGTGCAATGAGCTCTGAATTAGTCTGCTGATCAATCATCTACTTGAAAGTGTTACTTTAAAATATTGATGTTGTTTAAATCAATTACTCTGTCATTAACAAATGACTATCTGTAGTCAAATTATCTGTGGTATTTTAATCAGAAGTACTCAAGAGCACTTTCAGGTCTATTTTTTTTAAAAAACTTATATAACATATGAAGATGTGTAGAAGTAAAACATGCACACAAAAACACCAGCTATATTCTGTTCCCTTCTCTGCCCTGTGGAATTTCTTTGTCAAAAACAGTTGTACAGGGTGCAGGCCATGGTAAATCTGACAGACCATGGAAAGACTGCTGCAGACTCATTTTATTCTGGTCACTTGATCCAATATTTTTTCAGGAAAAAAAAAAAAAAAAAAAAAAAGTGTTACTGTTTAATGACAATTAGCTTCTGAGTACAGAAAAAACACTGTTCTCAAAGATTTCCTTTTGTGCACCAACACATAAATCCTCCCTACTCTTCCTCTCTACTTCTTGATGTAAGCAAATTCTTTAGGTTTGCCTCTTATCATATAGGCAAATGGTCAGGAGTTGATGCAAGATATATAGAGTCTTAGTAAGCCTCAGAGTCTGAATTTGAGTAATAGGAAGGAAATGAGACTGAAAACTTGATTTAAGGCAGAGATACAAATAGCCCCTGGGAGAAATAGAGGGAAAATTGCCAGCTCAGACATCTTTCTCTGTTTTCACCTCTCTTTTGTCAAACACAGACCCCTTAACGGCAAAAACATACTGACTAATAGGACAGGTCAGGCAGGCTCACTTATAAAAATAGTGACAATATTAAAATGTCTATGCAGTTCAGATAGGGTCAGGGTGAATAGTAGAAGTTCTTAGTCATAAGTACCAAATGGATTTCTGAGACTGGCACTCGGCCCAAGATACCCAGTGCAATTTACAGTACAATATGGATGCATGAAAGGCTATCAGAGAATGCCATATGGGTCCATACTTTGAATAGAAACAAAGCACTTCCAGCTAGGGCATCCTCATTGGAATGACAGTCAGGAACATCTGACAGTGCAGCTAACTACAGATACAGCCTGTGAAGTCCACTTCTTTTACTCTTGAAGAAAAAAAATAATAAAAGAAGATAAAAGTTGTGGATAATGTAGTGGAGTATTAGGAATACTGAGATCCATCAGAAATATGTTTGAGAAATATGTTTAGTTATGGGAGATGTATTTTATCTACATTTCTCTGCATAATACCTTTAATGCTTTCCTTATATACATTAGCAATGACATCAATTTCAGTATCATGAAAATTGAAATAGGTTATTTAAAATTAAGTATGAAATCAGATTTTATGTATTTAAATAAATTGACTTTGTTACTTGCAGCAGCAGCTTTGGAAATCAGTTTTTGTGTTTGGTTATTTTTGAAGGCTGAATAACAGGTCTTAGAAAAACCTGATAAATTAATTCAGGATAATTTAGATTTTTTGATGCTAAAGAAATAGCTTTAAAAAATAATCTTGTATATAGTAATGTTCAGTCATAAATATGAAGCTGTTTTGTGGAAGGGTACAAACACTGCATACTTTGGAAATCTGACACTCTCATTTTAAAGATCCAGAATTGATTCTCTAAGATGTCTAGTGCCTGGTGGAGTATGGCCAAGATAAAGCATGAAATACCTTTAAGCTTTTTATCCAAAGGCTGTTTTCAAATTGAAGAATCATTGAATAAAAAAGAAAAATATTTCAAATATCTAAAACTAGGACTAAGAAAGGTGAGGAACCAGTGGTGTTACCTTGTTCTCATGGAATGAAATCCCTTCTGGTTTCAAAGGATTTAAATTCATACCTTTTTTTTTTTTTTTTTTTCCCTACAGAAATACTTAAGCTATAGGAAAATATAAATAAATAAAAAGGGGATGTTATCAACTCTCCCTTTCAAAGTGCTATCTAGATTGTCTCTGACAGATGTCATAACTATTCTTTTGACTGGAGGAAGTAAGATTCATAATAGTAGTTAAAGAACTCTTCTAGGGAGGAGGAAACCTGGATTTTAAACATCTACAGCATCTCAATTTCTACACTGCTTCCATCACTGGAACTTCTTTCCTGGATGGTGTTTGCAAGGAGGAGCAAATACAGAGACTTGTAGAGCAAATTTTTTTGTCATCTGTTTTAGGGTGAGATAAATGGCATCCAAAGTAACTATTTCTTTCCATTGACTATAAATATTTAAGGTTAGGTGAGATTCATTTCACTGGGATTTCAAGCCCCTACCAAAATACTGAATGCAAAAAGTGAAAATACCCCATTTCAGAAAGTAGAGTTGAATCTGTTTTCAATGATTAAGTCACTGAAAAATGTCCTTGTAACATTCTGTAACCTTTAGTAATGTTGGAAAAAAAAATGATTATTGGGTCCACTACAAAGAAGAGAGTTGGAGGAAAACCTGACTTATTATTCATGATGAGACTTTATGATGAGTTTTCAAAAGTATCAAGACTCATGTAGCTCTTAGTATGTCCAGAAGCAAAGTTTTAGACAATTGGGCAATCCTGGGCTGATGGCAGCTCCATAGTTTGAGGAATTGGAATGATATAGACAGATGAACAGGTAACTTTGCCAATATGGTCTTCACAGACTATCCTACTCCATTCTTTATTCTGCTGAGTTATCTAAATGATTCACAGCTTTATGTTTCCTTCTTCATAAAAGTGATTAACTGTGGGCAGGGGATTCACAGATCAATCTGAAGGGAGAAAAGACGATTTAATATTACTGCTTTCCAAAAGGGGTGATGACCACTACTGGAATAGAAGGGGAAGCACAGAAAATGATACTAGAAACCAGCTTCTTTTTACCTTCATAAAAATGCATATATGTATTATGCATGTAAATGTGACATCACTTACTTATATAGCTTCAAATACTCATTGTTTGACAAGTGGACATAATGCACCTTGGCCTCTGTTACATTTTTTTTTTCTGCTGGAAATATAGAGCAAGTATGACCACAAATTTAAACTATGATTATGATTGGTGTCCCTTGCCAAATTTTCATAAAATTCTTCAGACATGATTGCTGATTCAACATTATATTTAATTGGCATATACCCAGATCTCTGTGGAGCTTACAGTTCTGCTGATTTGTGGAAAATTGTGTAATGTCTTTATTCTGTGTGAAGACAGGGATCTGGATATTAAAGCAAATTTCAGTTTCATTTAAAAATTAAGTAAATTTTCCAGCCAAGAGATTAAAGGCAGATTATAAATCATTATAAATCAGAGTTAAGTCTTATGATTGATTTCTAGGTGAAATCTGTGTAGATTCACAGGATCAAACATAATTAGTCCTTTCAGATGTGCTTCTAGTAAAATTTGTCACTTTCTAAATGACTGGCTGTGGGAGCAATAGAATGATATTCAGTGGTAAGTTATCAGCTCAGCATGTGCTCTATGATATTTTCCTTGTTGCTTCAGGATAAATATGAACATTTGAAAATGCTACTTCAAATGTGTCAAATAGTTGTATTTAATAAGGATACTTCTGAAAAAGAAGAACAGATCAGCACGTGGGCATTATAAGCATTGCCTTGCATTGCTCTCACACATTCTATCAGCATGAGATTTGAAAGAGTTCTTTTATTAAATTTCTGATTAAATGTCTGAATGCTTGTGGAGAATAGAAAGTATGACTGCCATAAATAACAGTGAAGCAAACTGAATGTATTTAATTCACAAAAAAAATTTGGAAATATCTTTGTAACTAGTGCTAATCATAGCAGGCATTTTTGTATGAATTTCCCCCTCTCTCATCCTCCCCCTTCCCAAGATATTTGCTTACAAAGAGCATTTATAAAATTTGTGAGCAATGGCAACATTGCTTATCATGTTCTATGTCAAGAATAAATTCTGAGCAGAAAAAAAGCATTAACTGAAAAATTTCAATGAAATATGAGATGCCTAATATCCACTTTGTATTGGCAAATATAAGATGCATTTTGTTTTAAATAGTAGTTATACTAGCTTGCTTTTGAATTGATTCTATATGATTATATACGTATGACTATACTGTATGAACATAATTGTTTAATTCTTTAGAGGATTATCTTGAATAATAACAGAAAAGACAAGATTACAGTCCATTCAGTTGTATCATAAGGCAGACAGGAACTGTAAAATAACATGGGATAGGACTCCTGAATCAGTGTATTTTGACTCAAAGGCAAAGCAATGGACAAAGTCATTTTTTATCCAAAAGTCATGGTGTGAGCACTAACCTACAACATAAATAAAAATTGAGGTATACAGTTGTCTCCTTTTTAGCTAAATTTAAGCAACCTGATTTCTGGAGACTAAGGCCTCCAAAATACATTTCTTTTCTTCTTCTTGAACAGGAATATTTACATTATGCAAAGTCTTACTAAGTCGCATTGTCATTGTTAAGTATCACTTAATTTTGGTCTACTGAATCTCACTTCAGATCTCATACTTTAAAGATTTCCTAACTCCCAAGAGTAAGTAAATCAATCTTAACCAGTCTTGCTGAAGTAGTCTCCCTTCATATGGCATAGATAAAAAAAAGAGAGGGAGAGTCATTCACTGAAAATATTTTATGAATTTAAGTTGAGGACAACTTAATAGTAAGAGGTAGTTTCTTTGTTTGTTTGTTTGTTTTGGGGGGATGGAGGGTGTAAAGGCTGGGGAGAAGGAATACAGACCCAGTTTGATGTTCGAAGTCCTTATTAAAAGATTCTGTTAAGTCAGAGAAATATTTTCAGTATCTTTGAAAAAAGAATTGAAGTCCTTCCTATCCCCTTTTTAACTGTCTGCCTTTTCTCAGTCAAGACAACAATATTGTTATTTAGCACACCCATGAGCTCTGGTTGACCTTAACTTTCTGGTTAACCTTAAGCTCTGTTGATAAGTGTCAATAAGATGCCAGTCTTCTTCAAATGTCTGGTAAAGCCTGTAGTGATAAGAAATAAGAGGGCCATTCCTGTTGAGTCCTCCTTACTGTAGTTCAAACACATACAAAGATGCACTGCTTGTGGCTCTTCTTTTATAATGTTATGTAACTCATTGGATGTACAGATTCATTCTAATTATCTTCTTGCTATTTTATTGATCTTGTTTATTAAATTCTGACCATGAAGTCTGACCATGAAGCTTCTGCAGTTGTATAATCCCCAAAGTCCAAACCTAATAAAAGGAAAACATAATTAGCACTGTTTTTTTGTTTAACAGACAAAATAAACACCTACAACCATATTCCAGCATATTCCAATCTCCTTGAAATTATTTGTGTAATACATTGAAAGAAAAATTATAAAATATAGGATTTATCTGTTATAGTTAGATATATAATCCCTAATTCTATGGTGACAATATGTAATCTCAATATTTGTTATATTCGTCATCACAATTTTTCTACCAACAAAGGATTATTTTAATTTGCATTTTACAACTGAAGTACTGGAAACCAGCTTTCCTTTGGTTGTAGAAATAGCCTTGGCATGTGCTTTTTCTAAGCATTTTCCTATCAATATATCCCTTCTCGCAGAAATTTAGACCTTGGCTAATTGCCCAGACCTGAGTCTGCGACTTGAGTTTCAGATGCTCCTGTCACTTGGATTGGATTTGCCAAGTAAGCATTTCACGATGACTACACAACCTAAGGTAATACCTTTGCAAAAAAGTTCTGTTTAATGAAAGGTATCTAGGATTATTCTGAATTGAAGAAGAAGGAACTGATAGCAAATGTGAGCTACCAGTTTACATTTTCTACATCTCTAGGCTCAAGCTAATTGAAGGTTCTCCACTTTGTACTTCAGACTACCATTCAACCTACATAAGTCAAAAACTCACAAGATTCTGTTAATGACCTCTTCTGTGACAAAATCTTTCATAAGTCATTAGGAAAGAAATTAAGAGCATAAAACAAATAATCAATTTTGGTAAGATTGTGCCAGGGGTTCATTTCAGTTAGGCTAATTTAGCTTGTAGACACTCAGATTTAACTATTGTTGGGGATAATGGGAGGCTATATAGGCCTGAGTAGGTCCTGGGCTGCCCTCTAGATGACCCCGGTGCCCGTGTGTGCTCAGTCGTGCCGGTTGGCATGACTGAGCGGTTTGTAGGGCACCGGGAAACTCATCACATCTCATACAAAGAATGTTCTGGCAGCTCGGAGGTGGGGGGCAGGCGCTCCTGGTGGAGGGGGGCAGAGCGAGTAACTCTGACCAACCAGAAGCCTCCGTCGCAGAGTGCCATCAATAGGAAGACATCGACAGTGGCCCCCACCAATGGTAGCTCTCCCTCTTCTCATCTCCCTCCTACCCTGTTTGATATATCAAGTTAAGTTTTCTGTTAATAAAGTTGGAATGTCGCTGTTTTCCACTACTGGGTAGTGGTCTTTATTTGCGGTATGTCCCCCCGGTGCCGGAGTCACCCTCCAGGAACCCATAATCTATTCCGCTAGTATTTCCTTTTTCGTTCTGTCCTGGAGGGGCCTGCGGGTAGCCATGAGGGATTCGCGGTCCGCAGGTCAAGCTGCTGTGGAAGGCACTGGCGCTCTCCTAAGTTGGGAGGCTACTGGCCTGCACTGCCAACCTCATCACCGGGCCAGAGGTGAAGGCCCCATCCCCTCAGCGCACCTTCGGTACAGAGAGGCGAGGCTTCCGTCACACCAGAAGGTGAGGATACGGGCCCCCGGTCTGGGCCACGATCATGTCGGCCTAGGCGGGAATGTGACGGCGTGCCCTCGCCGGGGATCGTGAGGCCCATGTCATCGGTCATTGCGGTCCCCGTTGCTGCCACCCCATGGCAATGCCCGCCTTCAAACTATGACATTGAAAACCATTGAAGTTTAGAAAAAAATGAAAAGTCCTTGGAATACCGTGTTCTTCACTGTGGTGCTATATGACAAAATTTACCCTTAAATTCATTCTGATTAGCCACTTTTTGCTTCATAGATGCCTAATGCCATATATGATAATGACCCTATCTAAGACAGGTTCAATGGAATTTACATGTTTATGTCCTCTTTGCAAGTAATGGGATGTGAAGAAGTAAGTATTCATTACTTCTGTGGATCTAATTTGGTTGTGAAAGAATACCTCAGTGTCTGCATAGCATCTAAGCACCTGCAAAATGGGTTCAAGGTTTCTTCAGATAATTTTTTCTGAACATGAATTAGTCCAATGGAGCTGAAGATGGTTTTTCCATTTTCTTCTTAGAAAATAACTTACTACTCCCTCAAGATACAGAGGAAGAGATTTAAATTTTTAAATACAGAGGATTAAAATGAGCATCTTTGATGTCTCAGCTGGATACACAGGAATGTGGCAAAATGAATAATAGTCTGAAGTCCATTCAGACTCTCTGTTGAAAGACTTCTGCTAGAGAACAAGAGCATGGCTAGGGCATCCAAACTAATAGGAAGAAACTACTTTCCTTTTCCAATACCAAATTGATTTAAAATACTTAAACTGGCATAGCTAGGACTACTAAGCCAAAGTCATACTCTCTCTGGTGCACCCAGATAGTTAATTATTGCATAGAAAGCAAAATAAATTCTGGAGAAGGTACTGAGATTCTTTTGGCAATCAAGCACTAGATTATGTGACAGAGCTTCCAGTGCAAGTAGAATGGAGAATTAACTCTAACTCTATTGAGTCCCATGGTAATTTTCATCCCCCATAGGGACAAAGCTGTAAAGCAATAGTTACGTTCTTTCAAAAACCTTAATTGCTTTTTTTGAAGTATTCTTAACCTCAAAAACTATTAATTTGAAATGTTTAACCTTTCAATTCTCCACTTTTTAATTTTATGTGGAAAAAATAACACATTGTCTCTTGTATACAATTTCAGAAATGATCCTGATGATAACAAATATTTCAGGTTAATTTCCGTGAAACAATTCCCACCTGCACCCCCCCCCCCATTTAGGCATTTTTAGACATTTTAATCTTTATTAGAAAGAGGGAATTTATAGTAACTGAGAGTATCTTTCCAAACTTCTGATTTGACAAAATAACTTATCCACTTCCTATGTTCCTCAAGCTGATAATTTTGAAAGGAATTAATTACAATTTCATCAATAAGTCTTATTTCATTTTCTTTAGCTCAAACACTTTCAAACATATACACTTAATTTTTAATATAAAAACAGAAAATTATAAAATAATGAGTATCCAAATGTAATAAAAAAAGTTTGCTCCCAGAGCAGAATACTCTCACACTAACAACAGTCAACACACCTAAGAAAGAAATGAGTTTGACAGGGAAAAAAAAATCACCCCTGGAAATTTCAACCCGCAGCTATCTGTACCTAGCAACATCTAGCAAAAGTGTTAGAGCTATCCTTAGATGAATCAGTAATATAACCAGGGAGCTGGTCCCTTAGATAGCCAGAAGCAAAACTGTATACAGACTTTTGTAGATCAATGGGAAGAGATTGAATTTTCTGTGGAAAGTAGAAAGAAGCTGGAATATAGTTTGGCAGGTTTCATGTAATATTCTTCTTGCACATACATCAGACATTTGCACCAGCTTAGTGCAAACTCTTGACTCTCTGCATCAAAGCCTGCTTCAGCTGTCAGGAGTTTATCATCCAATAAACTAATCTCCGTCTATCACCAAAGCTCAAGTTGTATCAGGTCAATGGAAATGGTTGTGTTTTCTTCACGTTCTCCCAAAATTATATAATTACTCATAAAGTAATTACACATAAAGTGCACCAAATACAAAATGAGCTGCTTCTTTCTTTAGCTCTTTTGAATATGTAAAGAAAAAGATATCTAATTGCAGTGGGAAGAATTAAATACAGTTTACCCGTATGATTTCTATATCTCCTTATCACTGCAGGGTGATATCATCTGACATTTTACTGAGAGATTTTTGTACATTCACTAACTCTAAAGATACTTACTGCATAACACTTTTATGTTAAACCTATTGAGTACATCAGGAAGATGACTGAGTTAACATCCTTTGTTTGAACTCTGTATAGCTATTAATAATATGTATATCAAAAACATTTGGAAGTCTTAGCAATTAAGTGAGCTAGTGACAAAGCTAACCAGCTCAACTTTAGATATTACAGTCTGTATCTAAACTAGTGACTTCAGGCTCTCCTTACTATCAATTAATTAACATCATTAGATTAACAAACATCACTAGAATGTGGTTCCTATAGTTTTTTGAAGGAAGTTTTTTAAATGATTTTATGAATAGCCTTTTAAAAGATGTTTCTACCCACTGACTATAAAGTACTATTGGAAAAGTTAGCTCATATGCGGGTGTGCACAAGGCAAAAGCTGTATTTAGTTAGGTGAATTTTAGTCATAGAGAAAAAGTTGTCCTGAGGAACTTAAAATCTACACAAGAAGGGAAGGTATGGAGTTTCCGAAAAATTAAATAGTTTGCACGGAGTAGGAATATAAAATAAATATCTCCTGGATCCCACTAAAATGTTTTAAACAGAAGATCATATTTACTTCTCCTTCAATATGCAACTGTTCGTTCAAAGCTCTTCTATAGCATGCTGGAAAGGTCCTCATACCACACAGCTATCTTTATGACATTTTTTGTTTGTTTTCTTTTCAAACTTATTTCCATTGTACTAAAAATGCTGTTTGATTCACTTCCACATAGAGAGCTCATAAAAAATTGAAAGACTTCAATAATATTAAATCATTCTGCACTGCACATAGAGATTTAAATTTCAGTGCTAATTTTTTATTAGCACTTTAATTTGGAAGGTACTAGGCTTCTACAAGATTTAAAATTATTGGAGCATTTCAAATTTTTATAAGCTTCCCAGTAAAGATATGACTATGGTTCTGGGCTTATAAAGTATAACACAATTTAAATTTAATCTAAATTATTTAACTGCTTCAGACTTCAGGGAGATTTTCAATCTTTCAAACTGGGATTCATGTTTGGAGACTAGAGCAATCTTATAATGCAAAGTACTTTCATCATTTTAAAGACCGGTGGGCAGCATTCAGAACAGGCCTTTTTTATTGTCAGTTTGTTAATTTAAATTATTTGTTTCATCTCCAATGTATGGAGAAGAAACAAGCATAATAAGAGTGTTAATGGAATTCATTGTTTCCTGCAAAAAGGTTAAGTTAACAATGAGCTTTCCCTTTTGGATAAATGATAGAGTGATGTGGACAGTAGTATTTCGAAAACGACTGTAAATTGTTGCATGATCAATAGGATCTGCCATTGCAGTGGGCATTAACAATATTTGCTGTCTTGAAAGGTCAGACAGATAACTTGTATTTTCACTGTTGCTTCTGTTTCACTTAGAGAGGAATCAAACTGTGTAAAATGAAATTGCTTTTGGTTTCAGTTTCAGGTTAATATACTGTTAATATACAGGTTAATATATCAAGAAGTAATATTGACTCTCCATAACCATATCTTTGCCCTAGAAGACTTTGAAGGTCTAGGATTTTTTTTTAGAGAATGGAGTGAATGGGTAGTAAAACAGATGTCTGCGCCTTGCCTAGAAGATCAGGTGAAAACCTAGGTAAGGTTTATCTAGCACCCAACTGACTCAGATGTATATAGAAAATACAGGCAATTTCTACATCAAAGAAAAGTGTTATTTGTGTGAGAAGTAGGTCATGATAGGTAATGGAGAATGAATTCACAAGTCCTCCTGAAGCCGGATGCTGCTCCAAGCGACGGTGCCTGCAGCCTTACAGCTGCTAGGGCCTGCCGCACACGTGATCTTTATCGGAGTGTCGCACCGCTCCCAAACTTCCCCACCGACCCAGGAGGGAGGCCGCAATCACCCAACCTGTGCCACCGCCGAGGGAAAAGCGGTGATGGTATTGTCCTGGCACGGGTTCTTCTCAGGTTAGGAATATCGGGAGACGGGTCTAGGCCACCCAGAAATATGGGCGTTCCGGCTTAGGTCTTTTGTCCAAATATGGGCGTATCAGCCTGGACAGTCGACACAATTCCACAAGAATCAGGGTCAACCTCCAACTTTATTCAGGAAGAGCATAAACTTATATAGGGCAGGTTAAGGGGAAGAGAAGAGGGAGGAGCGAGCTACCGGATGGGATGTATGCTAGTCTTGTGACCCTTGTGGTTGGCAGAGCCCCATAGGTGGGCGATCGGTCGGCCGGGGCAGATTGCTCTGGCCTCCACCCACGGGAGCTCCACCCCCCACCTTTGGGTTTCTGGTGCCTTCCAGTTACCTGTAATAAGCTCCAGGCCCGGGGTCACAGGAGGGTCAATGGTACCCCTGTACATCCACATTACCTATGATGTTCTTATCAAGCATCCCCAAAGCTCAAACCCCTATCTCCCTACACCCTCCCTTTTAAATATGACAAGGGCAAAATCAAAACAACAAAGAAACAAAACCTGACTTACAGAGACATGTGATTGGGCATTATACAATGCCTGATGGTCAGATTCACTTATTACTGTAGGTGCTTTTATGTATGGAGTATTTTATGAATTTGGTTTGATGACAAGCACTGAACTGGCTTTACAGCTGTATTCTCCTTTTAGAGTGGTATAAACCATCTGGAGAATACTATTAAATCTCACCCTTAGAATCATGGCCAGGTTTTTAATTTTAATTTTGTATAGTAATGACAGTTAGAATACAGCAGAATTTTCCATAACTAGCCATTATTTTGATTGAAATATACTTTAATGGTGCGAAAAAAAGCACAAACACAGATAATTAGTCCAGAGTAATCGTTATATTAAATGCACAATGAAAATAATACAACACAATCTCCCCAAATAATCCACATAAAAGAGACAGTCCCGTTTCTTTTCTAGTTATGCCTTATACTCATAGTCAATGTAAACTAAAGGGGTGTTATTCAAGATTAGGAAAATATCCATGTGGGAATGGTTACCAATTTGGGGCAAAACTGAAAGAAAGGACAAAAGCAAGCATGCATAATAAAAGGTAGAGAGGATAGATAGAAGCTGAGAGTGAACGATACGATAATTTATCTGTATTGTTAAAAACATATGGTAATAATGATATATGTTCACCTTGAGAGAAGAAATACAGATTCTTTCAGGATTAGCATAATAAATTCAAAACAAGCTAAAAAACAAAAAGAAACACACCAAGCTTTTCCATTCAAGCATCTCCTTTTTTATAGATTCATAGATTCACAGGAGATAAGAAACTGGAGATAGGGGAAAAAAAAATCTTTATGTTATTTTACCTTCTGGTTTTGCCCATAGGTATCACACATTGTGACAGTTTCTCTTTCAAAATTGTAACTATGTCTTATTTCCACAATTCTTTTCCTTGCTTTTTTTTTTTTTTTTGCTTTTTTTTCACTTGAAAGTTTTCTGTATAATACACTTTCCATTTTTTATAATTAACATTTTCAACTTAATAAAAATTGCAAATACTCCTTTTTTACCTCCTTTTTTAAATCTTATTTAAATCTCTAATGATAAATTAAATCATCTGTAGTACCATTGCTCTGTATGCAGCTATGAATACAGCCACCACTCTGGATTTGGCTTTTTTTTTTAACTACTTAATAGAAGATTTAAATTGCTGTCCCATTCTAGACCATAGCACTGCCTTTGCCTGTTACACAGCTATTGCTCTACCTGCAGTCTGGTTGACAAGGAGGAAGATCTTCAACAGGAAACTGTAAAATTGCAGTTCATCTTGTCTGGAACCAGGAAATCATGCTTGTACAATAATACAAACTTTTACTGTTCCTCTGTGCTACAGTCTCCCTGCTTTTTAGTCCTAATAAGTCAAATTTAAGGGACACGCTTGACATACTGTTGTCCCCAAATACATTTGCCTGCAGTGGTGTACAATCTACATTTTTAGGCAGAGTAACTATACAGCCATTTGCTACATATTGCACTCGCCTTTAGTAAATGGCATGTTTACTACCTATCCAGGTGACAAGAGAGTCTGATAATGCCTACAAGACATCAGTCTTCCTAATGAAGATCTGTAGGTTAACAATTCTCAGAAAAGTGCTAAAAGCCTGTATCTTGTTTGAGTATCAGGTTTATGCATTGCCTGGAACCCTGGAGAAAGCTTTGTGTATGAATGCAACCCCAGGAGAAAACAATAAATATAAGAACAAACTTATCTTCTGGCCAGCATCCACTTCAGAGATGACAAGCCTGAGAATTGTTCTAGTTTGAATATTAGATCCCAGCTGAAAGACCTGTATAAGCATCAACTTTTCAGCTGAACTGAATAACTAAAGGCAGCTGAACTAAAATACACATTCTTTTTCTTGACTAGTGTCAGCAATGATTTCAAAACCTCAAAGTGCGATGACCCCAAATAGGAGGCCTGCCCACCTTACGGAGAGCCCAGCATCCCCATTCAAGATTTGTGGCAGCCAGAAGGAAGTGATTTCATGCTGATCAGGTCTGGGAATTAGCAGTGCAGTGTTGCTCTGGGGAAGATATTTGCAACAATCAACCAGGTGACAGGGAGGGGAGTGCCAAAAAAAAAAAAAAAAACAACATTCTCTTCTGAACTAAAATATAATTGCTGTTTTCTTTTCCCTCTACAAGGAAGAATCAGAGCAGAGTATAAATTCTCTAAATTTACAATTTTACTGATTTTTCCGTACCTATGATGAAATTTGCATTCTCCTTCAAAAGAATTTTGGAAACTAAATTTTATTCCCTTCCAAATACAGCACACCTGCCCCCTAAACAACTAGGCTGAAAGCATCACTGGCATTTCTATGGATGGGCTTTGGATGTAATATCCAAACATTGAACATTTGGCAATAGGCCCTATGTTACTCTGCTACACAGATGTATGGGAGGGACACTGAATACCGAGAGAAGTTGAGCAGGAAAGGGAACAATAGGGTGCAATGGATAAATGGGAACACAGACACTGAAAAATTGCACAAACTCTTGCAGATAGGCTACAGGAGCCTCTCATTTATTGGCTCCAATGATTTGGAGTGAAATGTCCTGGGAAGCTCTTATCACCCTTCCTGTCCTGGGAACCTGTCCAGAAATTTGCTTGGCTCCTCAAGTGTTGTGGATTTGAGCCTAATTTTCTTTCTTAAAATCTAGTACCCATGTGCCATTGTGCTTTGTGAACTCATTAATTATTTCACTAGGTTCAGCTAGCTCTTTGTGTCTGGTTCCACATTTTCCTCTTATTCTCACATTTTCAATCAATTCCTCTCTATTTGCAAGTAGGTCAAGGATGGCTTCTCCTCTGCATGGGCTGGCTCTGTTTGGTTTCTTACAGATAATCCCTCTACAAATGGTATCTTGTGATTCTGAGTACGTTGAGAACTGTTCCAAGAAATTTTCGTTCCTAAATGTCATTTACCATCTGTCATTTCTTCTTTCATTGTTTTTAATTCCTTACAACTTTCTTCAAAAACTGAACCACTATATTCTTTAATAAGAACTTGTATAGTTCTCTGACATGTAGGTCCACAGTTTTCAAGTGGCTTAAAGAAACCCAGCTTTTATTTATTTATTTATTTATTTATTTTCTAATTCAGGCAAACTGTATCCACCCAACAATCCTGGGCTCTTGAAAATCCTAATTAGAATTCTGCCTGTGTCTAACTTTTCCTATATGCACACTGTTCTTTCAAAAATGTATTGACAGTCTGGTTGCAAGAATCACCAGACTTATTTTAAATAAAGCAATTTATATCACTCTAATATCAATATTTAATATTAGTTCTGTGTCTTCCTGTTGTCTTCTTTGTTCCCTTATTTTGTAACTATCATAATACATAGACTATTATTTATTCTTTTGTTTTACCTAGAAGTTACTTCTTCTGTTTAATCTGTTAAGTCCTTCTACTTAGGAAGATTTAGTGCTTTAGAATCAGTTTGATATCTCAATATGTACCAGATGGAATTGAGAGAGAGCTATTTTTTCCTTCTTCTAAGTGCTAACAGTAGTTTAACACTTTTCTAAAGAACTGAACTAATTCTGAACTAAGGTTAACCAGTCATATGTCAAAATATGGTAAGTCTCAGCTCAGACTCCTGCAACATTCAACACTTGCAGCTGTTAGCATTAATAATACAGAACAGTTGAGATGATTGTAATATCTCTTATAGGCTTCGGGATTACAGAGATGATGATAAGCAAATTTTTTGACATGATTATTGTATCAGTCTAAATTTGTGAATACTAACAAGGGATAGTGTGACACAGGGTACCATGTTTGAAGTGAAAAGCCATTACAGAAATTATAAATAAAATGTGGAGTGAAAGGCTAGTAATGAGTGTGCCAGATGTTATACTCTGAAAGCATGGAATATTTATGTGATGTTCTAGTCAAGTGCAATGGATGCTATGAACACACAAAATATTTGAGAAATACAGGATTGGAATATATTAAACTATTTCCTAGTTATTGCATTTCTGACTAAATACAGGAAAAAAAACAGGAGTTTCCATGGGGGACGATGCAGATTTTGATGATGATTAAATAGATATACAGTTTTTAACTGGTGACTGAAAAAGGACCAGTTTCATATGATTCAAAAATTTAGGGGAAAAAATGAGAAAAAGTATCTAAAGAGACAGATGAGACATTGCCTGTACTAGAGGTCTATATATTAACTGACTTTTGGACTTATCATAGAATCATCGAATCATAGAATGCCTAAAGTTGGAAGGGACCTCTTATCTGCCCATTTCCTATAGCACAGATAACTTCTCTCTTAAACATATGCACAAGCTATGTATGGCTTCAACGTACTTTTTTTTTCACTTGTAGGTAGTCCAAAATAACTATGCTTGTGTTCTGTGGAAAGTTCACTGGTCACTGGTTACTCAGAAAAATAGCCAGTGTATCTGCAAATTCATTGCAAATAACAGACTACAAATAAATGACTACTGTAGTTGTTAAGAACAGTGAAGTTTTGCATCACAGGAAAGCATTTGTTTTATCAGGAAAAATGATGGTCAGAGACTTCTTTTGAAAAAAATGAGAGCGGCATGCAACACTGACCCCCATCAACACTCTATTACTTTTCTTCAAATGTTGAGGAAAATCTAAGACAAACAATATAAACTATTTTTAAGTTTCAGGAAGGAGGGTCAGAAAGGAGGGACCTGAATCCAGCTTGGAAAAGTGTGCTACTCTGTTCAACACAAAACAAAATCTTTCAAATTAGATGCTGCTATCAAGCTGTATGTTTTTTGGCAAACAGAGAATACTTCTTTATACAGTGATAGACTGTATAGCCTTGACTGATAGAAAGGAGACTGCCTAGTAACCTCAGGTCCATAAGGTAAAAATTTCAGGCCAAAAGCAGACAAATGCAAAAAAGCCTGGAGAATTGTTCAGGTACAGCAACAGATCTCTGTTTAAATTGTAAGTGAATGCAAAACAAATGAGGCAGTAGTTTCTAAACTTTTGAAGTTACTTTACAATAACTAGTGGAGATCACTATTCTGCTCAGTAGTAAAGGTGAGCTATTTTTTGAGCTTAACCATTTCTTTCTTTTCCCAGATTTAGATTGCATGACTTCCACACAGCATTAACCTACTGCATTCTGCCTTCCCACCTCTGTTCACTAGCAATTGTCCTTCTTTCTCCTCCTTAGCTCATTGTTGTTTAACTACTTTTTACAAAAGTTCTTGTCAACATCTCCCCCATGAGTTAATGAGAGACTAATTAAATGCTTCTTGCAAGTGGGTAAGAGAAAACCGGCAACATAAAAGAGAGATGAGGCTGCTTGCTCATCAATATGCTAGACTCAATGACTCTGAATCAGGGATAGCTCATAAAATTCATGTGGCCTTTTTCTAATTCTGGGTGCAATCCAGTAGTTATTCATCTTATTGGTGAAGAAACATGGCCAGATTTTTTTTTTTTTGTAATGAATAGATTAACTGATAGAATGTCAAATGAAAGATTTTTTAAAAATAGCTTTTCAACTAGCTGTTAATATGGGATCACAAGTGGTTTAAGCTGGAGATAAGAGAGTGACAAATAAAATAAGGTCTGAATGACTAGCTTATTACTCCTAATAGCAGTATACAACCTCTGTGTCACTTAGCTTGTATTAGTACAAAGCTCAAATGTTATAGCCATTTTTGTATCCCCAAGACCAGATGGAAGAATATCTTTAATATGCATGCAGACTAGATCAGATGCTCCCCATACTGCACATATGTGTTAAAGGCCCACCAGTTTTATTCCTGATAATAATTCAGTGTGTTTCTTCAGATCAGTGTAGCTTGGTTTTGAAGTTCAGTTCTCCCTCCATGCTTTCTGTGTATGGGATCAAAGTGTGTGATGCTGATAGAAATAGAAAATAAATTAAATGATAGAAATAAATTACTTATGAATATAGATGTCAAAAATATTTGAATGTTACTTCAAGCCTTACCATGACAATTAAGACAGGATTCAGTTCCAAACTGTAGGCACTTTGCTGATACATGTATATATAAGCAACAAAACCCTCATAGCCTGTGGAGATAGCTGTTCACCAGTTAGTGTCTTACACCATTCTACTCAACTAGCAGCATTCAGGACATCAGTATGAAGCTAGCAAATGTTACACAAGAACTACAGGGGATACCAGAAGACAGAGGCCAACCAGACTACGTGTAGCATGAAAACTACACGTCTGTGTTTCAACAACTAACCAGTTGTTAGTTAGTCCTGTTCTTAGTTCTTAAAATCAGTAGAGTCTAGACAATTATTCAGCTTAACAGCCATTGGATCTCCACATCTGTCTCGTGTACTTAGCTTCATTGTGAAAGCCAAAGTATAGGCAAACCGACTCCCTCTCCTGTCATTTGTTTCTCTAATTCAGTGCAGAACAGCAAAAGGAAAGTATTATTTTTGTTTTCCTCTCTACTTCATTTTGGTTTTTTTTTTTCATTTGTTTCCCAAACAGAAACAAATGAAAACAGAAAAACCTAAAACAAAGATGAGATTTATTGGATGAAGACACGCAAAACACCCATCTGGGTGATTTAAACAATATGTAAACATTTACATTGACTATGCAATAAACCTAATGTTTACACTAGGAAAATGGCTTTGCCAGACATTGCAAATTTATATGCAACTTATATACCTAATGCAGACAGATTTTTATAGTATTTTTGTATGATTTTGATTTTACACATTAAACTTTTGTCAAACACAAGCATTTTCTTTAAAATTAATAAATGAAATGTAAACAAGCATAGAATAGTATAAAGAAGTCATACCTGGAGAAAAAAAATAGATATTAAATTTTTACACCACTTCACCAATAAATTAATTATCTAGATTTCAGAATGCTTGTGCTGACTATGACTGTATAACTCATTGCTTAAATCAGTATATGCCTTATACTTTACTAGAATATTACCTAATTCCTTAGCATTGCTCTTACCCCTCTCACCCCCAGAAAAGTGCAGTGTTGAAAATATTATTATTTAAGCATTAATAAAGCTCCTGGATTCTTAAGAAATAGATACTGGTATTAAATTATTTAGAAATCAAAACTCCAATCGTATTAAAAATCATCAAAATTCAGTGTATTCAGGAACCAGCTTTATAGGAATTCAGTCATTTAATCATGCTTTTTTTTTTTACATTTCTATGTTAATTAAACAATACAAAATTAAATTTTAAATGTTAGCTTTACATTAAAAAATCCTTAATTGTTATTACTTTGCAGAAAAATTCTTGTGAAGTAAGGTACTATGTATTTCATTTAGCAAATAAAAAAAGCAAAAAAAAGCTTCAAAAACATTACTGTGGTATGAGAATCCTGTAATTTAATTAATGTAGTTTCTTAAGGTTAAGTTTGGGAGCAATTTTACTTTATGTAAGACAGGCTTTATTCATCCCAGTAAAAATAAAGTTATATGTTATATTATTTGTACTGAGTATTAATTGATTAGAAATCATGTGTGATCCATGAGATAGTCAACCAAAGAATCTGGTCAACCAAAGAATTTTACTAAATAACAACAGCCATAATGTGAATGTGTAAAATGATGTGTCAAGAATGAAAATGTGTGATTTCTTCAAAATTTAAGATATCTTTTTTTTTGTCGTTTTATCTCATATCATTCATAATTGTATCTACATGATTAAGTAGTGCATTTTGCTATGAGCTATCAGTACAAATGTTTTGCTTGATTTAGGACATCTTAGTTAAACCTAAAATGTGTGTTGAAAATGGGCTTCCATTCAAGCTATTCATAATTTAAAGATTGACTTCCATCTTTAGATCTTTGTACCAGCTCTATTTTTTTTCTTTTTCAGACTGATATAGCATATAAACATATATATATATATACACACAATACTGATAGAGAATATATAGAATATAAACTTCAGTGGCCAAAAGATTTCTTTCTGAAACGTGCAAATAGAAGGAGGTAATGACCAAGCGTAGGTGAGATTATTGATCTGTCATCTATCCGCCACAGAAATATGAGAAGTGAATTCTAATTTACTAAGGAAGCTCCAGAAATGAGGAATGAGCCATTGTTTTTATTAGGAGAAATGGCCAAACAGTATCCCTGTAGATAAAGATTCAGATAGGGCTTCAGAAAGACTGAATAAAGTAATTTTGAAGGAGTACTCTGGAGGCATGAAGAGGGAAGAAGAAATGGGGAGGGCTTGAAGAAGTAACATTCTACACCATAAAGAAGTTCTCGGCCTATCTGAGAGCGTGAAGATTTAGCTGAGGTTGCTCCTGAAAGTGTGCTCCAAAGTGTACTTTCAGGTAATTCTCTAATAAAGGCATACTTTTCATTATGCATGAAAGCTCAAGATCAAAAGTCAGTAAGAATAATTTTCTAGCCTGGGGTTCAGACATGCACCTAGGAAATGAAACATCAGAGTCCACTTTAGCGTTCACTAAAAGTAAAGCAGAAAAGGCTTCACAGAAGAGGTCAAACTCAAAATACCCTGTAAAATTGTGTTTGGGGTATTTTTCTTCTAATGAAAAAGGTTTATATGACAAGGCCTTATCAGGATAGGACAAGAACTTGATCTCTTGTGCGTCTTTAGATATACTGGGCAAACTGTCCATTTAACCATTTAACTTAAAAATCGGGACAGAAATGAAAGTTTAATGCCTTCATTTACTTTGCCAAACTGATTTACAAACTTGGAACTTTTGGGAATGATTAAAAATGCATTTTCCAACAAATAAGCATTTTGCCAATATACAAAACATTAGCTCTTTTTTAAACCATGGAACTGATATAGCAAGTGAAGTAACAGTACAGCTTCCTG
This sequence comes from Crypturellus tataupa, assembly GCA_034781795.1. NCBI lineage: Eukaryota > Metazoa > Chordata > Aves > Tinamiformes > Tinamidae > Crypturellus > Crypturellus tataupa. The sequence goes on from JAWLRI010000250.1 coordinate 152,390, forward strand.
TAAGCCAAGAAATCCATAGCCTATCTGGTGAGGCATGGAATTAAGGTTTTATTTTTACAAAGCTGATGAGCCTGAGGTCCATTAGATTTCTCTCAAACTGCCAAATCATTTGGCACCGACCACTCCACAACCAGCAGATAATACATTTCAGTCATTCTTAATCTGAACTAGACTTGAAACAGTGAGCTAGAAGTAGAAGTGCCTGTACGCGATTTCCATTTGTCTGAACGAAGGAGCTCCCTGAATGAATGCCCTGAATAAAGTTCACATTTAATAATAAGAATAGTTGTATTGAGCAGACAAGCTATAAAAGCTTTCTATCTGCTTCCATTTCTTAAGCAGATCTGTGACAGAATTGCTCGAGAAAGGGGAATTCGTCTATTATATTTACATTCATATTGCACACGGGTTTATAATAGAAGAATACATCAGAACTCCTTGTGTAATAATCTTTTTTCATCAGAAGTCTAAAGTGACGTGTATCAGAGCAGAGTGCAGGCGTGAACCAACTCACAGTTGGTGTGAACACCTGGTACACTGAGAACTGTGTACTAAACCAGGTGTGCATACTTCTAACAAAATGCAATAGTGTGCACTCTGGATCCAGTTCTCTTGCTAGTTTTAACACTTATATACAAATCATGCTTTTTAAGCCAGTGATTTTCAGAATTCATTTCATATTCATACTCATTTTTTTAATTTTCTTTTTTTTTCTCTCTCTCTGTGCTGAAATTGGGCTTGAGATACCCTGCTGGGTATTTCTTGATAGCACAGGACATATTTACAAGCACATATTTCAATAAATAATATTAATTTCATATTTTAGTATGCATTTGCTGTCTTAATAAGTATCCTGGGGATATAATTCTTTAAAACAGACTTGGTGAAGAGAACAGTTTTGTAGCACTGGAGACAAAAGGAAATCCAAAATATTGTAATTAAATTCAAACTGATCATTAGAGGAATTTAACACTGATTTTAAATTGGTGAGTAGAAACTGTAGAGACTTTTACTTACGTTATACAAATCTCATGGGCATATATAAGTGCAAAGTTATACTCAAAGACACTTTCCTTTGTAGTTCTGATGACTTTTTTTTTAACTAAAATTCTTGAGAAGGGATTTAATTAAGGCAATTCAGTATTTTTAGGTGCAAATCAGAATGCAAAAATTAAGAACATTGTCAGCTAAATATAGGGTTTGGTATTATATGTTATTTTTAGGCTATCTGAGACATCCATTCCTACAGACAGGTAGGAAACAGAATTTATTCATGCCTTATCTTCTGTTGCTAGCAAGGCTAATAAAGACCAGGTGAAAGCCAGTATCTGCAGAGCATCTGAAATGGGCTTTAGATTTAGACAACTTCATTGGACTCTAACAAACAATAGAAGCTATCTGCGTTTCATTTTAGCCCTTAAAATCAAGTGTTTCTTATGGCTCTAATATAGTTACTCAAGGACTGATATCTCTTTTTAATTAGTCATTTATGGTTTGGTTATACTTCACTGACATTTTGATGTGTTAAAGGCAAAATTCTGAGTTTGGGATTTTTTCCATCTTTTGTTATTAACCAGTTTGAGTGTTTCTAATTATGATTTTTTCTTGATATTTCGGTATATCATTTTAGAAATAAACCCAAAGAAACTGTGTAGTTTGCATTCAGCATGCAGAGGTATAATCTGCTCCCTTTGCTGGAGGAAATCCTCAGTGATGTGCTGCCAATATTTTAACAAGAGACTCACAAATCATTTTCCCCTTAAGCCTATGTTAAATCTGTGCACTAGGAGTATTTGTACTCCAGAGAGGAATGGTGACAGACTCATTTGTTTCCTATTTAATGTGAAAATGCATTCTCATAATCAAAACCAAGAAAGATGGGATCTTAGTTGGCAAACAAACTGTTATTAAGCTCCTGGAAATATTTAGATGCTGTTCCTTAGCAAAAACAAGCAGATGAAAAAATGTGTGCAGATAGGTTACTAGGATAGCATGATCTATTTTGAAACAGCATATGAGCAGTAATATAACTGCTTATCTATTGAGATATAATACATCATGAGATGTTTGTGTTTCCTCACTAAAATATCTACCATTTTGCAAACCCCTAAATGTTCCCAAATGCAAAATGCTTCACATATTCAGCATATGCTTGCGTGCATGCACACACACAAATAATTATGAATCCTCTAAAGGTCATCATCCTATCTCAAATTACATTTTGACACCCTTAAAATTCCATGTGTACATTTCAGTCTTTCCTAGGGGAATGGTTGGGCTTCAAGAGCACATTATTGCATCAAGAATATCCATAATAGACACCAGAGAAATGGGAACAGTACAGAGTTGTATTTCTTAAGATCTTCACACAAATAATAGAGGAGGAATGAGAGTGCTCTGCCTACATGTTCCTGAGCCATCTCAACAGTGCCGTAACATAGAGTTTACTTTGTAGTTTACTTTGGGAAATCAAACTGTCATTCTTTGTTTTTAGAGCTGTTCCACTTTGCATGGATAAATTAAATATCTATTTGGTCAAAAAGAGAAGGATTCAAAATAAGTGAGAGTGAGTCACAGCATTTTGATGTCACCTGCACTGTTTTTTGAAAGCCCTGAAGTATAATATTTCCTAAATCATTCTTTTTAATCTAGAAGTTTCAGGAAGGATTTTATTATTTTTTCCTAATATAGAATAACACAGTACTTAATAAAAATGTGTTTGGACTTCATACTCCATCCATGCCAAATCAGCAGTTTGACTTAAGATTTATGCTCACTTTTGCAAACTAATAAGTATGTGATGAATTTCATGAATTTCATGAAATGCTGTTAATCAGGAAGAAATATGAATCATTTATTTAATCTTTTTTTCAGGATATTTGCAAACTTGATGGTAAGTCTATCTCCTAGAAGAGATACACATTCCCAGGCTGAGAGATCTATCAACTGAACTACTAAATAAAGTAGATCTCCTTTGGCTATTTTGTTGAGCAGGCTTTGTAAATAAGTTAGCTCCTAGATTTATATTTCTCTACAGATGGAAGAATGCCTAGTTTCTGGATTCACATAGAATTCATATCTATAGTATCAGATTCCAACAGTAAAGTTCCCTGAAAGTATGCCCAATTTTGGCCTACTTCTCAACACTGCAAATCACAAAGTCTGAATCTTTAAAGTGATCAAACCGATCTATGTCTGAGCATGTACAGAAACAAAAGTTACAGTCCTAGCAAATTGAAATGGAAAAACTCCTTCCCCCAACCTCTCTCCAAAACAAATGCCCTTAAAATAAGTATGTAGATATGTAAGTCCTTATTTCTGTTTTGGAGGTTGAAACTTATATATTTTTAGGTTTAAATTTCTTTACTTTCCTTCTGTTAATCTTACAGAACTTTATGGAATTAACATAAAAACTTCCAGGCAGGGTGGTAGGTGTTTGCTCTGCAGGTAGCAGTCAAAATTTATATGTAGCATTCTTGATCTGACAGATGTGCTGATTTTTATCAAATATAGTTTTAAGAAATAAAATAAAAAGATAATCTGGCAATTATTTTTCTAAATATATGGTGGAGTCAATTATTCTCCTACATATACGGTGAATTTGCTTAGGATACTTCTATGATGGACTCTTACAAAGAGAAACAAAGACTTTCCTACTTTTTCCTTTTTACTTAACAGATTTTACCTGTTTCTAGAATTTACTTTAATTGTCAGTATGAATAAGTTTCTGGAAAAACAAACAAAAAAAACCCCATCAACAACAACAAAAAATATAGCTTGTTCTTGAAAAAGAGGAAAATGATAGATTTTGTTTCACATGATAAATATATTGCATAGGGTATAGCCTATGTTTTCAGAGCTGGAACCCTGGTTTCACAATGTTTGATTCAGTTGCCTACTACGGACACATTATATCATTTAAGATGGGGCTGGCAGATATCAGAGAAGACCCTGAAGGAGATGAGTAAAATTGCCTAACTAAGCATTATGGAATCCACTGCCCCAGTAACTGAGGCAGCAAGGGATTGTTGCACGCACTTATCCAGAAATAACTGTCTAATGCCTCTTGAGATACACGTATAACCCAGCTGGCGTGAACATGCGACTCGAGAAAGGCATCAGACTCCTTTACTCTGTGCCATGTGTGACAGCCACACAGAGATATCCCAAATGTCTATGGTACCGACTAATGGCTGTCTGTAGGTCCCTATGTAGGCAACTGAATGAAGCCCTCAAGAATAGTAAAGTTATTTATCAAATTTAGGTTCAGAATTTTGGAGGAAAGCATAGTTGCTGATAAATATCTACATCCTGTAATAATTATTTAATAACTTTAAAAGTATAGGTCATTAAACTGAGAAAAGAGGTGATAACTAGTTCATCCACTTAATGATTTTAGCTAGACTTCCTCTGTAATGAAAAGAAAAATGGAAACATCTTAAAAAAATGTCATGCTTTTATAAGATATTTATCTATGATAAATGAGATTCCATCTCCCTTGGAGGTGCCTGCTATTTATTTATTTACTTATTCATGTGTTTACTTCTGCTGAGAAAGGGACAGCTATATCTATATATATAGATATATCTGTGACAGCAGACACATTAATGAAAGTCTAGTCTAGGAAACTTTAAGTCCTGGACATTTTAAGCCTTCTTCCTTGATAGATGAAGTGGATGCTATTCTTCTCTTCCAGGTCCAACCTATAGCAAAGCAAGCCACAAATTGCAAAGTTTTCCACTCAAACAAGCAAACTAAATATGACTAGCCACAGAGACCAACAAAGACTTTGCCACTTCAACAAAGACAAGTGCCAGGTCCTGCACTTCAGTCATAACAACCCTATGCAATGCTACAGGCTTGGGGAAAAGTGGCTGGAGAGCTGCACAGCAGAAAAGATCTGAGGCTGTTCGTCGACAGATAGGAAAAATTTCTACATGGAGAGAGCGATGAAGCATGGGAACAGGCTGCCCAGGGATATAGTGGAATCACCACCCCTGACAGTCTTCAAGAAACGTGTGGGTGAGGTACATGGATTAGCAGGCATAGAGGTGATCGATAGGTTTATGGTTGGACTTGATGAACTTGAAGGTCTTTTCCAAACGTTTTGATTCTATGATTTATATATGTGCTTATATGTCATATATTTATGTATGCATATATATACAAACTCATTCAGTTGCAACAGCTCTTTCCCATGTGACTCATGATAATCTGCTTTACTGTTTTTCTTATAAGTTAGAGAGATCTGGTTAAAAATTTTCAGCGCTACAATCAAGTGGTTCTTTCAAGAGCATCTCAGTCAGTGACCTGAGTATTCTGACTTTTGCTATTATCTACATTTACGCTGTTTATTAGGGTTTGTTTGCTTAATTTATTACCCTTTCTGTCTCTTCTTTGCATTTTATGCTAAATAGCCCTTAACTTGTTATACTTACGAAACAGATATCCTTACATTACAAATATCCTTACAGATAACCTTTTAGATGGCATAAAAGATAAATTTTTGGCCTCACAAAATTCGTGAATCTTTTGACTCTGCAGTCAGTGATATCAGCATTTCATTGGTCTACAATTTTATTTGAAATATATAACATTAACCATTTAGATTATATTTTATGTAAATAATCACACTGTTACATATGGTTTATCCTATTTAACTTTTTTTCCTGCCCATAGACTAGAGACAAAGGAGGAAAAAAAAAAGGTAATTAAAAGTTTCCCAAAATTCGCTTGTGAAGAAAAATTTCAAAATCTAAATATACCTGGCTTGTAAAAGATCTAATGGAGAGGTCATATGATGATCTGCAGAAATATCTGATACCTATCAACATTTCTGATGAAAATGTAACAGAACCATACAGGAAAAATCTGAAGGAAAGATATGAAAATACCTAACCAAAGCAATGTTTTGAACTTCATGGAATAAAACTCAGGCAGTGTATCTAATTAGCAACCCACTGAAAATGACAGAAAGCCTCAAATATTATGCCTTGCTTTGTCATACTGTTAGCAGAAATAACAAGATGCCATTGTTTAGAGCATAGAGATCAGAATGATAAATTCTTATTTGAGCTTGGTTACTGATTCATAAAAAAAAGTTAAAGAATTATTTCTTTCAAGGCAAGAATTTTCTAAGTATAAAATGAGGATAATAAAAGACAACTTACTTTTAAGAACATGAGGAATAAAAAGTGATTTTAAAATATGAAGTACATTTATAGAAGTGAAATGATGTGTAAATTGTATCCGGCTTTTCTGATTGTTGCCTAAATTACTAATTCAATTTCTTAAAGCATCATAAATATAGATATTGCAGCAGTACACTGGGGTTAAAAAGAAAGTTTTTCAACTTTTACTCTAAAACTGATCAGTTTCAATGTCACTGTTTCAAAAGATAGAATGTATATAAGGCAATATTTGGCATTAAAATGTCTCCAAAACAAGTCATATGTATCTAATAAACCTTTTCATATATTCACTTATTATCAGATAAGTAAAATCAAGGTAATAGAATTACCTCCCTGACTCTTCAGACTATGCAAACATGAAAATATAAAATAAACAAATTCAGAAAACCAGAAAACACAAAATCCCTGGAGAATAAATCATTTTTGATCAGCTTCTAAAAGAATTACTGGGGTCAATATATTTGGCACAAATATTCCTGAAGATTACACTATGTTCATTATGCTGGCTTTGCTTTTATGGATTCAGCAGCTCCAAAATGCGGAAGTAGAATTGAAAGGGCATTTAATCTTTCAAGAAATCTGAGACCACATTAGCTACTAAATGTAAGTCATTTAGTTTACTCCTTTTCCATGTAGCTTTCTGAATTCCTTAAAAAATCAAATTCTTGTAAACCTTAAAACCTTTAAGGCTCTATTAACGTAACAAGACTTTAGAATTGGGATAAACCTAGTATTTATTGATTATAGTTAACAAAATAGGAGACGCCATTAACTGTTTGTGTGAGAGAAAATTGTAATGATTAAAAGATGTTTCAGATTACATTTCAAGATATTTGCAGTAGGTAGTATTGTGACTTCCTTAGAATCTCAAAACATAAATTACTATATAATAAATGATTTAATATTTGTAGGTCTCTAAATAGTTGTCTGCTTTAATTCAAGAATACATATCAGACAAAAGGATACTAGTTAATTTCTGTTGGTGATCACCAGAAATAAGAATTCAGCTAGGGTTGGTCAAGGTTCCTGTATCACTGCAATAGTAAAGTTAGGGAGAGACAAAAGTGATTAAGCTGAAAAATATACTCAAGAAACAGATCATGACTTGCAATAACTTTAACCTCATAAATTTGGCTCCTAGGCTGACTAACAATAATAGCTGCCTAATTTCTCCCATCCTATGCTATTGTGAAATGTAGCACCGGGAATCTTGCATGGCCAATGTCTAGTATCAGCTTGCTTTCTGGATGAACTGGGAACTACAGTTTCCATGGCTGTAATTATATAAAATTCACAAACTCTAATCATATTTAAAGAAAATACATACTTATGAAACATGAAACAACATTTGTAAAAAGATACATATTTAAGATGGAATATGATGCAAAATATATTGATTGACCTGCTGCTCCACTATTCCAATATAATGCTTGCTTTTGATAATTTTTTACTGACATTTATGGAATTTGAAAATCTTACCACCAGATTTTCATTTCCAGGCCAGTGATTAAAATTTTGACTGGTAATGACCACAGTATCAGTGTCATAAAAATGCAATTAGAAACCTCACCACATGATTGTGATTTTCATAGTTAATGACTTTTTTGTTATCTCATCATTTCCCAAATTTTTTTGATGTGGGCATTATCATCATTCTAAAATTCTGGTTTTTGAAAGAGAACAGTTTAACACTTCTCAGATGAAAATTAAAGTAGCTTCACGTGTCCCTTGTAATCTGCTTGAAAAATTAATTCAGACTTTTTGAAAAGGCCTTGTTTCCATGAAAACATGTTGGTAGCCATTGGTTATATTCTTTTAATTCTTTATCAGTTTAATCATGTATTAGTTTTCTATTAATTTGCCTTTAACTGATGTCAGATTAATTATTTTTAAATGATCCTATTGCTGTCTGCCATTTTCTTAGAGTATATTGAATGTGCAATATTAGCTTCCAAATGTCAAAGATTTAAGGTATTGCTTATTTAATCAATAATTACAATTTAGGGATGAAGAAATGGAATAAAAAAGAATGTTTTAGACACACAGCATATGTTAGAGCAAATGGACTTTGAAGTTCTGCAAAGTACCAATACTGCACAAAAAAAAAAAAAAAAAAAAAAAAAAATAAAATAAAAAAAGAGATTAGATTACCTAATAAAGCTTTCCTAATCGTTAGATAAAGGTATATTTCTCCAGATCTGAAGAATAAAATTTTCTGAGTAATAAGTAGGGAAATAAAATCAACTTTGTCATCTCAAAATATTCCTCTTGGTATTCTTATGGAAAGTTTCAGGAAAGTGAGAATTTCTGCATAACTTTCTTTTTTTCTTTGTAAGACTAAAATTTCACAAGTTTCAGACTTCACAAATCTAACACTTCTTCTGATTTTCATTCCCATGAAGGCTACTACTGGACAATCATTAAGTTAAGTAGATCCCAAGATGTAGGAAGCACAAGCTTCAGCTATGCATCTCCATGAGCTATCCTAATGCCTACTACAAACACAATACCTGCAGGATTTCCCACTGGAATAAGCACATGTCCCTGGCTCCAGAAATCCTCTGCAAACTCTGAAAGTGTATGCCTGAAATAGGGAGAGAAGATACCTAGTTTCCACCTGTTATGGCTAAGTGAAAGGGATATGTATCCACCTTTCAGCTTCCAAATTGCTTATTTACCCTCAGGAGAATATTACTTATTCTTTTATTCTCCCGTTAGCAATGGGGCCATGGATGGAGAATCCACAGCTACTTTCTTCTGTAAGTGAAGGTGCACACTTGCTTTTTATATCAACAGCAGAACACAGGCTATGCAGAGTAAATCTGTGGTTGCCGCATATCCCTTTTGTGCTGAACATAAAGTCAAAGACTCTACCACATCACTACGACTTTGCTGGTCTCTGCCACACTCGGTATATTCCAGTTTTAGATATTTCAGAGCAGGCCTTGTTGTACATTATTCCCAGTGTGGCTTACAGATGGATTTATTCACAAATTAGAAGGATGAGCCAAAAATTTTCAGCTATCACTTACCAGTAAGGGTCAAGACTATCTAGCTTTTACCAAAGGAAGAAGATATAGCAATTTATAATTATATCAAAAGGAAGAAGATATAGCAATTTATAATTATATCAAAAAATACTCTATCATCATTCTTTACATTAAATTTTTTACATTAAATTATTTAACTATGTAAAGTTATCTAGCTACTAAAAATGCCTACTTCTATTATATTGAATTGAATTATTTTTATATTATTGTGCATTTTACATTATATTGAATTATTTTTAGGATCAGTATGTCACTTACTGCTTACTTTAAAACCTGTTGCTAAAAATATAAATACTGTTGGAGCACCTGTGAAATGTTCTGTGATAAAATTTGATTGATAAATCTTATTGACATAAGACCATCTTACTAAAATTACCCAGCATTTTAGGAGACCATAGTGGTCCAAATATCTTTTTAAGTCTCTTAAACTTAGAGACTTAAAAAAATGTCACCTAAGACATTTTACTTATTCTATTATAAGCCAGATCAACAATTACTAAAATCTATTTCTGTTTCATTTTCCTTAGGGGTACTTCATAATAACTTGGTAATGTTTAGCTTGTCAAAAAGTTTGCTGATATATGTTAATTACATAGTTAAAAAATTAGGCCAACAATATCTAATGGGTAACTGAAATACAGTCTATACTTCCTTCATCATATGAAACAGTGAAACAAAGAAACAAACAATTACCAATTTCCTGATTTGGAGCATCCAGTTGTCAAAAGATTGTCATAAAAATTTACTAAAAGATCAAAGCAATTTGGCCAAGGTATTGGAAGTGTAAAATAGAGGTTAATAGAGGTTAATGTTCTTGCATTTATTCCATTATCTCAGTTGCTGATATTGGATCATTTATTTCTAGTTAACGAATAAACAACATTTTCTAATCCCAAAGGTTTATATAGGAAATCATCCATGCATGGTAGCTATATCAAAGTAGATGAGAGTACTACAGGTAAATAGCATGTAAGAACTCAAATTGCATATACAGTATCATCCTAATCTATTTCTCTTGGGTAATATATGATAACTGGCTAACTTATTTTCAGCTGTTGTGTTTGCAACCTATAGTTTTTTGGAAAGTAATTTTTATAACAAATATATGTGTTTGTATATATTGAAATACAGGTATTTTGTACTTCTTTATGTGTGCCTATACATGTGTATATATCTTGAGATAGATCATTAATTTCTTCAAGAAGATTCTTCAAGACAATAGGATTGTAAAAGGATACTCAAAAGTGCAAGTGCAAGTGCAGAAGATGACAGTAGAGGCCTTGAAAGGTGACTGGTCATTTCAGAAATGCATCCTTGGGAGAGTAAAAATGGTTCTGGGCATAACACAAAAAGAAATAACAAATCCTCAATTTATGTAAAGTGTGCCACATGTAGGAAATTTGGATACAATACAGAATTCCAAATTAATGATGAAAGGGCAAATACATAGATTGTATTATCAGATGTGTAAAAATGTCACCAAGTAAGCAGAGTGAGAAGTAGAGATACATAAAGAACTGTCAATATATCAAACTGTCAACACCAACAGAGGACTTGGGATGCGGAACTGATCACTTGCCCTGTCTTGTTCTGAAACAGTTACACTCACCCTTTCCTGTAGAACGCAAAATACACTATATTTATGCACTTAAGAAAATGTTGATCTAATTAAATTCCTATTAATCTCAACAAAATAAAGAAAATAGTTGTTGACTTACTTAGAACAGTACCAGTATAACCAAATTTAATACAGAAAAATCTAATTAATAATATAGATCAAGTATTTATACCAAAAAGAATATAATCAAAATAATGGCAAGTAGCCCTTTATTCAGGTGTTATGCTTATCCATTCCAGTCCCCCTTGGTTGTCCAATGTTTCTGTTAAGAAAAAGTAGGAGATTTATTGCAAGCAGTCAACACCGTGAAATTTGTGTGTGTGTGTGTGTGTGTTTGGAGTATGAAGCATGAAGTTGGTAAAGTTTCTTCTTCCTCTGTCTTACATAGACTTCCTCTGTCTTACATATTTTTATGTCTGCTTCCTTCTCATAGGCTCACAGACTTCTCAAAGTTTCTCAGCTAAAGCATGAAAGTTGTATAACTGTTTCTCAGCTGACACAAAGGGCTACTCTCTGTTATGAAGTTAGGATAAAATTAGATGAGTCCTGACATCCTGAAATGTTCAGTCAATACACAGACTATGACTTTTTACTAGAAATGAAAAATTTGTATTTACTATATTTTCTGTATCTTTATGTATATTTTTTGAGATGAAATAAGAACTTTATGTAATGTTGAAGTTGCAAGGGTACCATGGACTTATTCAGTGGTTTAGTCACCGCAGGCTAGTGATCTTTTCTCTGTGATTTTCCTAATAATTTTAATATTTAGCTTCTTTTCAGCATTCCCACACACTATAGAGATGTTTTCATATAAGAATTAAATTATTCTAATCAAAAGACCTTTATTTAGCATGGTATTAAAAAAAAGCCGTATTAGCTGTTTGAAAATAAGAATTTTTGTCTGTTACATATCAGTTTATACTTGTTTTATCCCTGTTTTTATTGCCTGTCTTGGCTGGTGTTGGAAAGAGTATCGCAAAACTATCACTAATATAGATAAGTGAACTGAACTCAACATATACAGGTCAAGGTAGAGAACACTTATCTTTAACCTTCTCATTAAGTATTTCTGACTGTAACAATGAGACACATGACAACAGTTTACAAGTGTTTCTGAAGAATAAATCATTAATACTACAGAAGGGAAAAGCTTACCTAAAAAGCCTTATGCAATGCTTCTCTGTTGATATGCTTCTTGCTTTGCATACTACATTTCCTTTCCTTTCTTTCTTAATGTTTCCTTCCCCACTCCATCCCTTTTCGCTTTTTTTTTTCTCTGTGGCATTTGGTAGAAAATGTAAGAATTCTAAATCAAAATGAGCTTTTCTCTTTGCCTTGGAGACTTTCGTATATGCCTATGTGTTTTGTTTTTACTTATGCTATGAATATAATTTTTAAAATGAACAAAAATCTATTATTGAGGATTTTATAAGCTAATAATTGTTCTCAAAATCTTTGAGAAAAAAATGTCAGGAGTGAAAATGGTCTACTTTTTGTGTCTATTTTTTTCATAGCAGAGACTGCACTGTTTTGTTATACGCATGCTATTTTTGGAAAATGTGTGCTTTTTACAGTTCAGTGGAAATTATGCCATAAAAAGTTATATTTTAACAAAGCAATGTTTTGATTTTTTATGACAAAAAGCATATCTTCCTTTTTTTTTTTTTTTCTCCTATCTTAAGTTTTTGATTGCTAATATACTCTGTAGCATTTACTTTTCTAGATATTTTATAGAGTTTGGTATACAAGGTTATTCTTGTTATTTGATGTTGAATGGACTTTTTTAATTCTATCTGGAGAAAATAAAATCATGATGCTACTTTATCTCTGCAGTACCATGCTGAAAGGAGTTTAGATTCTGTGAAGGAGACAAAATTAAGGAAAAGGTGATGTAGCTGTTGCTAATATTGATGAATATATAGACTCATAGAATCATAGAATGATTATGGCTGGAAAAGGCCTTTGAGATCATTGAGTCAAACTGTAAGCCTCTCAATGCTGTATCTGTTAAAACATGTCCCTAAGCACTTCATCTATATATTTCTTGAACACTGCCATCCCCAATAGTAACTCATTAGCTACTATTCCTAGCTCCTATTATCACTAATTACTAATTGTTCACACTCTGCCAGAAGCAGAATTTGTATTCTGTAAAATCAGACCCCACTAAGGAAACAAGAGAGAAGGAGCAAAGGGCTCACCATACAGTCCCAAGATCAACAGAAGACCATCTCTGGAAAGAATTCATTCATAGGTTAAAGCTTTATCAAGCAACTGTTATGCCACATTCAGGAGTATTTGCATTTCCCAGGCTGAGATTCCTGGCCATACCCTATTCCATTTCTGCTGGGTATGCACCATCACTCTGTGGGAACATATCTAAGGGATGGAGGCCTTCCCATGGGAAGCGACTACAAAGAGCTGAACTAAAGAAGATAGTGGATACTCCCTAATCTGAAGAAATGTAATCCTGGAAGGTCCTTGAACAGCAAGCATGAGAAAGTTGGGCGAGACGGAGCTTTAATTAAGCTTGTCAGTGTGAAAGAAGGACTTGTGCACAAACCAAAGGTGTGAATGCATGACTGTTATCCACAACCAACCAAATGTAGTAGAAGATGCATGGACAGTAGCGTGTAACCAATTGCAGTGTACGTGTATGCGTGGCTAAAGAGCTTGCGGAAGTGTATTAGATATATAGAGCTCTGTAACGCGGAATACAGCGATTTCTGCTTGACTCATATTGAAGCCTTCAGGAGACGTGTTTGGCATCCCAGATCACTCTGTCCTATTCCTTAGTTTCAATAAAAGGGTGTTTTGGTATGCATCTTATAAGACAGCCATATGTCAGATATCAAATTTAATTGTTGGGTGATCAAGACCTTAAATCTATTCCTTAGTTTACATCAAAATTAAGTTCGAGTTATCTTTCCAGTCTGTCCTTCCTGGATGTTACTTATAGTAGCTGTCCTGGATGTGTACTTCTGAAGTGTCATTAAATCCTGTTCTGGTCTTCACTGGGAATGGAGAAAATATTACTCTCCCTGGAGGTCTGAGCTGATTGCTTCATGGTTTAACTTCTATCAGAACTTCCCTTGGAAGGTGATTTATTTTCCTCTCAAAGTTCAGTAGCTGTGTAAACATGTGTCTTGAAAACAAGCAAAATCTCTATTACTCTGATTTGCTAGGGCAATTAATGAGTACACAGGGAATATGCTAAAAAGGAAAATAAAGAAATATTTGTGTAATCCCAACTGTACACTGTAAGTCAACTAAATCATGCTGATGGGATTGTGCTGAAGAGAGTCTCAAACTACTTTTTTGATGCACTTAGCAGATGTTTTACCAAAAATATCTTGTCCCTCTAGTAAATATTATTCACACATTCCTTTTAACCTATCATTTTCTCTGCCAAGTTGAGCTTTAACACATTTGCTTGTGTAGTTTTCTTAATGTGAGGAAACTTTTGTGTGTTCATGTAGATAGATTGTATTCAAATATTTGCATTTGTTGTAAAGCCCCTGTTCATTTGAGAAAAAGAAATAAGAAACAAAGAAAAAAATGAAAAACAGTTACTGCTGTCATGTATATCAAAACATACCTTTTCTACAACTTTTGCTTGTAACAACAATCTTTGTTGTTACATGCCAATTCATTTTTCTTTTTCTTTTTTTAATATTTAATTTCTTTTTTTTTCCAGTGAATATTTCAGGAATATTTAACCTAGGTTAATATTTATCAGCTTATTAGCCTTATTGATAACAATTTTTTGTAGCTATTAGATCTATCTTATGAGTTTTAAAACAGCAAATATTAAATTGCTTGTTTGATGGATAGTATTCTTAATAAGTACAGTACTGGATTACTACATATAAAAATGTTGAAAAAATAAACCAGACATTTAGAGTTCTGGTAGTGTGAACTCAGTGGGAGGCTACAGTCACTCAAATTATGAAAGAATCAAAAATTAAATGAATTGAGGTAAATGAAAAATGGGTAAATTGAAGCAAGAGGTTAATAAAGATTGTACCAGACTGATCTAATATTGTCTGTAATAAGATGACTGCTTTCATAGACAAGAGAGATGTGGTAGGTCTAATCTATCTTGATATCTTAACATCTTTTGATATGGTGCCCCATGGGAAAATATCACTTAAGATGGTGGTTAGTTCAAGAACTGTAACATTAATAAGAAATTACTGTGTGAAAGGGAGATTACTAGTGAAGTGCTGAATGGATTCATTTTGTGACTGATCTTCAATATCTTGCTTAATGGCAGTGGCATAATTGGGTACTTATAGATTTTTATGACGACAGAAAGTCATGAAACAGCAACCACAAAGGAAGGACTCAAATATCTCATGTAAAGAATGAGATGACCTTGAAATACGAAATAATAAAAATGATAACATGAAGTGCAACAGATCTGTGGAATGAAAACGCAAATCTGCTTTGAAGTAGAAGTCTATCAGTTGGATAACACAGCACAGGAAGCACCTTACCCTTTGATGACAAAATGATTAAAGGTCACCAATGTGGAAAGAAAGGAAAGGGAAAAGGGGAGAGAAAAGGGAAGGGAAAGGGAAGGGAAATGAAGGGAAGAGAAGGGAAGGGAAGGGAAAGTAGAAAGGGAAAAGGAAAGGGAAAGGGAAAGGAGAAAAACAAAAATCTTGAGAGGTACCAGTATCAATCAAATCAGAATCAATTTTATTATAAAGATTTAATAAATTAATCAGAGGAATTTTGTGTTCTCCTCTGGTCACAGATCCAGAAGCAATGCAAAGATGAAGTGAATGACTGGCATGAAGACTGACTGAAAATTTCTTAGAACAGGACACTAAAAGGTTGAAATCAGAGGCTAAAAGCAAATTAAAATAAACAAAATAAAATAAAATATACCCTAATAGAATTAATTATTGTTCTCTATAAATGCATTTTGAATAAATACCAAAGGCACTGACAATGGTTATGTACTAGGTATTTCTATGTAGGTTACAGTACTTTGATACCTGCAGAATGTCAGCATATGAATTGTGGTGAACTATTTAAACAGAAATTTATTTATAACTTAGTGGGAAAGATAAATATAGACTGGAGAGGTAATATTCAATTCATTAGCTGATTAGACTTAGATTGAACTTCATTACTTATTTAGATCTTCCTCCAAAATATATTTATCTCATCGGAAAGATACAATCCAAATACTTTCACAATTTATATATTGGGTATATGATCAGGTGGCAATAAATGTAGGTAATTTTTATGATTGTCTAAGATTCTTGGAAGTAGATTTCTATTTAAGATCTACAAGGATCTACTTAGAAGTAGCCTTGTAGTTTCAAGATCTAATTCAAGGAATAATAAATTCTTGAAAAGCACAAAGAATGGGAGAAGTATGAGAGAAGAAAACTTGTTTATAATTTCATCATCTACTGTTTTCTTACTCTTAAGATAGTTACCACCTAGAAGTGTCCCTGTATGAAAGGGAGGAGAACTGCTCTGACAAGCGGTGGGTAGTGATGAGCATTTTGATAACACTGCTAACAACAATGAATATTTATTTTGATAGAATGCTTGAGCTTCTACATTACTTCCAAACATGGAGACAGTAGACTCAGCAGTTGTGTAGTCAGTATCTTAACTATCTAGCTTCTGTTTTGACAAGTTGACTTCTTCCTAGCAGGAGCAATTGTCTACTACAATCCTTTTTATGTGGGATAATTATCTTAGTGCTGTCTGCATTAACATCATCCTTCTTATAATCTATCAGTCTCCCAGCAGGCAGCCTTGCTCAGTCTGGATAATCGGTAGTCATTTTAAAATATTCTTATAAATGCAAGTGTCAGTGAAATATGAAAAAGATAAACAAAAGCTTTTCTTTCCTTATATTACAAAACAGACCAGATCCACTTTCTCCAGTAACAGTTTCTATCAATATCAGATTGAGAGTATGCGTATTTACTATAAAGAAAGGAGGAGGAAAGAAAATTGTCACTGTCCTTGAAGAAACTGCATATTAAGAAGCTGCTTTATGTAGCATCTTCTCTGTCTATAATATTAGATGCTGCATAAAAAACAAACACCGTGTCATCATCTGAAACAAAAGCTTATGTAGGGATTTTTGAACTTGAAATAAGTTGACTGAAGTTTAGTACGAATAGAACTGAGAATATGTAAAAAAAATGGAGAAAACATCAAAGAGAAATAGCAAAGAGAAACATGAGAAAAAAGTCTCTAGATTAACAATGGTAATTTGAGAATGAATTAAACTTAAGAGGGAACTTTATGGATAAATGCTGACTGAAAACTACGATTCAAGAAATGGAATAAAGAAACTGTACCATTTGATTACTTCTGTTGAAGTAATACAGGATTGTATATATATTTCTTATAGGGAAATATCATCAAAGAGACTTGAAATCTTTATCACTATCTTTCCCTTAGAGAAATAAACAGCAAGGTCATGAATTTTACCTGATCAGAAAAGCAAAAATTTACTTGTAAACCAGATCGTTGTTGGTAACAGACTAAAATGATTCATATGGACCTTCAACCTTTAATTTTGGGATTGTGTGAGAGTGATACCATTAACAGTATTATTATAATAGTGCTCTATTTATGGACAATGATTTATTTATATTAAGCACAGTAAACAAAAACATCTCATACCTCAGGACCTTTCAATCAAAGACTAGTGTTTCTCAATGGAGGAGTTAAAAGTTGTATTTATCCTGTCTCTAATATCAACTAGGGCAGAGTTCTGTGATCAAACCTTCTCATCTGAAAACCTAGAAGGACAAGCAGATGACAATAAATTGGCCACTTATCTCCAGCTCTTCAAGTAAAGACATGTTCACTCTTCACTATACGCCAGAATTTTCTGTGAGTTTTCTTGTTGCACAGTCTCAGGAAACATCTGTTATGCTCCCTGCCTGCTTCTGAGATTGGTAAGAACAGGGCATCTGATCATACTCTGCAGAGCAGCTAAGAGTGATGAAAGCCAGAGCAAGGCAGCTGTAGGTGACTGCAGCACACAAACTGAGGGACAGGGGTACTAAACAACTGGATTCAAAGTTTAAGGGAACAGCTTAAAGGAGGTACGGAAGGGAATTCTGCAGCAGTGAGGTATTTTGGCATACTCTACCACTTCAAAGGATAGATACAGTGACACAATATGACAGCAGCCACTCTTAAAATACAGGATAGGTTAAATGAAATGCGTGTCTACAACAAATATACAAGACTATGGTCAAATGAGATTTGATGAGATATTATGAGGCAGTAACATAGCGGTGCTGTTATTTCAAGTTACGCTTTTTCCTTTTGTTATTGTAAGGCTTATGTTGTTTATATTATTTTCTTTTCCTTTTTCTTATTTCTTTAACACACACTCTATAACCTTGAAAGCTCTATGCAGATATTGTCACTTCCATCATAGCTTCTTTTCTTTTTTAGGCCTGTCCTAATCAGACACCTTCAGTTAGCATTTCTTCTTAGCTGTTGCAATATTCAAAATACCTTAATAGAATTTATGTTATCACTGAATACAGTTATATGCAAGCAGCACATTCACTGTTACAAGGTCAGCTTTTTCTCAGTTCCGATCTGACCAGGCCACTTTCGGATCTACAGTATTATTTGAATAATAATGCTTCTCACCGATTATAGGAGAAAGAAAAAAAAAGTAAATTTGGTGCTGCAAGGACACTTAGAACTTTCTATTTAGGATAAGCTGCATAATTATCTATGCTTACATATTTTGGTTAGATTTTAAGATGATAGTCATTTAGACTTTTTAATAAAAAAATAGCATTCTCCTAAAGTTTGCTCATTATAGACTTTAACAAATATCCATTTTAGCTTTAATAGTATTAATAAAAAAAGAAGATTTGATTACTGTTATTGTTTCTTTCTTTTTTTTTTTCATTTGGTATGATTTAAAAAGTTTTGCAGGCCTAGTGCGAGTACAACTCAGTGCATTGCACTGTGCAGTTCTTTAGATGAATCACTGGAATTTTTAGCAAAGCCATTTGTTATTTCTTACTTCCTCTTTCTAAAGTGCAGTGATAGTGTATAGCACCTTTATAAAGCAGATAGAATAAAATATCATGTAGATGCCAAGTAACATAATCTACAAATGCTGTATACCAGATCTTCTGTCAGTGAATTAATGATATTTTTCAAAAATTACAAACCTGGTCCAATGACTTTCAAATAGAAAAGCAGAGTTTGGCCACAATTCTGTCCTCCTAATTTTAACCACTTAGCACAGTTTTATGTCTGTATGTATTAGCAATAGAAATAGACTTGAAAATAAAATATGTGCTGCAAAGGACCTGATAACCATGTTATATACATTTTACTTAAGTCTAGATATTGTATGTTCTGTAAAAGTAAATGGCTTTGTGGTTGAGGAGCAATCAGGAACCCAATGTGTTTGCTGTTGCTTTTTGTTTTGTTGTTGTTTTCTTCAAAATGAATTGCTTTATTTTAGATAACTGTAATTCTTCAACATGTCATTTCGGCTTCATGATCCGAGACAGTATAGCAGTTCATAGAATTTGAAATCCTGGATCACTCTCATCATTACTGTGGATTTCAGGTTAAACCTGCTATACAGTGGCAAATGGAAAATGACTCTGATTCTGAGATCTTGGGAATTAATTAAGAGGAGATTTTTTCCCCAGTATATAGGAAGAAATCTACTTATTATCCAGTGTCTAAAATTACAGTATAAATGAATGTGATGCTCTATGTGAGTTAATATGATGAAAGTACAGTCTTAAATAGATGCCACCGGTCTCATGGAAATAAAATAAATACTTATTCAGAAGGAACTATAATTCAGAGGAGGATATTTGCATATGAAGCATAAGCATTGAACTGCAAGATATCTCAAAAATGACAATGAAAGAAGGTTCAGCATCTTATCCCATGGTCTGTCCCTGATATAACAAGAAAATACATTCTTGCTGGTTTGTAATAAAGACTAATATCAAGGTCACTTGTCTGAATTCAAAATTAAATGTCCAGATAACCTTTCTTTTTACTTAGGTTATGATGAAGGTAATGATATTTCATGTATGATTTTTTTATATTTTGTTTGAGAAACAGAAATCATAACACAAATTACATAGATTTTCCTGAAATGTTTTGAAAGGCTCAGAAATGATCTCATGATCTACTAAGAGTTCTGACTTTGCAGGTCAACTCCAAAGTTCAGAAAAATGTCCTACTAGGCTCTGTTTCAGTCTGCATTATGAATCTTTTTGAAATCAAAAACGAGAAGGAGAATAAAAAGTAAGGAAAATGAAAGGTGAGGTATTAAAAAATATATATATATATGAATCACTGGTAGGAGATGAGGGTGAAATGGCTGTAATTAAGAGTCTAGCATTGGTAGGAAACACAAGTGAAATGTCTGTAATTAAGAGTCTGACTGTCAGGCCTTCCCTGTTGTATCACTTAAGTACCAATAAAATATTAATAAAATCAAGTGAACTACTCGGATGATATACCTATGAAATGCTCTAAAAAGCTGAGAAAAGCTTAAAAATACATGTGAAAGATGAGATTAAAGGAACAAACAAAGACATAAGCCATATCTGAACAGAAGGTGTGAAACATAATGGCATGTGAAATAAATTAATAAATGTGAGGAAGGTGTTATCTCATTTGTCTCATCTATTTTTTTTTCTTTTAGTGAATGAGCAATAAAACAGAAATAAATGAGCCCATGTAAGCTCTTACATTTTGAAATGGATAAATCAAATTATTTTAACATCCTTAACTTGTATGAAATTAAATCAGATGACAAACAATGAGTTTGTAATCAGCATCTCATGTGAGAATAAAACTATTTATGCAACAGCATTCGAAGAGCTACTGTGTAGCATATGATTGAACATGAAACAGGAAGAATTTTATTGAAAATAATCTAATTAACCAATAAGAACTCTCTACATTCAATTAATAATGGTGTGACTAAATAATTTTGTGGAACTCAGAAAGGTAACCACCCAATTACTCATTTTGTTTATAATTGGTGAAATAAATTTGAGTTAAACATTAACTCCAGAATGAATTTGTATAAACCTTGTCATTAAACCATTCTGCAATGGAATGTTGTTTTCTTTGTTTCACATCTCAATATGTGATACTCCTAGCAAAGACAAGGTCACTTCTCTAAGAAAAATGAGAACCAACATGTTTATAGGGTAGCCTTTAAAAATCTTTAACCAAATAAACAAAATCAACTTGTTAAAGTAGTAACTCCATCACATAAAGAAAAGGAAGCCTATAAGGTATGCAAATATACATATATATATTTAATAAATGTGTATATCTACATAGTTATATTAACACAATTATGCCTGTTCTTGCAACTTCACCTTGTTTTTAAACTGGAGAAAATTAATTAAAATTTTTGATTTTAGTCATTGATCTTTTCATTGTCATTTTGGGGTCAAGGAATTTCATACAGATGTGAGAAAGTTGATTTTAGAGTACTTCTATAGCATTGCACTTAACCTTTAACTGAGACTGATGTAACTGCTTGAACATGCCTAAATACTTCTAATGCCATTAATTTCCCTAACACACCCTTCATGACCTCAAGATTCTATTTCCAAAAGATTCTGTCTTTTATAGACTTTGTGGCATGTTTTCCATCCACTTGCACATGTCCCAGGTACCATATAAGTCCTTGCATTTGGGCACCTGAACGCTATCCATGATATTTTTAATGATTTGGTCTCTGTCTCAGATCTGGTCTGAGAATGAACACAGATCAAGGCACAGAACAAGGACATATTACACTGACTGTGGAATAATAAAAGTGGGCTTAATACAGTGAAAATCAGTGTCAGTGTATGTGTATTCTGTATAGCCTGAAGTGCGTGACTTATAAAAGAGTGTGACTCTATGTGCCATATGAATTTGGGGCCCAATCTTGGGTCCCTTTCAAGCTGTAGGTCTTAGAAAAATATTATACCAGCTTATGTCTGGGCCTGCCTTGTCGTTACTCAAAAAAACTTCTTTTTAGTTGCAGAGTAAACACTTCATGTCAAAGTCCTGCTCTTAAAAATCCTACAACTCTGCAACGTGAAATCACAAATTCTGCTTGACTGATAATGATTAATTCTGTGTGATTATTCTTTTCATATTTATTTGTATGACTGAAGTGGATGCTGCAACTGAAATTCAGCTCTTTGAAAATGAAATGTGCATGTTCATTTTTCCTTTACTTTCCTCTATGGTTACTTAAGCATTTTTTATTTTTTTTGAAAAGGATTTATTTTTTTCTTATTTTCCTTACAGCTATAATTGAAAATAAGTCATTGGATGAAAAATGTAACATTTTTTGTTCTACCTATATGACAATTTATATGCAGGTAATTCCACTACATTGAGTCTATCCCGACTGCAGAGTTTTGCTTTTTGATTTGGAATTTTTACACTGTACTCCCTCTAGATTCAAATTATGTGTCTGTAGATGCAAACCTTTATTACATGGTGCGATTACTTTTTAATATAAATTTGTTGTTTTGCAGTCCCTCATTTAATTTCACCTTAAATGTATATCACAGAACAGCCTGAAAAAGACAGTGATTAAAAGTACCATATCCTGCCATAAAAAGCTAAAATATGAAATAATAATAAAGAGAAATTTACTCCAAATATGCAACAATAATAGTTGTTGATAAGTAGCTATCCAATATAATGTTAATCATTATGGAGTGAAATTTAAAATATTTATTTAAACAGAAATTTGATTAGAATAGTAAGTACTTTGGCAGAATAATTCTAATTTTGTTCCAAGAGAAATGTCTTTGAGAAGAGTGCCAACCAGCAATTCATCTGAGCTTATAATGCACAAACCTGCCTTTGACAGATAGTTTTTCCAATGCATCTTTCACTTGCATACCCTTTATATTGTGGAGGAATGATTATTTTGTTCTGTTTATCAAATGCAGAATGCAAAATATACTGGTACCACAAGGCAAAAGCTAAATGAAAACATTTTCTTGTTTTTTTTTTGCTTCCATTTTCTTATTGTTTTAAAATCCTCTATCCTATATTATAGGAATACAGAATGATCAAACATCTGTATGAGAAATGTCTAATTTCTTTTTTCTTTCCCTTTCTCCACAGTCTGTGTCCTTGAACGAAGAACAATAAAGCAGAAGTGTCATGGAAACATTCTGTAAATGGGTGCCTTGTGACTGAACACTACTGGGAAATGTCTGATCAACACTAGTAGACAGCAAGGCCATCTCAGGATTTCCTATGCAGGTAACAAAAAGGAGAGCTTTAGATGAGATGGGTGTATGGAGTGAGAAACTAATTTGACCTTTGATTAAATGATCTCACTTTCCTGGCACCATTGCCTACATCTCAATTATATTCTGCTAGGAGAAAAAATAAATTTGGCTATTATTTTAACTGACATAAAAGGGCAGAATAGAAGAGTTTCAGCTTTCACTAGCTATCGCAGGCAGTGAAATGGGAAAATGAGTGGCCTCTAGAATTTACAGCCTCTTACTTATTATAGGCTGTGACTGCTGCAAGTACAGAGGGGATAATCAGCTTGTCAAAAGCCTGCTGCTGAGAATGCCAACATCTAATCACTTCTATTGCTTGAGAAGACTTCTTAGGAAACTGTGGCACTTCATTTGCATTTAAAAAGCCATGTTGTACAATTGTGAAGATAATGTGTTTCAAAAAAGACTATAAAATAGTCCTTAAAATGATTAATTCATTATTTCCCATGCATACCATACTAAGAGACGTAAAAGTTGATATTGCTATACTGAAATGTTAGGTCCAAATCATTAGATTAGTGGGTATTTCAGGAGATAAAAAACAATTCATTGGTGAGTCTTGTTTCTTGCTCATAAGATGGTCTATTCTATATTTATGAACAATAAAGCTCTGCTGAACCAAGAAATGCATTTATCAAGTTTTTCACAACTTCAGAATTTACACAAATGTAGCAACTGTGAGTAGCCAAAATTTGTACTTAGGCTTTCATGTGGTGATGGGAACTCCTTAACCTACCTAAAGGTCTATTTCCTAGAACTAAGCTTCAAAATATCAGTTTCCTAGAAAATAGAAACCTTATAAGTCACTCAGCAGAAAAAACAAAGGGAAATGTCATCAGACAACAAGGCGTACAAAGCAATGGGTACAAGGTTTATTAATTTTGCAAGTCCATGGAACTCCACTGAACTGGACCCAGTTCAATAAAAATATTAAATCCATTAAAATATTGTGGGCAAACAAAAAGTAGTCATGACAATCATTTTAATAGGAGACAAATAAGGACTGGAATGTGTTTCATCTAGAAAGGGTATACATAAGCAAAGGAGTGCTTTGAAGGGTTAAAAGATGAGAGAATTAGATTTCTGAAATAGTAATCTCTTTTAGCATCAGCTGCTATTTCAAGATTAGAAGGGATGAAAAGACTGAAGGACAAGCATTATGAAAAATAAAGGATAAGATCAAATATTAAACCAGGTACCATTAACATGCCTGACCTAAACAATTCAAATATGAAAGCTAGGAGTAAGCAAATTATAAGCAAATTATCAAAAGAAAGGCCAGATGTTGCATTTCTTGAAGAAACCTATTATACTAGAATATAAACTGGAATGCAATTAGTTTGTACAGGTATTATTTTTCAGTGACTAAATTAAAGAAAAAAGAGAGGAGGAGTAATTTAATATCAAAGACTATGACAATTATTAGATTAAATCAAACATAAAGTAGAGCTTTATAATAATAAGGAACTAGATAACTGGATCTTTGTAGATTTTACGTAGGAATTGTTTGTAAATTAGTTTTAGTATAATGATACAAAATTTGCAATAGAAAAAAACACAAATGAAAGAATTACCAACAACACACTACATTAGCTGTGAGGAATACATTTAGAAATATATATTTAGAATTAGACTGAACAGTATATCATGATATTTTAAGCTTAAAGTTCAAACAAGAATGGATTAGTCTTCAGAATAACTGAATCATCACAATCTTTTCAAAGAATTTTTTTTCCATAACCATATAGCTTTCCATACCTATTACCATAGCCACAGGAACATGTAGCAACTTCTGTTATATCCTGACTTTTTAACTTTAGAAAAAAAAATATTGTGGACTTAGGCTAGATTTCAGAATAGCTTCATGGGTACCCCAAAGAAGATATAGCAGTGCAAAGCAATAAATTTCTAAGCAGAGCTAGGCAATAGAAAAAGACTGAGGCAAAACCAAGCTTACTTTGCTCAGATTCAGCCTGGTATAGAAGGGCAGCCAAGGGTGAAATCAAAGATCTGTGTCATCAAAAGTAAATATTTGAAGTAAAAAAGTTATCTGGAGTAAGGACATGATATAATAGCTTGAGGACAATGCCATGTCTCACAGCTAGCTGGTTTTCAGGTACAACTACCTTGTTACAAAGTCCAGAGTGTGTTCACAGCCAGTATAGGGATGTCCTTAGAGCATCAGAATTAGGCACATATGTCTGATTGGAGTTATATACAAAAGCAATCCAGTTTAGCCCTGCATGCCTAACAGGAACTGCTGAAGCAGGGAAACACTAAGCACAGGAGTAGTACTCATCTTCTGCTAGTCTAAGGAGTGTAAGCACTTGTACATGGACTTGACTTTAAATGTGTTCACCCACTCAGAATCTAGTCAAGTAGGTTTAAGGATCTTTCAGATAAGGGTTAGTGGCAGTTTTTACATATAATAGACTACAGGTAATGAGCTTCCATAGGCAGATACGTTTTGCTCTTCTTTCTGCAAATGGAGAGTATTCAAATTTATACTTTACTCGAGAATTTCTAAGAATGAACTATAAAATTATCCAAGGAGTTCTTTTTGTTTGTTTGTTTGGGGTGTTTTGTTTTGTTTTTGTTTAGCCTGATTAATTATGAATTCAGGAGTGGAAGACTAGAGGAAGGATAAGAAAGAAGTAACCTGTCTTTGCAGGTTAATTAGAGGTCTCAGGAGGAAGGAAGATTTGGTTCTCAGTTCAGCTCTTAGGACCAATTATTTATTTTGTATCATCATTGAATAAGAAAGAGGGATCAGGGATACAAACTCAGGTTTCCCTTTTTCAGATGAAGGCCCTAGCCATTGATCAACTGATAGCTTTCTGATGCCTCACTCCTGTCTTTGGTGCACAGAAACTCTATTTTCACAGTGCATGCATTCCTTCTTGTGCAATTTCATTGTCTAGTGGTTAAAGAAATGCTTTTGAAAGACAGAATGTTGCATCTTTTCCAGTCTGAAGAAGGAATAGAACTTAAGCTTCAAAATTTTTGAGCAAGATATCAGAGGGAAAAGACAAAATAGAGAAATCTCCCAAACTGTGTATTAATGAAAGCAAGAAAGTGCTAAAAATACAATCTTTAGTATAAAAAAAAAATACACAGTCTTACATACCCATATTAGCACAATAATGGCTTCTAGATTCATCTGCTTAGAGATGGGCATCTACTGCATCTATTATCATTTTTACTCTTTTAGGTAACCGAGCCATATCCATGAGGCATTAATTGTCCTGAGTTGGAAGCTGGAAACAAAGTGGAATACCCTCCTGCAAATCCAATGGCATTAGTTGTCAATTTTTAAGTAGCTGAGCCCCAACCCGAGAGGCCAACAAAAGTTGGCAAGATTATCGATTATGCTAAATACCAATAACTCATGTGTATCACTAAAAAAAAAAAAAAAAGAGAGAGAGAGAGACTTTAGGAGAAAATTGTGGATTTAAGCAAAAAGCTCTCAGGCTCACTGGAGGAGAAGTGTATTTCGAGATGTTGCAGTGCTGTCTTATTAAAACCTGACAAATCAAAACAATAAGGTAGGCTAGGAAAAGTTTTAGGAAGAACTTGTCAAGGCTATAAAAGTAATACTAAATATTTTTCAAGTATATCAGAATGTGATGCGCCAATAGGTTACTGCTGTGTGCTAGATAGGTGCCAGTTCTTTCTGAATCTCAGTAAGGAAGAATGTCCACTCAAAGCTTTGAGTATAATAAGATATTAGGTCTGGATATTCAAAGATAGGAGAGAAATGAAAGATTAGAAATTAAATCTTACATCCCTTCTGATGCTGAGAATCCTGAGATGACACAGTATCAGGCGCACCTCTCAATCAGGACATGGAATGCTGAGATTCTGCTGGTGGTGATTCACAAGGCTTTTGGTCTTTAGAGCTCTTACAGGATTTTCTTAGCAGAAAACAATTCCACTCATAATTCCTACTGTCAAGCAAAAAGATATCCACATGAGAACAAACTGCTTCACTTTTACGTAAAATGAGGACAGGCAGGTGGTAAAATCACTGGTGCCAAGAGGGAGCTGCCGACAGGTCCTTCCTTTACAATTAACCAGCTAACTTTATCCTCGGCCAAGGGATACGTTCAATACTATCCTGTACCTACTCAGGTTAACTGTTCTGTGAATCACTAATTCCTCAATGTACACTAGTCTTCCAGCTAGGATCACTACAGTGACCAAACTAATTACAAGAGTTTTTAAAGTAGATTAAGCCACAGTAATAATAGGTTAAACATATTCTTGGATTTGTACTTACCCTGGAGAAGATGGGACAGTTTTCCACAGTTGAACACCTTTGAGGGTTGTTCAGTAGGAACTGTTTCAAATACAGTTTCTGTATAAATTATAGAACAAATTAGTAGAATAAAGAGTAATGCTGAGTGTGTAGATGATATTCACCAATTCAGAAGAATTCAGAAGGAAAAACAAGGAAGAAATAGGTTAACTACCAGCTGTAAAATATAACTATTTTAAATCAGCAGGTGATTGAGAGGTGGCAAAAGTGACTTAGTTTTTAAGAACTGAAGAGGATACTGAGGGAAGTATGGAATAGTAATCCAAACAATTTTTAACAGGGACAATTGTGCAAATTATTCTCAAAAAATCAATTAGTGTATAGTCACAGCATTCTCTAAAAAAAAAAAATCAATAACCAGAACTGTTGAAATAATTTCCCTTTATTCTCAAAAGGCATTTTGCAGGTCCATCAACAAAGAGTCTTAATCATCTATACTCAGAAAATAAATAACATATAAAGGAAGTAAAAGATAAGTTTGATATTGATAAGCAATGTCTAAAAGCAGGAAAAAAAGCATATGAATAAAGTTTTAATTCTAGCAGATAGAAGCAGGTCACCAGTGGAGTCTAACAAGAATGCATGCTCTGAATTACTCCAAGTATTTAGAAAATAATATGAAAAAGATATGAAGAATAAATTGATAAACTTTGGTGACCTTACTAAGCTTATTTTCAAATGCTTTGTTGGGTTCTGGTTTGCTACGACACAGACGTAAAATTTAATAAGCTTTTATATTTTCCTTCTTCTATGAAAACATATATATAATGCTTAGAAATAATGAAAACAGAAATACTAGAAATACAGAATACTTGGAATTATTAGGAAAAGTTGAGGAAAAAAAAACCACACAGATAAAAATTATACCTTTGAATAAATCGATGGTGCACTCACAATTTTAGTATTATGTGAAATTATTATCCTACTATCTTATCTATAAAAATACAGATGTTGGAAGGATTTACACAATATAATCCACTAAATATGACTTTATTATAGCTAGAAGAGAGCCATAGGCTTTGTATTGACCTGACACTTGAGGGTCTCAAGATTTGACTGAGCTTTGTCTGGTCTGGACTGGTTTTAGCTTGTTGTTGCAGTTGCCTGCTGCACACATGGCTATTGCCTGACCTGCTGCAGCTGAAGCCATGTCAGTACTGCACCTGGTAAAGATCTGTCACCTCTGAGTAGGAGCAGGCAGCTGGGGCTGGCAAATGAGGTCCACAACTTTCAAGCTTCATGCTTGGGGCACCTGAGAAGGAAGCAGATTTTGATAAGAAATTATAAAACAAACAAACAAACAAACAAAAAAAAAATCCAAGCCTGAGCGAAACAGAAAAGGAAGAACCAAAACTTACCAATATCATACTCTTCAAACTAAAAATCTCGAGGGCTTGATAACTACCACTTTTCTCCTGAGGGATACTGCAAATTTCAGCCTTAGGACCCAAAGGGGCACCAAAGAGAAGAGGCTACATATTAGGCAGCCTTTTTTTATACAATGATCATTATTAGTAAGGCTTTTTCTGAATTAGTTCAGTAATTTGGACTGTTATAACATTAACTGAATTAACAGCTAATTCTGGGCTCCAAATATATGACTTCTTCCCTTTTGCCACTAACAAGATTTTGAGTGCAGCAACAAGACAGGAAAGAGGAGTCAAGACAATAAATATCTTCCCAATGAAGAATTATTAAACACAGTAGACCCTTCTACAACAACAAGACCAAAAGAAAAAATAGTGATGGGAAACACACTGGAAATGTATAAAAGCAATGAGTGGTATTGGTGACTAAAGACTGTTTTTTGTTTGTTTTTGTTTGTTTGTTTATTTTTTCCCCATCTAAATGGTAGGAGTTTACATTAGTTTAGATAAGAACACATTTTAAAGATGTTTACTAAAAGAGCAAAATCAACTTAGACAAGATTTTTGATAAAATAAGACCTATTCAGAAAGTATTTGAGTCACAGATAGGTTTTCAAAGAAATGCATAAGTATAATGTTCTTCCTCTCTAGGATAAAGGATAATAAAATTGGAAACTATTTCATTGCAAAGTGTAACCACTGGACACTACTCTCTTTACTGTTGGTAAATACATGTCTGCAATTTCGAAGACATTCAATAATATGTCAGGTTTAACTTGGAGTATTTCAGTTAGGTTCTGAGTGAGAAATTGGCATTACCACACTTGCTAAAATATATCTTAGCAACTAAGTGCACTACTGGGGTAGTTGCATGATCACTTTTGTATTGCACAGAAATTATATTAGATTTAAATGTAGGTTAAATGTAGGTTTGGCATGGCTATTTTTTTTACTCTGATTTAAATCAGTAGAATACTCAGGTTTCATAACTAAAATTCAAGTATGGAATTTAGTAAAATGAATAACTATCTTCTTGGCTATTCCCAACACCCTTCAGAAACAATTCAGAATTTCATCTGGGGTTATCTAATCCAATATGCCATGTGTGGGAAGAGAAAAGATATGTGATTAACAGCCAGCTTTTATAAAATTATGGAAATTAGTACTATCAAAGAACATATGGGACTATTAATACACCAGTTTGTGTTTAATTGCAAGGGAAACATCATAACAAATCCATGTAGGAAGTGTAAGTTTCAAGAGTGTTAACTCTAATTATGAGAAAGAACATCTCAAAGGACCTGCTGTTTATATGATGTAACTAACTATAGCTGATGAATCTAGAAGAAAAAAAATATCTTCATAGAGATATTACAGCCTCTCTTTTGGGATAGTTTGTTTGGGCATTTTCAGTTGAGTGCCAATTTTCAAACAGGATATTTATAACTCAAAAGTATAAGATGATTATTTATTAGTTAGCACACAAGACAGCAACAACAGCAACAGGGAAAAGCTCTTGAACTAAGCATTGGTGTGCACACCCAGACTTCTAAGGCACTTGAAGAGTCTTTGCTGTCCAGGCAGGCATCAGTCCACAGGGGAGGTGCAGCCTGCACAGCTGCCTGGGACGGGGCCCAGCATCATCAGCCCTGGTGACATTGGCTGCTTTATGAGATGACATTTCAATTATTATAATATTGACTAGTCCAGATTCCTTTAGTGTTTTCAAGCTTCCCATGTTGGTGATTTCCTTCTTGAATCTTTGATGTACTAATGGACCTAACTCAGTCTGTATTTTTCATCTTTCCAATACTGCAACTGAATTTCTGACAGTTCTTTCAGAAGCCTGGAATAAGACTGTGCAGCTGTGATATGTCCTTGGATCCTAACATAGAAGCTTTTGGGCTAATTCTTTTTCTTTTCCTCAAGTAAATTCAATTAAACTTTATTAAAGGAAAGGCAGAACAGAGATAGAAATATTCTGATACTGATCAATGTATGTCAAAAATATGTCCAGTGAAATCAGTGCATGTAAATTATTATAAAAATCAGATTGATGTCTAAATTCTCTGAATATTTTTTCATTAATTCCATTATAAGATTATTGTAATGACTTCACAAAGCATTTTTTAAAACTATTACTAAAGCAAAATGAATGAGCGTGTGTTTTTATTTTCTTCCTTTATTTAGGGACTTAAATCTATTTCGCCTTGTCATCACAGTGTGAGGAGTATGGGGTCAGACAGCAGCTCCTTGTTCAGTAGAGAAGAGATTTTGAAAACAAAAGCTATTGGTTGTATTTTGCTAATTTATTTCTCAAATTTAAAATAATGGACTGCAGAAATCCTTGCTTTGACTTCAGTGATATTCTGAATTTCCCAATACAGGAATTTAGCTGTTTCTTCATGTATTTATCAGCATAGCAATGGGAATTACAGTTTCCCCAACAAATTGCATGTGTCCTGTTATATGGGACGGATATGCATAATTCCTCCGTGATCAAGTACTGTAAAATTAAACTACTTTATGGTAGTATGCAGGTAATCATTTTAACTATTCTGGGAATATTGAATAACTTAAAAACATACTAAAAGGTATTTTATGTTCTGATCTTTGTTACTATTTGGTTATTAAATGATCCAGAATGCAGCATGTTGGACGGACAGAGGTTTTTTTGAGTGTATGTATTTAGAGATTCCTGCTAGCACTGTTAACTATTTTCTGACAACACTTCTCATCTAGAAACATCTGTTAAATGTGTAAGTATGTGTTCAGTCATTGTCAAGTTTTCTCAGATCATCAGTCCCTCAGCTGCTTAGACTTCCCTACCTCCCCTATTATTTGGAGAACTGGATACAGATGTTTTTGTCTTCCTTGAACATTGTCACTTCTCCTGTGACACACAAATTTCTGATTGGTGTAAGAGTCTCCTAAAGGACTATTGGCATTAAAAATGGTTAAAAAACACAAAAATCCTTTTTTTTCCGCATTAGTCTTTCCACATATTTTTATTATTTTATATTTAATTGATGAAATATTTATTACTTCTTCCCAAAATAAAACAAATGTTTCATTTAAAATAATTATTTTTCTAAATAAAAACAAAACAAACAAAAAACCTATGGTCCAAGTCCATACTGTGATAAGAATCTTATAGTATTGAAGAAAGAGCCTTTTTCATCACCTTCTTCAGGAGAGAGAGATTGCTGGGATATATATAGTGTAGGGTGCAACGCTGGCAAAACTAGGCTAACAGGATACAGGTGCAAGCGAGAGACAAAAGCCAAGGCTCGCTTTTGCTTCCTGCCTAACATGCA
>JAWLRI010000250.1:184673-208209 GCA_034781795.1 Crypturellus tataupa
AAATGACCCGGGGTGCTGGGCGGTGGCACACGTGCTAACTTGGTCTGCCGGGATAAATGTTGCTGCGAGGCAACAATATAGATAGCGTGGAAAATTTTTAAGGGATCTTCACAAATTCACAATTCACAAATATTTTGGAAAAAATGTATAAAAACAAGAAATTCATTTAGAAATTTACAAATAAAATATAGAGAAAAGTATATCTTCAAGAAACTTCTGTTTGGAAGGGCTAGCATGAAATTACAAGAAAAATTTCTTTCATTGAGCTAGAAATATTTGGTTATTAATCTACAAGTCTTAATGAATTAAGAAAAAATAAAGATATTTTATTCATAAAAAATATTTCTGGGATGCCTATGCATGCAACTATGTGAACGTTTCAAGTGTTTTGTATTTGGAAAAATAATCTTTTTCATTTGAAAATTTTCTGTATCACAGCAAATTGACAGTGTAGTCTATGTTATGTGGTAGACATATACAATATTTTAGCATAGCTCTGTGTGGTACATAAAGCTGATGAAAATTTGAAATTGCACTATTTTTCATTCTGCTCTAACCTAGTCTAGGAGAGTCTATTCCATGTGTATATCACTATTTGTTTTAAACTGAATTAAGACAAAAAATGAGATTTTGGAAAATTTTACAAAGCAAATTATGCAGAAATTGAACTATTCAAACTATTTTTAACATACTCAGTCGTTTTGACATTATAGAAATTGAAAATTCTTTTGCTCCACATGGTTTGAAATGGTGTTAGGGATAGGGAGTTTGTCATTTTGTTTTGAGAATTCAGCTATTATTTTCTTATGTGGTATCTTGCCCCTTCAGAACTTTTAATTTAGAAGCCTATTCAGAGCTGAATTTAAATAGAAGTTGATAGGCAATATAGGAACAGAAATTATCTAGGGATCTATTTCCATAGGTCATAAAAGCCTTAACCATTAAACATTTTTTTTTAAAAGGAAACTGTGATATGAATATCATTAAAGTAATGAAACAAATGAAATATTATAACTGAAATGAAAATAGTCTTAAATAAATGTTTCATTTTGCTTCTGTTGCTAAGAAACAATATTGACATTTTTATGAGAAATTAATTGCTATAGGAATTCCTAATCATTTCTATATATATAAATATTGACTTCATTTTAAAATACTTGAATTAATTACAAAAAGAAAAGCCATTTTTATTTTTTTTTTACTAGTATTACATTTTCTCCTTCAAATACTTGGTAAAACATTAAAATAAATAGGTAAATGCATTAAAATTAAAGCAATTGAATAGTAAATGGTATGCCCACTCCATATTATAGTGAGCTAAATCAGCATCATTTCATACCATTTTTTTGCAGACTTCAGCTGCACAAGAATATTGAAAGTAGACTAGGAAGATATTTCAGTTTAAAAATCATCAGGCATCTGAACTAATTCTGATTTTTCTTTAAATCATTAATATCCTATTATAACATAGCTACTTTGGGGTAATGGAGAGACGTAGAGCACCTATGTTGAAAATGACGGACAATGGAACCTTTATGCTTTAATAATACCTCTAAGGGAGATGCATAAAGCTTTGTGAACTTGCTCTCTATTTTGCTGCACTCAGAAAAGTATGCTTTTTACTAGACCTTGTAAATTGCATTTCGACTGCAAACAGAAATTGAGGGTGAGAGAGGAGCCTGAAGCTGCTTGAAACTGTGTTAATGAGTGAAGCCTCCTTGAATTGACTTTCAAAAAAGACATTAATTGCTGAAAGGTCTCATACTAATTATAGTATCTTGAAACATGTAAGATGTCCTGGCTGTAAAATAGGACTTATACAACCAAATTATTACAACCATAACGTTAAATTGCCTCCTTTATTTGGTTTGTTCCCGCTATTAGCATGTTCTCATTAGCCATGTTAAAGTATTTCTTTTCTACAAATTTTATAGTAGATGGATTTTATATTGCACTTTGGGGGGCTACAGAACTAATAACACATCTCTTTAAAACATGCATTGAAGCAGTATTGCTTTAAGCATCCCATGCATACATTCCTGAGACTGTCCTAAAATCAAAAAGTCCTGTAAGGTTGTAATCAGGTTTCTGAGCTTTCCCTCTTAGTTAGATATATTATTGACCCTATTTTTTGGTCTCTTCTTTCCTTTCCTTTTTTTATTATTATTTTTTTTTCCTCCTCAGAAAGGAGAAAGAAATTACAAGTGATTGATAGAGGTCCTGAGAATGTATTTATGTCTGACTGTCTCTTACTGGGTGGAGTGGATAGTTTGTAGTAGCAAGAGCTGTCATGTATTTCCTGAGCAAAAACTCTTGGAAATTTTGCAGTCACGCTAGCAAAGAGCAATGAACAAAATATAACAAATTTTACAAAGGATTTTTTCAGCCGAACAACTGACTTGTGCCACATTTTCTGATTCTTATTATTTTGACCCAACCCATGTGTTCTATCTGAAAGTAAAAGAGATAATTGAATGTTGGAGAGAAAGAAGAATGAATGAGGAGAAAAGTAGCTCTCCAAAAGTGATGTCCAGAAGGCAACATACAGGAGATTTATTGGAAAAGAGCAGTTCACACTACAAGTTTTCTATTTATTTCCATGTGTATATCAAACAGTTTGAAAAGACTATTTTTTCCTCCAGAAAAGTCTGACACATATAAAATCACTTAACATATATATGCTTCTATATATGTGCGTAAAAGCATATAATAAAGCATATACATTAAATAGACAGACTTTTTTTTTTTCCCCAG
Source organism: Crypturellus tataupa (assembly GCA_034781795.1). NCBI lineage: Eukaryota > Metazoa > Chordata > Aves > Tinamiformes > Tinamidae > Crypturellus > Crypturellus tataupa. The sequence continues at coordinate 187,428 of JAWLRI010000250.1, forward strand.
AAGGTAGAATGTGAAAACAGCAGAGGTTTTTAGGTAAGTGAAAAGGTGAAACAGTTCAGGCAATTTTGGCATTAGGATAGCTGTTTATGTTACCTCAAATTGAACATTTTCACAATTGTATATCACTTACCCTTTTCCCATAACCAAAATATTTAAAAGATCCAGAAGAAACTGAATAACACTTTTGTTCTCAAGTTAGGCCTGAAATATTAGGCTATTTTCTGTAGCCCCAGACAACTTTTGTTTATAAAAGTCATATTATGACAAAGAGTTGCAAAATTACATTGATAAAAAGTTTTTAAAGCATTCTTTGAAACTGTCATAATTTTTACAGACCTATTTAACACATAATTTCAGAGAAGAACAATTACATTTTAAATCAGTTCCCAACAGTAATATACCCAATTTATGAAACAGATTTTTTGAAAGATGATTTTGTCATTTGTTTAATATCCTTATCATTCTGAGTGAAAGATTTTGATTTATTGACTTGTAAAAAGAAAAAAAAAAAAAGATTATCCGTAAAGTCATTTACAGTTACTAAAGTTATGTCTGTCTAGTTCTTCTCTTACACGTAGTGAATACAATGGTCCATCTTTTATGAGTGCGAAAATACTTTTAAAGTTGTTACTTTCACTTCATTCCATTCATTTTGGATATGATTGAACTAAGAATAGAATATTTAAACGGAATTATAGGTATTTCATTTAACTGACACTCTTTCCAAACTGAGAAAACCCTTACAGCTCTTAGAAACTTAGTTCTTTTCACTTTTCTTCAGCATCAGATTCTTAGAACTGCTGCTCATATATAAATCTCATGGCATATCACCTCTATAGTTTTACTGGTATCAGGAATCTTGGAATCAAGATTTGACATATATAGCTTTGATTTAATCACATTCCTTTTTCTGTGTGCTGCAAAACTTTTCATCCAGACTACTCTCTGAAACAAACATGATTGACCAAGATGAACTGATGATTAGATACTGTTTTTTCAAGCTGAGAACTTAGGAATGAAGATAAGTGGATATACCAACATCATGGTAGCCCTATTCGCTGACCGTAGACCTCATCAAGAAAAGCTATGCATAGGCAACTGGAAAAAAATCTCATGATCACAGGCCCTGAATCCCCTGGAGAACTTTGGACACCCCTATATCTGCTGCAAGAGTAATACAGCCATCTGCAGACAATTCAGGTGATTTCTGCAGTGTTTTCCATGGAATTTCTTGACATAGTGATCAACGACCTGACTCTGCTGGACCTGTTGCTTGTCATTAAGGAACTGTCCAAAGCTATGAAGAGGAGGACAGTCTTGGAGCTGCAGTAAGCTAGTTACTGTGAAATTTAAGAAACGACAGAAATAACAATGGAATGAGAACCAAGGACTTTGAGAAAGCAGTTTAATTCTCTTTTGAGAGTTTCGTCATTCTCCTTCTACCAGAGGTCTAGGAGACCTTGTTGGTGAAGATTGAATCAAGACTGAGAAGATAGTCAGAATTTTATCGGAGGTGGACAGGGAAAAGGCAAGCAACAGTAGATACACGCTACAATAAGGAAGTCCAATTGGATATTCTAAAAATAATTCCACTGTGAAAGTGACTTGACACTGCAACAGGTTGCCCAGAAGTGTAGGGAGTAGATTCTCCATTCTTTGGGATGTTTAATCTCACCTTGATAAGGACCTGAGCAATATGATCTGCTTTGGACAAGAGGTTGGACCAGATGACTCCAAAGGTCTCTTGCAACCTCAATCATTCTATGGTTTATAAAGATGGAAATGAAACAAGTCCTCTTCTGTTTCACAGATTTTGTCAAAGCACACCACATGCAGTTGAGCCTCTCTTCTGGGCTTACATCTTTAGAAAAACAAAACACCATGCAAAAGGACCACAAAATTAGATGATGGGAGAAATGCTTTAGTTTCCCTATATTATATGCCAGTAAACTGTACTGTAATGGCTGTATGCTGACAGAAACACCATTCTTCCTGTTATGAGGAGAAAAAAATGAAAATAAAATAAAGTCATCCCTAGTTCCTGTTTTTGCAAAGATAGCCCAATTGGAGTTTTGAGTAAAAGCACCAAGAAAGGTTGGTGCTTAAATTGGAGGCACATTGAGGACTAAGTTCTGGAAGAGAATATGTAATAGCAAATCTACATTTACCCATGTATAAATCTACGTAAGTAGTGCATTACAGCAATCTTCATGGCTTGCCAACATCACTTTAGAACAAACTATTTCACCTCAAAAACGCATGTGCACTATTCTCTATTTCTGACTTGTTAAGAATTTTCAAAAGTAAAATTTATGCTTGCTCAAAGTCAGCCAAATATTTGGGATGATCCCTTTCAGAATGTGGATGCAGAAATAATGTGGATTAGGTGATTATTCTTGTTCAATCTACTGAGAATCTGTACTTTGGCATAAGATATTGCTTGGCCATATGCATTTTATGTATTTGAAAGAAGAAATCCCTTGCAAATAAAAGGTTTAAATGGTATAGCAATAATATAGAAATGATTTATTAAAATTACTAAGCGAAAAGCTTTGTGTTACCTTAAAAAAAATCTTTTTTATTTAGTGTTCTTCACAGTGCTGCTATGAATTCATGTCTGAATTTAGGGACAATCTAGAGCCAGTTCATGCAAACCTTATTGGCTGGATTGCAGCTGCTAATGATCTGTAAAAGGAAAGTCAATTTGCCCCTTGGTAGAGATTACTGTACCAAATGTAGCAAAAAGCTATGTAAAATGTGAAATGTTTTCTGTTCAGAAGGGAAAGACACTATTAGTGTGTCCAGTTTCTCCTTCTGTGCAGAGCAAGTAGGTTTTCTGTTACTTTTAAGTCACAGGCACGCACAGAAGAAAATGTAGCTTTGTTTTTCTGTTGTTCAGTAATACAAAATAAGACATTATTTTTAATCTATATATACAACTTCACTGTTACCTTCAGTGTATTTACCCCACATACAAACACCTTAAATCAACAGGCTATTTAAATGTTGAAAAATGCTAACCATCATGATTAGAATGCTGTTTATATCTAAATCATATTTTTAAAAGTACTGATGATACCACTTTGAATGTCATGCCTTGTATTTATAACTTTCTCTGTATCTGCTAAGCATACTGTCAGTCTTAGCACTCTTGAATTTTTCAGTGTGGCTAACTCATGAAAAAAGTACTACATATTTCTCTTTTTTCGTATATAGAGATTTGTGCTTGTGCGCATGTTTACAAAGAAATATTTAACTGTACAAAGGTAGAGGTAGATGTGTTCACGCAATTTTTTTTCTTTTACAGAGAGCATCATAAAATAAAATAACTTCAAACAAAACTTTAGCCTATGTTGAATTATTTTTAAAGCTATTTGAATATTTAATATTATTTAAAGCTCATTTGAACAAAATAAAGAGCAGGAAAGGTTCAAAAAACTCTTGAGTGAGATGGTTAAAATAAAGATCATCTGGAAAGAGTTGCCCCTCCAGCTCACTACAGCAGTCTTGGCAGGATAGGTCTTTTTCTTCAGGCTTTTCCATGTCCCTGCAATTGTTAATGGCCTCTTGGGTTGCGGCAAGCTCAACACAGTTCCCTTGGATTGTATAAACTTCTTTCTTTCTCTCTTCTTCTCTCTTTCCTTTTCTCTCTCTTTTCATTATCTCTGTGTTTCTAGTGTAAGTAGCTCACTATTTCGCTACCTCTCTGTTATAATCCCTCCTCTTTGTTAGTTTTTCATTCCCTTTCGCTCCATCTTGAAAAGTTATCTTTTCTTTTTTTTTTTTTTTCCACCCCCAGCAATGCACACACATTTGCTCTGAAGGAAAGAAGTTATCTTGTCCAGAATGCAGGACTTGAGGTAAGTGTTCTTCCCTATTCCAAGACAAATTTTAGTAGAATGCAATATACATTTCTCAGTAAACTGTAAACAATTAAATAAATCGGGTACTATCCTGAACACCTGTAATTGTTCTAGGGCTTGGACATTTTTTGTGTATATTTATTGTAGGGAGAATAATATAGTTTTTCACATAGACACCAAGGTAATGAGGTCTTAAAAGCTACTTAAAATATCTTTTTGATGAGGATAATAAAACTGCAATATCTGGAGACTTGATATAATTCTGTGTCAACCTTACTTATTCTACACCATCGGATATGCTGAAGAAAACCTGAATTGGAATCAGAGCCCCATCTTGCTTTCTTCATGACATCTGAGTTGAGGACTTTGTGCGAAGGATACTGGGACACACATGCTTTTTGCTACAAACTAACAACAACTAACTTCTTACCAGATGTGGTAATGTTCAGGATCAACATCTGACATTATATCTGGAGCACAGGTTGCCTTGAAAGAGTTCCTAAATTAAAAAAAAAAAAAAAAAAAAAGAGAGAGAGAAAGAATATATGACAAAATTAAAGTAGTGTAATTGTCTATTATTCCTCATAGTTACAAGAAATAAATTGACTATAATGCAGATATACAGCAGAAATTTTTGCTGTGGTCTGCATCATATTCCTCCTACAATAATGTTGCCTGTGGAATAAGAAAGATTCATTGCACTTGTTTCAGAGATCTTCTTTTTTATTGCTATTGTTCAGGCCTTCAGGCAACAGAACAGTTGACTACTTTCTCTTTTGATAACAGTTTGCTCATCTGTATCATACAGGATAGCAATGGCATTTCTACCCAGCAAATTATTTAAGCACATGCGTAACTTCAATAAATGTTTTGATTACATAGAAAGAAGGAGCTGCAATAACACAATTAAATAATGCAGTCTTAAGAATAGTTTCCATCCATGTCTGGAGGGTTTTCAAAAAGCATATATACATTTTTGGAAAATATGGTGAAGTATGAAGGTTAAATTGGATTATACCTGAAATGCCTATATTTTCCAGGAATGGTGAGATCACAACGGGGGTTCTTATTAAGTGACTGACAATTTAAAAAAAGAAAAATAGATTATATTATCCTGAAATCTATCTATGTCACAGAAATAATATTCTCAGTTGATTTAGTTATTAGGTGTTTTTACCTTCTCTTGACTTTTAAAACTTCATTTCCAGTAGATTATATTCCTACTATATGTACATGGCTCTTTCAGAAAGGCAATTCCTTCTAAAAATTGTTCTGGAGTATACTTTATGATCATTAATTCAATCATCACATTTGTAAAGTTCATTATCTTGAGCTTCTCTGGAGCTAAAAAGAAATATCTCCATAAGAAAACACAGCATTTGACCTTTAATGGTATTAATCTGCTTTTTCAAACTCCATAGAAACTTTAAAAAGTTTTGGGTAAAATCCTGCCTGTCTTGGCTTCATTAGCAGATTTTGGAGTCAAAGACAGTGCAGATGGTGTCTATACAAGCAACTGGTCTCATCCAGAAGATTTCATCTAGGTCCAGGTTCTGATCTGTATTTTTCACTTCTTTAATTCAAAGTGGCATCATGATCCCATTGGAATCATGACATGGTGGTATAGCTTACACAACTGGAGTGCTGCCATGGAAGACTATGTACTTTTCAGGAAGGACAGGATGGGAAGACGAGGTGGGGGAGTTGCTCTTTATGTTAGAGAGCAACTGGAACGCACAGAGCTCAAACTAGGGGTGGATTATGAGTGGGTTGAGAGTTTGTGGGTAAGGATTAGAGGCAGGCTAATGTGGAAGACACTGTGGTGGGTGTTTGCTACAGGCCACCTTATCAAGATGAGGCAGTTGATGAGGCCTTCCACAGACAGCTGGAAGTAGCCTCATGGTCTCAGGCCCCGGTTTTCATGGGGGACTTAAACCACCCTAACATCAATTAGAAAGACAACACAGACAGGCACAAACAGTCCGGTAGGTTTCTGCAGTTTATTGATGATAACTTTTTAACACAGACTGTGGAGGAGTCAATGAGAAGAAGTGGAGTACTGGACCTCATACTAACAAATAGAGAGGGACTTGTTGGAGATGTGAAGGTGAGGGATAACCTTAGCTGCAGTGATCATGAGTGAGGCTGAGTTTAGGATCCAACAAGGCTGTACACACAGCCAAGACACAGGGCTGTAAGTGGCCTTTCAACCATGGACTTCAGGAGGGCCAACTTTGGCCTCTTCAGAGACCTACTCAGAAGAATTCCATGGGCTAGGGCTCTAGAAGGAAGGGGGCACAAGAGAGCTGGTTAGGAAGTGCTGGAAGCGTGCTAAGCAGCACGCTTAGGAGCGGTGCATCCCTTTGAGTAAGAAGTCAGGCAGAGAATGGAGGAGGCTGCTGGCAAAACTCAAAGGCAGTATACAGAAAGTTGAAAAAAGGCAGGATCCTTGGGAGGAATATAGGAATGTTGTGAGGGAATGCAGGGATGTGACAAGGAAAGCTAAGAGACAATTGGAAATAAATTTGACAAGGAATGTTAAAAATAACAAGAAGAGGTTTTTCAAATGGTAAATGGCATGGACGCCTTGGTTACAAAAGACACAGAAAAAACAGAGCTACTGAATGCCTTCTTCACTTCAGTGTTTACCAAGGGCAGCCCTCTGGAATCCCAGGCCCTAGAAACCAGAGAAGAAAGAAACTGGAGACTTCCCCTGGGTAGAGGAAGATTGGGTCAGAGAGCGCTTAGGGAAACTTGACATCCACAGATCCGTGGTCCCTGGTGGGATGCACCCAAAAGTACTGCAGGAGATGGTGGATGTTATTGCTAAGCTACTCCCCATCATCCTAGAAAGGTCCTGGAGAATGCGAAAGGTGCCAGAAGACTCAAACAAAGCCAATGTCAGGCTGGTCTTCAAAAATGGCAAGAAGGAAGACCCAGGCAACTATAGGCCAGTCAGCCTCACATCTATCCCTGGAAAAGTCATGGAGCTGCTCATCCTGGCTGTTGTCTCCAAACATGTGTAGGATAAGAAGGTACTCAGGAGTAGTCAGCATGGATTCACCAAGGGAAAATCATGCTGGTAGCCTTCTGTTGATGGAATGACTATCTGGGTAGATGAGAGGAGAGTTGGATTTTAGCAAGACTTTTGAAACTGTCCCTCACAGCATCCTCCTGGGCAAGCTCTGGAAGTGTGGATTAGATGAATGAACAGTGAGGTAGATTAACAACTGTCTGGATGGCAGAGCCCAGACAGTGGTGATAAGTGAGGTAGAGTCTAGTTGGAGGCCTGTAGTTAGTGGTGTCCCCCGGGGACCAGTCCTCAGTCCAGTCCTGTTCAATATATTCATCAACGATCTGGATGAAGGCACAGAGTGCTCCCACAGCAAGTTCCCTGATGAAATGTAATTGGGAGGAGTAGCGAGTAGCTGATATCCCAGAGGGCTGTGCTACCATCCAGGGACCTGGATAAACTGGACAACTGGGTGGAGAGAAACCTCATGAAATTCAACAAGGCCAAGTTCCTTGCACCTGGGGAAAAATAACGCCAGACACCAGTACAGGCTGGGGACCGACCTTCTGGAGAGCAGCTCTGCTGAGAAGGACCTGGGTGTCATGGTGGACAAGAAGTTGACCATGAGGCAGCAGTGTGCCCTCGTGGCCAAGAAGGCCAATGGCAACCTGGGGTGCATTAAGAGGAGAGTCTCCAGCAGGTCAAGGGAGGCGATCCTGCCCCTCTACTCAGCCCTAGTGAGGCCACATCTGGAGTGCCGTGTCCAGTTTTGGGCTCCCCAGTACAAGAGGGATGTGGAGCTGCTGGAGAGAGTCCAGCTCAGGGCTACAAGGATGATCAGGGGCCTGGAACATCTGCCCTGTGAGGAGAGACTGAGAGAGCTGGGCCTGTTCAGCTTGGAGAAGAGAAGGCTGAGAGGGGATCTAATCATTATGTATAAATACCTCAAGGGAGGGAGTGAAAAGGATGGGGCCAGCCTCTTTTCAGTGGTGGCCACCGACAAAACTAGAGCTAATGGCTACAAACTGAAGCATCAAACTTCCACAAGAACTTAAGGAAAAAGTTCTTAGCAGTGAGGATGATGGAGCACTGGAACAGGTTAACCAAAGAGGTTGTGGAGTCTCCTTCTCTGGAGATCTTCAAACCTGCTTGAACGCAGTCCTGTGCCACATGCCTTAGGTGACCCTGTGTGTGCAGGGAGGTTGGACTAGATGATCTCTAGAGGTCCCTTCCAACCTTAACGATTCTGTGATTCTGATCTCCCACTTGTGCCTCTGCAGGACAGTAATCTGTTTTGCTGTATTTGCCTAGATTTCACACGGTTAATTTTCTTACTGGCTTTCTAATAATTCCTCATATTAAGTAGAAGCCTATCTTAGGAGTTTAGAAGAGATTTCCCTAAAATAGCAAAAATACTAGATTGTTGTACCAGCTTTTCCACTTAATATGACATCCAGGAGACTGGATGATAAAAATGATATAAATGGCTCCATTATAGCAGATGCAGCTTTGGCAGATTGAAGTGCAGTCAGCAAAATGGAAAAAAAAGTCTTCCTTGCTTTTCTGGATATAACTTGGTGGGAAATGTTTTGCATCTCTATTTTGTAGCTTAACTCTTGTTTTTTTTTTTTTTTTTTTTTTTATTTTTCCTCTGTACTAAGCAGAGAGTGGCAGGTTGGCAGGTTTAAAATTTCTCATCTAGTTGTGCTCCCTTAACAAAACTATAAGTATACATGTGGCATGAGTTTCAGACCAAAGCTCAGTTTCTAATACATCTTAGGCTAATTTATACTAGCCTAATAAAATAGTTAATATACTAGCCAATTTATAGCTAGAAAAAAATCATTTTGAATATTTTGGGGTAAATATCTTAATTTTATATGCTGGAATTTTGCATTTCATTAGGTTTCTTCCAATTAACTAGTGATATTCTGTCAACATAACATGACTAGCGTCTCACTGTTACAGTTTTTCAAATTTTAGCATGTATAGAGGACTCCAAATAGGTCACTTGGACATAGACCAATGTAATTTTGAGTAACAATGAAGCAAGAACTGTTAGTTACTATATAGCTTTTCAGCTTGTAACTCATAGATGCAGAGCATATACATATGGATTTAATAGCCTTTTTATAAGTACAATTTTAGAAAGTTACATTTTATTGACATACCTCCTACATGAGATAATTTCTGCTGGAGTTGGTATTGGTTGTGTTGGTATTACCACTTTTATAAATTTGGTTTAAAATAAGATCAGAAAAAAAGCTGATAAAAGGAAGAAAACTTTTTTACCCCAATCAAATAAAATGTTAAGTTCAGTTCTTACTTGGATCAGCCTTCTTGTTTTAACAATCAATTTAAAGTCCTAAAATCATTTTAAAATCAACCCCATTTTTTTTTCCTAAATGACATGCATCTTTTAATATAAAGTATAAATATCATTTTCTGCCAGTTTGTCAGGGAGATGAAGGAGCAGGCTTAAAGAGGGAGAAGAAATCAGGAGCAGAGAGTGACCCTAGTGTCCCCACTTGTCAGAGAAGGTTGCAGGGGTGGCACAGGTGGTACAGGTCATAACAACCTAGTCCAGCAGCAGTCCCTGACATCATAGGAGGGCATGAATCTTGTCCAGCACCCATTCAGAGAGATCAGTCAGGAGCAAAAGGAGACAGGATCAGAAACAGGACTGGATCTGGCACTACTGAGGGATTGTGGGGCCTTGTTTCCTCAGTCGTCTTGGTGTTTCCTCAAACTTGCAGAGATCTGGCCTCAGAAGTGATGAGGACTTGCTGTGGATCAATGTGTGGGTTATCTGTGTGTTATTTCAGAAGACAGAGACAGGACAGGTATGGGAAACAGGAAAAGGGACATGACATGGAAAATTTGAGGACCAGATCATGGGAGGGGACATGGAGCCAGGGCAGTGACATATGACATAGCATGAGGGACAGGGAGCTGCAACAGGAAACTTCAGTCTAGGTGGTGGAGTTGAATCTGCCAAGGGGACAAGGACTGGAATTATTTTAATGTTATCCATTATTACTGCTGTGACTGTAGCCAAAGCAAATTTCCTTCCGTTCCTGATTTCTGTCTGACATTTCAACAGATCAGCTGCAGCCTATGTGAGTAAACAGGCGTGTGTTAAGAGAAAACTTCATTCTTTATCTTCAGTACTGGTAATGTGAGTTGCTGTAGAGACAGTGAAAACTTTAGGCTTCAAATTTTATAGCTTATTTCTATAAATAAACTAATTATATTAAAATTTTATGTTCATCTACATCAGTTTGTGCTCCTCAGTCTATAAAAGCTCTCACAATATGCGTAAGCACATTATGAAATTTTTATTTTTACTTTATTCTTACGTTGGCATATTAAAATGTATTATGATGTATATAAGCTGCTTAGCAAAGCTTTAATTGGATTAATAGCCCTAATAGAAAAAAAAAAATGCTTTGTGGTACAAAGCATATCTATATATCTACATTGTGAGTGTAGACCATCGTATCCAAATAATATCTGAGTAATCTCTTGAATATTAATTATCTTTTTTTTCTGAAATAGCTTTGTAGTAATGTTAATTAGTGGACTGATGCATCCTATTTATGGCATTTCTGAAATGAAAGTTTCTGAAATGTCATTGCTGAAATGAAAGAACACCAACTAAGAAAAAAGAAAATATATATATATATATATTTTTAAATGTAAATGAATTATCATTACGAATTATTATTGATAGCAGACCATGAAAAAATAAAAACACAACATGCAGTGAAAGGACAATAAAATTAATTTGAAATAGAAATTTGAATTGGAATTATAGAATAGTCTAAAATGGTATTTTACAATAATTTTGGAGGGGAAATTAGTGACATTGGAAGTTTGATTTATTTTTTTTTGCTTCAACACAATGGAATACAGAACAAAGATGCTGCATTTTGCTCACTTCAAAATGATAGATAAGCTCAGTAAAAGGTAGGCTCATATTATCAATAGATTAAGCAAGACATACCTAAAAAACTGTGATGAAGGTCAACTTGTTAACTGAAGAACTTTTCAGTAGTGAAACCTAGGTAGATAGATAGGTTCCTGTCTCTATCCTATCTCACTCTATTTTTGGCATGAGTACTGTGCAATGTCTGTGTCAATCCACTTAAAATTTGAAGTTTTTCTGTAAAGGATGAATATTCAGGGTTTGGTACTTTCAATTACATAATGACTTAGAAGTTGGAATATTTGCCTGCAATATGCAAGAACTTTAGATCTTGAAGTTTTTGCATCCATAGATCTTAACACATTGAAAATACCGTAATTCTTTTAAGGAATTTTCAAGAAACTTTAATCATTCCTTCTTGCTTTGAAACAAAATAGAAGAGAAAATGAATAGATCTAAGAAAAGAGCAAACAGAGAGTAATATAATTTGGCATCCTTCTGGTAAAGAGAGTTAGCTGGGAGATAACTAAATTCTAAATAACCCGTTTTTGTTCTGAGACTGTTTTTCGTTTGTTTATTTTTTGTCTCTGGTCTTGAACCCACAAACTCTTGAATGAAGAGCTTGCTGGCCTCTGTGAACTGCTTTAGTTCTTACAGTACAGTTTAACTGATCTTTCTAGCAAGATAAGCATTTTATGAGTGGCTGTAACATGATCTATCCTTCTCATTTTCTGGATTGCCACCTAGAACTCTGGAGAGGTGATTCATCTGTTTAAATATAAGTGTGTACTACCATTCTAGACTTTCAGAATATAGAAGATATCCACACAGGATGGCAGAAATGATACTGGATTTGAGGAAGTGAAATACCTTCCTAGAAGGTCATCTGAAAGTATAGTGGGATGCCCATGGACCCATTAAAATGACATATACATGTTTAGATTCACTCTAATGCATTTTTGCAAACATACTAAACCTGTGTATCTAAATGAAGTTGGTGACAACTGTGGTAATATGTGTTATTTGACCCCCCAAAAAAACAAAACAAACAAAAAAGTTATTTATATGTTAAACATGTAGGTTCATGGTTTTGGTAAAGAAAAATGTAATTTAAATCTGCAATCTGTAAATTTAAATCTCTTTAAGTTATGTGCTTAGATCTGAAAATTAACACATTAAATTACCATTGATATTTTACTTTAATGTAATCATACTTCAGTTCCACATAGATGAAATAGAGATAATTCTGTTTTCATTTCACAAGGCTTTTATAAAAACAGATGCATTCTTATTACAGTGATATTTAGAATAAGCCAGGAAAGAGTCTAGAAAATTGCCAGAGAAAAGCAGAATAGAAACACCATATAGTTAATTAGGTCTTGGTCCATGCATTGATCAATGACAATAAAACAAAATATTGAACAGTACCCATTGAATGATCACTGTCTATCCTAGACATTAATTAAATCACAAGTTATATGGAGGGAAAAAAATGCAAGCAAAAATTTTACTGCTATATTATAATATATATACAGAAATGAAACAGTAAAGAGTCATCAGGAATGTCATAACTGTTAAGTGGTTGGCATTCCAAAGTTAATGAAGTCATTTTAATTTGGTGGGTTTACTCTAAGTTAATGTTAGTTACCTTTGAAGATTTCTTTTCTAGTTATATTTTTAAATACAACAGAAACACTTGAGTGTTGGTGTATAATACAAGATTATAAACCAGAATATGTAAAGCTCATTAAACATAGGCGTCATGCATATCTAATATATCATCATTTCAACATTTTCTAATTTTTATTACTAGTCATTATTGTTATATTCTGAAGAAAATGTAAGATGGATAACTAGTATGATTACTAAGCTCAGTGATCTATTAAATAGGTAATAGATTGTAACTGAAAGACATTCAGAATATTTAATTGGCATAAAATACACAAAATGAACTGCATTAATTTCATGATCTTATTCAGTAATGATATTGCATTTAGATATATATTCAAGAAAATACCATTATAACCGTTCTGTTTTCTTCTGTTTTCTCTCCTGCTTAAAGTAGATACATCTTTTTATCCAAAACTACTTGTGAATTTTAACAAAACTAAATATAGCTGTATGGCTACTTCACAATGTCTCTCAGAACTAGGAATGAATTTAGGTAGTTTGTGGAAGATTATAAGTACAACTGTGAAGCTTTGAAATACATTATGATCACCTTCCATACTAAAAATGAAATATAGTTTAGAAAAAAAAGCAAGCAAACAGCAAAAAATAAATGAACAAGAATAAAAGGTAGACAATATTCTCTTTCATAACTCTATAGTCCCATGTTTTATTGACATATCTTCAATATTAAAATACTAGTTTTAGTCAGCTAAAATCCTACTTATTCATCAGGCCCAATGTTATGATAGAATCATAGAATGCTTAAGGTTGGAAGGGACCTCTAAAGGTCATGTAGTCCAACCCCCCTGCACACACAGGGCCACCTAGAGCGCGTGGCACAAGACCACATCCAAGTGGGTTTTGAAGATCTCCAGAGAAGGAGACTCCACAACCTCCCTTGGCAACCCCTTTGAGTGCTCTGTCATACACTGAAAAGAGGCTCCTCACTGTCTCTCTTGAGGTACTTATACAGACTGATTAGATCCCCTCGCAGCCTTCAGGCGGAACAGGCCCAGCTCCCTCAGCCTCTCCTCACAGGGCAGATGTTCCAGGCCCCTGATCATCCTCGTGGCCCCACGCTGGACTCTCTCCAGCAGATCCACATCCCTCGTGTACTGTGGGGCTCAGAAGTGGACACGGGACTCCATGTGGCCTCACCAGGACTGAGTAGAGCGGCAGGATCCCCTCCCTTGACCTGCTCCTCTTAATGCACCCCAGGATGCCATTGGCTTTCTTGGCTACAAGGGCGCACTGCTTCCTCAAGGTCAACCTGCTGTCCACCATGATGCCCAGGTCCTTCTCTGGAACTGCTCTCAGTCTCCAGCCTGTACTGGTGTCTGGGGTTATTCCTCCCCAGATGCAGGATTGTGCGCTTGGCCTTGTTGAATTCCATGAGGTTTCTCAGCGTCCAGTTATCTAGTCTGTCCAGGTCCCTCTGGATGGCAGCACAGCCCTCTGGGGTATAAGCTACTCCTCCCAGCTTCATATCATCAGCAAACTTGTTTAGAGAGCATTCCATCTCTTCATACAGGTCATTGATGAATAAATTGAACAGGACTGGACCGAGGACTGACCCCTGGGGGACAGTGCTAACCACAGGCCTCCAACTAGACACTGCATGGCTGATCACCACCTTCTGAGCTCTGCCATCCAGCCAATTTCTAATCCACCTCACTGTCCACTCATCTATTCCACACTTCCAGAGCTTGCCCAGGAGGATGCTGTGAGGGACGATGTCAAAAGCCTTTGTGAAGTCCAGATAGATGACCCTTTCATCATAGGAGACTATCAGGTTAGTCAAGCATGATTTCCCCTTGGTGAACACATGCTGACTACTCCTAACCACCTTCTTGTCCTCCATGTGCCTGGAGACAACAACCAGTATGAGATGTTCCATCACTTTTCTGGGGATGGAGGTGAGGCTGTCCTGCCTGTAGTTGCCTGGGTCCTCCTTCTTGCCTTTTTTGAAGACTGGCGTGACTTTGTCTTTCTTCCAGTCTTCTGGCACCTCCTCTATTCTCCAGGATCATTCAAAGATGATGGAGAGTGGCTTAGCTATGAAATCCACCAGCTCTCGCAGCACTCTGGGGTGTGTTCTATTAAGGCCCGTGGATGTGTGGGTATCAAATTGCCTTAGGTGCTCTCTATAACCTGTTCAAGTAGCTGGTGGAGAAATGCCTCCCTGTGAGAGGAGACTTAAGGAAAATAGTGATAACAGAGGAAAGAATATCACTGAGCTGAGATGGACCTTGATATAATATTGCTAATACTCCTTGACATTTCTTGTGGTGAAATGAAGAACAGAAGGTCAGTTTCTATGCACCATGAAAAGAGCTGAAAAGAGCCAGAATTGTGCCCAAGTGGCCACAAAGGCCAGTGGCATCCTGACTTGCATCAGGAATAATATAGCCAGCAGAACCAGGAAAGTGATTGTCGCCCTGTACTTGACACTGATGAGGTCACATCTCAAATACTGTGTTCAGTTTTGGGCTCCTCATTACAAGAAGGACATTGAAGTGCTAGAGAGTGTGCAAAGAAGAGCAAGGAAGTTGTAAAGGGGCTGGAGGACAAACTTGATGAGAAGTGGCAGAAGAATCTGGGGTTATTTATTCTGGAGAAGAGGAGTCTCAGGGGAGACCTTATCACTCGCCACAACTACCTGAAAGGAGGTTATAGGGAGTCAATCTCTTCTCCAAAATAACTACCCATAGGACAATAGGAAATGGCCTCAAGTGGCGCCAGGTGAAGTTCAGATTAGATATTAGGGAAAATTTCTGCACAGAAGTAGTCAAGCATTGGAACAGGCTGCCAAGGAAGTGATGGAGTCACCATCTATGGCAGTGTTCAAGAAACTTGTAATGCAGAACTTAGGGACATGTTTAGCAGGTATGGTGTTGAAGGGTTTATGGTTGGACTCAATCTTGAAGATATTTTCCAAACATAATGATTCTATGATTGCTGCAGCAACTAACCTTCTGAAGGTCACTTTAGTATGTCCCTGCAAGTGTGCACTTCAGGGAATCAACAGAAGAGTTTTATAGTCTTAGATATTGTGAAAATTTAGAGAGTTGGAAGTGCCTGTCATAATCCTCACACTGTATTCCTAGTAGTTACCATGACTGTATACTGCTATATTTATTAGGGTTATTTACTGCCATTACCATAATTAGGTTACATTTATCATATTCATTAGTGCTAAGACATAATGGTATTTTTTGAGTTTAAGCTATATGTTGCAGTCTATATAAGGTATCAATCCATATAAGCTACAGATCTACACAAGTTGTTAAATACCATTATAAAGATACTGAATGTTTCTACCTTCCTGTTACTAATTTGCCCCTGGAACAGGCTGATTCTTGATCTTTCAGAGCTGTTTTCTTCATCATTACTTCTCTTATTTTTTTTCCTCTTTCACTGTATATATATATATATATATATATGTATGTGTGTGTGTGTGTGTTGATGAGTTTATTTTCCATTCAGGCAACTGAATTCTTTGTTTTTAACTAGTGTTAGCTGGTAACAAATCAGTAATTTCACTGTAATGTTTTCTCTCTATTTCCTGTTCTGTCCTACCCTGTCTCTTTCCCTCCTTGTTTGACATATCATAGGTACTCTTCTGCTTGCAAATTAAAGTACTAAGGGTAACTATGACTAAAAGTTAACTTATTTATTTCAGTAAAACTGGATGCTGAGTTATTTTACAACAGTAGAGGGAAGAGATTACAAGATATACAGACTTGCAGTGTGTGGAACTTCTTAGCTTAGTTTGTAGAGCATTCAGTTGCAGTAAGACCCCTGAAATATGGTTTCTGCTCATGGAACAGCTTAGGCACTTTATATAACAAATGCATAATGGCAACACCCTCTACTTGAATAGAATGATTGCAGAATATAGCTGCCATATGTATAATCTCATGAATAAAAAATGTATTTGTTAGCTCTTCTCCTTTCTTTCTTCTAAATAAATGAAGTTTGAGATATGTATCCTATTCTGTATACTAATTTAGAAATAGACAATAGAAAACAAAGCATACCGGTACAGTATATTGAAGTCAACCTTATCTTTTCTCACCCCTATTTACCAGCTTTGACATCAGTAGAAATGTTATTAAAAGACCTATTTTCTGTTGAAACAAGAAAAAAAAAATGAGGAGTTAGACAATGATATTTGGATACTTATTCCTTTAAATTCTTTCTTGTTTTGCTGACTCCCACTTTAAAGCATCCCCAGCATTATTTTCATGATCCAATTCACTTCTTAGGTTGATATGGCTTAGTCAATTTACAGGTTCTATTTTACAGGTTCTACTTCTGGGATTAATTATCTAGGATTAGTTTATGTTTGTAAAGTGATTTAAATATGAATTATTCTCATAAAGTACTGAGTATTCTTATTATTGATAGAAGACAGACTGCTAAACTATAAGTATATCACTTTATGGCCACTAGAGAGTAGCTAAGTCTCTTACCTACATCCCTTTTTGACTTAAAAATCATACCACATAAGTCATACAGTGCTTATGAATGCGCTTCCAAATTATTATGACTGGACTGTATTCCACATACAGCAGTTGAAGAACACAGGAATAAAATCATACACCAAAGCCAAATATCTGAGCAAAAATTAAAACTGTCTGAACTACTCAGCAATCCTTAGGCAATGTCTTATATGCTTCTTTAGAGATCAGGTGCCAAAATCAAAAATATTATTTCTTCCCATTCATTTGAATATTCATTTTGCACTCATGACATGGACAATTCTGCAAATCTCCAACTCTGAATGCTCGAAGTTTGATTTGGTAATAGAGAAAAGCTAGCCCATTTCTTTGAGTCCTGATGTAGAAATGATAGTTAAGCACCAAGCGGTAGTAGAGAATTCAGCTATCTCCACCCCACCTTGTTCTACAACAAATGAAAGTACAGAGACTGGAATAAAGATTTCACCCTCTATCCAATGATTTAAGGCATTTTACTTGCTTTTCTTTAGACCAACTCCTTTCTGAATGCTATGTTTAGTAGGACCACCGTCTCCAATTTATTTTTGCAAATGCTTTCTCTGGCAAGATATTCTTGTAAAATGTATAGTAAATTATTCCTTTCAGAAAATGCAGAAATGGGGATGCTGAGAATTAAACTCAACTTGCTTAGTACTATTGGCAAGTTATAGGCATTTCATTTAAGCTAATCAATTGAAAGAAATAATTATTTCAAACATGTGAATCTATTTTAGACATATAGGAAATTATAATGCTTCATGAAAATGTTTTATTGTTTGATTGATTGAATATCTGTTTCCCAGATATGAGTCTGAGTTTCAAAATAGCCTAAATAAGATAGATTCTCTTTTCATTTATAGGTTTGCCATGTGTATTAAACAATTAATCAATTCTTCAAGTAATGGGATGAAAGGTAGAAGCCATTATTGCAAAACAGCATACTAGAATTCTTATTTTAGGGACAACTAAGACTACTTTATCAATAAAGGCTGTAAAATAGACATTTGATTTCTACCTATAAATACACTAGATAGATATATATCCTCAATATAAGATATAAATAAATTACGAGAGAATATTTAACAAAGTGTTGAGGGTCTAATCTCATATTTTGTGGAAACTTTTGCTTTCTCATGTAAGATTTTGGCCTGAGGATAGATATTTCTTTTAGAATATGGACATATTTTTTAATTTATTCCTTGAATTCTGATTGATGCAAAACTTAAGTTGTTCACACACTCCTAAAGATGGGATTTCTGTTAGTAGGATAAGCAATATCACCTCACACCAATGACACCTACAAAGTCTGGGAAGTTCCAAAGCAGTAAGTAATGCCTGATTCTCCACATAAGATATATGCAAGCAAATTAATAAGAAAATGCCTTCATTTCATCATGATGGCATTTGGGAGTTTTAGAACCCTGTAGTCCATTAGTCAGTTTTGTTAATGACTCTGCTCATCCTTTTAATCATGTGAAGCACATTAACTGAGCTTCATTTAGTTCAAAGTGCCTTTCAGATACTTGAACAGAATCCCAGTAGTGTGAAACTTTACCTTTTCTCTCTGCAAAATATATTTAACTGACTTTTTTTGTGTGTGTGTGTGAATTATATGACGATGCAAAACATGTAGTTTCTAAGAAAAAAACGGCCTATTTCAATGTATTAAAATTCATAATTCACATGCTTAACACTACTCATATTACTGTTTAACTTATAAGAGTATTAACAATTTATCATAATAATGATAATTATGGATATTTTAATTATATTTGATTTTTTTTCACAAATATTCTACTTACAAAATTATTCAAATGCATGAGTCACTTTTTTCCTGGTAAGAGTTAATCAGTTGTTTCCAGTATCATACCTCTACATAACAACGCATCTTAGAGGATCATATTTTGATTTTAGAAAAACTGTGTTATAGTTTAATAAATGCACAGGATTTGGATGAGTTTTAATGTGAGTAGTTGCATTATCAGGAAATCAAACTAATTTATGAAACACAGAAACATACCAAACACATAATACTGCTAAAATATCAAACTTCCCTTTGCTCATTATGCCATCTTGCTACAGGATATCAGGACATATTTAAGTAGGTCATTGGAAACAAAATAAAACTAAAATTCCTAGTATAAGCAGAATTTGGCATATATTATATTATATTATATTATATTATATTATATTATATATTATTATATATTATTATATATTATTATACATTATTATATATAACTATATAATTGGTGCTATTACCTTTATTCTTTGGAAAAAAAATAGATGATGTTGATAGTTGCCTTTTTACAAAAACATTTAGAGAATTTACCTAAAATACGGAGTACTCAGATTCAATTTTTATATCAGTCTGAAGGATTTCAAGATCAAAACGTGATGTAAAAGTGCCCACTTGGCAAGTAAAATGAATTATTTGGAAGGATAATGAAAGCAACCAACATTCCAGCATTTTGAATAGAATTCAAGACATTTTGGGACAGAAACAAAATACCGTAAAGTATGCTTGCTGTCCAAATTATCAGAGAATTTTTGCAGAAGATTTTTTGGTTTTGTTTAATGTCAAATATTTAATCTTTTTTTTATAGGCATGCTGTATTTTTAAGTCATTCTGAAGAAGTGCATATAATATATACATAGAACTGCGTCATAAGTAAATTAGAATTGGGAGTTTAGGTCAAAATGATTCTAATAATATTTTTATAACTGCAGGAGTTCTGCATATTTTGAACATTCAATTCTCGGTATAAGGATTAGCTGGAGTGAAATTTAAATTAGTGTTTGAATTGTTCTGTATCTGTCATATGTACAGAATTTCAAAAGTCAATGAAACATAGAAACTTTGAAAATCAACTTGGGCTGGTAACAGAAAGAAGACTTTTTTTTTTTTTTACATATATAAATTAGCTTGGGTAAAAGGACCTAAAACTCTTTTCTCATCAAGGAGAAAGTGAACGTAATTATTTTTATGCTCTTTTTTTCTAGTAAGAATCCTTTGTTTTATGTTGATATGGTACCTTCACAATTCTTATTATTAAATAAAACAATTATGAGTTAGTATTTTTAGCTAGAATGTCATCAGATTGTTTAATTGAGTAAGTTCTTGTAGAGCTACTTGAATTTTGGTTGAATTTTAGGTATTTTAAACCTGAAAATGGAAAGATTCCCATGTATTTCACCCTAGTGAGGATTTTCTTTTCTAATGACTTCTTCAATCATTAACTACTTGCAAATGACCCACTTGGCATTCATTGACTAATTAGTAAAGTTCTGATTCAGTCCACATGTATGTAAATTACTTCAGAGAGTGTTAGGTCAAGCTGTTATGTTCTTTACAGTGTTTGATGTGATTACTTTGGTACATTTACAGAAATGCATGCAAACTAAAAGTGTCTCCTTCCTACTAGTAAATATACAGCCCTTGGCAGCATTTTGTTTCATATAAAAAGATTTGCAGCATCCAGTTCAAGAAGTCTATCCCTGACTTCCTAAACCATTTTTACAGTGGCAGGTTCTTCAGCATAATTTGCCTTCTTAAGCAGTGTTTCTATTATCTTGTGTCGGCGTCTGCCCTCCGAGATCCTGGATCCTCTGCGATGTCCGGCTGCAGGTCGGAAGGAGGACACCCCCGTGCGGGGGCACTCTCTCGGGCTGGCCCAGTCGGGTCGGGCCCACCCAAGGTGAGGAGGCCGTGGGGGTGCGCCGCAGAGCTTTAGCCGCACCGACGGCACCCTATATGCGGACAGGCAGCACCGACTGCCTAAACACCCGGACAGCTGACAAAAGA